>JASVER010000050.1:5689910-5718252 GCA_030449065.1 Oceanodroma leucorhoa | reverse complement strand
GCTTAGTTGCCGGCTGGGCTTAAACCACGACACTAGGCACAATGACATTTCTTTGTTAAGCCTGCATTAGGATCAGTTCTGCCGTTCAGCCTGCATTTCTCGTTCAATTTCATCTGATTATGCCGAGGTGTCACCAAGGCAGCTCCAGTCCTAGGGTCCCTTCTACTTTACCACCCATCTCCTTCTTGATCCAAATCTTCCTTTTTTTCTTCGTACTTATGCATAGTGTTTATGCAAAAAAATTGGCTGTTAAATATGTATACTTTCATACTAACGCACAATATTAAATTATCAGCCCCGAAAGGACAGAAGGAATTCCTTGGTTTTAGTTAGTTTGGTTGGTTGAATTTATTTGCTCCATTGAAACAGGGCATGAATTGCTCCATTTGGCCAACTCTCCTACTAGATTATTAAAGGACTCTTTAGAACATAGTATCTACTACAATGAGAAATTTGAATGACTGCAGCTTTTCCAGGGTGGTTTTGATTTTTTTATACGCACCATTTATTTCTCATAATTTTATTTTAGGGCAAACGAAAGCTTGCGAAAAAAAATAAGCAATCAGTCTTCCTTAATTAAGGGATATCATTCCCTCTGGTGAATTTGTGGAGAGCAGGAACAGAATAAATTTCTTTTCATTTCCTCACTGGGAATATTAAATGCAATGCAGCTAATTTGTCTGTGAATTAAATTTCCAGCTTTTTTTAGCTCTTCAGTGCTGCTCTTATCTTTCATTTTACTGTAGCAGGGGAAGATGCTGTTCTATAGTAGCTGAGGTATAGTGAAGGGAAAAATCTTTGCATTCTGGTTTCTTTTTCCGGTATTGAATTTCTCTAACAAAGACAGGTATATACAGAAAATAAATGTGGTTGCTCTAGGAATCAATTTCTTATCAGTCTTCTCAGATTATTGAAAAAAAAAATTGCCCCTTAGACACCCAAACTTAAGATGAGGTTGTCTGACAGGAATTCTTATATTTCTAATGTAGTGCTTTTCTCAATTTACACAGATTTCATGACATTTCTGCTGTCTATGGCAGTAGCTTTAAAACCAGCCTTTCTGAATGCATTTCCCTGCAGGTCTGGAGCCTTGGCAAGATTTGTGTGAGGGGGCTGTTTGGGGCAGGTCTCGGTGGCTGTGAAAGGGATCCTCAGGCTGGTTTGAAGGACACCAGAACTTCTTTGCTGTGGCAAAGAATGGCAGTACTATTCCTGATGAAAAGGATTATTTCTTTAGAGCAAAAAACTTAAACAGGTTTTAACCTATCTGCTTGCATGTGAGAACCCACTGACAGTCCCGTACATTCATCTTATCCGCCTTCCCCTGCTCCGAGGGCTTTCTAACTGTTCAATGTCTTTTACAGCTGTGTCGCTTTTGAAGCCTGAAATTCGGCTGTTGCCCTGTTAGTTTGGAGGTTGGTTGGAAACGTTGCTTAATTGTTGGCTACTGCATTGCTCTCCTGCTTACTTTTCCTCCAGCAAGGCCAATTCTTCCCCAGTGAAAGCATTATAATCTCAAGTATAGTAAATCATTTCACTAATAATGTCACCATAAAATTATTATATCTCATTATTCTTAATTAATTTGCAGTGTTTCCACATTTCTCCCCAAGCTCCATGCTGGAGAGAAGAGGATATACAGCCTTCCTCAGAGCAGAATTAAGGACGTGCTCCAAGAAAGACCCTAGGGTAAATTTTAGTTAAAACCAAGATCCATTTTTGTCCCTAATGTCCCATGATTGGGCTGTATTTTACATGTGGCAGAGTGGACATTTAACATGTTTATACCAAGTTTAACAACTCCTTGACCGTTACTGAACAAACAAGACTGAATAAGTTTGTTACATTTACATGTGAATTGATCGTGTAAAAAATTTCTTGCCCTATTTACTGTAAGATCTCACTAAAAACTATCTTGATATGGAACTTGGTATCTCTGCAAGCAGCCCTTCTACGACCTGCTGTTSCACTTTTCCATTACACCTATATCTGCCTTCTAAAGAGCTAATCAAATAGACTATGCAGATAAATATGTATTTATTTATTACATTTTATGTTTGTAGTTCTTGAGCTACGGCTCTCCTTTACAAGCTTTCTTAAATGGCTGAGGAAAACAAGGACTTTGTGGCTGGGAAAAGCCTGCGAAGCATAGGTTGTGATTGCCATAYTCTCCTCAGGCACCAGCAGGCTAGCTGACCTTTAGCAATTCACTTCTCAGGGTGTTCTTTCACATGGGACTTCTATTTTTATCGAAGGACAATGTCCTGCAGGATGTGCTATTTATGTCATCCAAAGAATGGTGTAGGACACTTGACAGACTGCAATTGCCATATATTGGCAAGTAGTTGCCTGTTACGTCAACATTTTAATTTTCTCTCCTTATCTCTAGATATTTTTGCATATATCCTCCTGGCTGGCCTGTCCTAGACCCAGCACACCCTAAATTCTAGCCAGCCTAYGAGATGGAAACTGGTGCAGTACTGGTGGATGGTCTGCTGGTAAAGCAGAGAAAGCGCAGATCTGTCCTCGTCCTTCTTGGCTCTTGTGTACTGTTCAGGTGTCTCGCAAGATACCAGCYGTGGGTGATCTGGGGCCTCTCATAAGATACAAGCTGTGGGTGATGTGGGGTAAAGGGTGCTGTTGTTTCCTGGCAAGATGCATTCAACAAGCAGCGGTGGGAAGCTGCATCTCCACAATTGGCCTCTTTACCTGTGGAGTCCGTCAGACGTTTTCTCTGCTCTCTACCTGCTGTAGTGTACACATTCAAGGTCTCAGTCCTTGTGGCTGTACCTTCTGCAGCCTGAGTCCACCATCCCAGAAATAATCCTGAGAACTACAGGGCAGAGTCACATCAACAAGGCGTCATCCTCAACTGAAAACAGCTCTTAAAGMTCTGTGAAAAATTAGGAAGAAAATGCCTTTTTGCATTTTAGAGGAAACAAAGGAAGAATGAAGGGTAAGGCCAGTCAGTAGTGCCCTGCTTTGGAAGAACTTCTGAAATGGAAGTTTGAATGCATCTTGTGCTGCTTAACATCTGGTAGAGTGGAAAACCTGGGTGACAGCTTTGGATGTAGGTCTGAATAACATTTGCATGTATTTGGGTCAAACGTACTGCATATATTTGATCTTGTTAGGGTCTATGGCTTAGACCAGAGGAAGAACCAAAAAAGAAAAAAAAAGAAAAAAAATGGAGCCTGTGTCTATTCTCTGGTATGTTCAGCACACTTAAAGTAGCTGTCTTATCTTTTTATGAAAAACATACATGTATTTGAAGTCCTTTTCTCCACCTATCCTTTCCTCAAAGAGGCAGGGTCTGGGTTTATCATTTCCTGCTACAAGCAGGCCTATGACACAGGAACAGGGGCTCAGAAATTCTGTTCAGAAAATAAAATAAAAATGCTTTAAGCAATCTACCCTCCACTCATTACAAGGAATCCATATGCTCCGAGATACAAAGCCAGTCTCTTCCCTTTTCTGATTCACACAGAGGAAGGGCACAGCAACATAGCATTTAAATACCGTGAACACAGAAGTAAAAGGCATGCTGGCAACAGTGGACAGCTAGAGCCCCAAATCTCTTTTGTGAAAACACATATGAACAACATCAAGGTTAGAGCAGAGCAGTTAATACTGGCTTAGTACGGCACAAGCCTACTCCCAGAGTCTGTTACTCCCTTAGGCTTAGATCCCTTCCATTTGCACAGCTTGACAGTATGAGGACAACTGATGCTGGAAGAATATGGGCTCAGTATGTCAGCCCAGCAAAAAGAGATGAATAAGTATCATACAGATGGTGTGTGCTTAGAGGAGAGGACAGGATGGAGACACTCTCCTTATAGCTGGCCCAAAATTTAATCATCTGTGCACCTGGCTTCAGACAAAGTCAGAGCAGAGATGTGGTTTTAGTTAGGGATGTAAGCTGCATCACAAAGGCAGAACGTCTATTAGTTAATGGCTAGTATCAGTTTTCATGCCTTTTAAGGCCATAAATATTTTAAATATCAAGGCCCTTTTCTTTCATGTGTGTATCTATTTCTCTTAAGTGCATTCCACTGCTGTCTGTCCCCTTCTCCTCTGCTCTGCTCTGCAAAAGATTAGACATGATTTTGTCTGATGGCCACCTCCAAGCCCTCAGCCATGGAAGGTGTTCCTGGCTCACCACAGGTCATGTCAGGTTAATCCATAATTATTTCATAATTCCTATTACCTTTGAGAGAGGATTTCACATTAGAAAACTGGGCACTCAGTCTCACAAAGATGTTGGGAAATATGACTCACAACAGGGATCAAGCACTGCTCTAGGAGATACAGATTAATTCGAGAAAGGCAGTGTGAAGCTGTGACAGAGTTAATACTCCACCTGCCTATAGGTGCCTGGGACTGGTACAGAAGCACAAAAGCAGGCCTGTCATGGTCAGAGCAGCTTCCGAGAGCCTCCAAAATGCAGGGTGGAGTCTGATATCCGCGTCCGTTTGATATGGAGAGTTACTGTTTGATTCGCCAGATGTGCTCTCCCCCATTCCACTCGCCCATCATCTCATTTCCTCTCCATCAGTGATTGTGGTATTTGGAGTGTGTTTCTACACATGAGGGCTTTCTTATTTGGTTTTGTGCAGGTTTTATTACTAAGGCATACTGTTACTTTGCCCCTATGATGGGGAATACACTGACCTCTCTTCTGCCTTGCTCAGCTTTGTTCTTTTTCCACTCCCCAGTCAGCTGGCATGACAAGGATAAATGAACTTGCCTCCTCTATGTATTTATTCCACTTCAGAGAAAGTGCCCGCTCTTTGCATTCACTAGACATCAATATTAGTTAGCGATGTCTTTTTCCGCTGTCACATACAATAGAAATCTCCAAGTGAGGAGGCYGACAGCACAGGTGAATCGTACAGTGATGGAGAGAAACAGTGTCTGTGAATTTACCCTTTGAGAGAACTGTCCACAGGGTAGACAAGCTGCAGGCATACGTCCGAATCCCCTGACTTCACCTGAGAAACACTCTTGTAATTAATTTGGAATAGATAATTCCGGCTCCTCCAACTTAAGTTTTTGTCCTAATAATGCCAGATGTTAATGAAACTAGCAGACTTCATGGTTCCAGAAGTAACAGTAGGATCTAAATAGTAGCTAAATCCTGGCTGGAGGATGTTGGCATCAATCAGATGGTGGAGGGACTGAACAATTTTAGGGACAGCAGAGAGAKAGCTCCAGTATTTTTATTCTACGTGTGGCATACAAAGATGAATAACCCTGTTTTAACCTCCAGTATCATCTCGTGGCAACAGAACATGACAGAAACTCAAGAGTTTTCACCATATGAAGCTTATCTGTCTTTAGCACGGGTTTTTTTGAGTGCATACTTTATAAGTTTTGTCATTTCCTGGGAGTAAAAGCCTCCCTGCAGAATTGGTCATATATTCATCTGTGTATGTGATGTGTGTCGTCTGGGTCTCTGATGGTTAAGTGGTCAGATTCTCTGTTTAGGCATTTCAGCATTGAGACTCTTCTGCATTATGATCACTAGCAGCATGAAAACTCTCTACTTTTATCAAGGTTAATGAATAGGTAAGTTTGTAATCACTTGCCTGCTGCTGAGGCTTATGAGTGCAAAACCAGATTAACTCCATAAATTTCATAGTCATATGTTTAGAGGTGCTTAGCTAAACTGACTTCTTTAGATACATTAATTGTTGCTTTCACGTTGTCCTTTAAGAACGATCTGTTAGACCTCAAGCAGCTGGGATCCAGATTGGAAAGAAGATGCCTACAGCAACTGAATATGTCATTTAACATCGTAAGCTTCACAGAAGGTGTTAAAGGGAGCTGGCATGCAAGCTATGCAAGGGACATAGGGATTCAATCACACACTGTGCAATTTCAGACAACCCAATTGGAAAGAAAGAATGAAGTGAAAATTGTGCTATTATCTAGGAATGGTCCAAAACACTTTGAAGTCAATGGAAAGATTTTCACTGATTTCCAGAGCTCTGGATCAGGTCCTGGATAGTCTTGTACAGCATGACAGGGAACTTTCATCTTCAGGAATTCCTTTCAATTGCATTAGATGGCCTTTACTAGCTGTCAGGGTCAGTGTATCTTTAGATAATGTAATGGAAAATGTTTGGATCTTCATGGCAACTTCAGCTGTTGTCCACCAAGCAATTCAAATCTAGGCACCTACACTGAGATATATACATCTATATTTAACATCTATATAACTGAGGTCAGCCATGCAGAGAAGATGAGCTCTTAGCACTTGCCATTGAAGTTCATGACAACTGTGGGTGATCATCAGATCTGAAAAACTGGTCTTTTGCTGAGGTGTCTAAATACAGATTAATCAGAGGGATGCATCCAGGAAGAGACCCTCTATTTAACAAATGATATTCATATTTGTTCACAAACACACCTCTGTTCTTATGCAAATGTCTGCAATCAGAGACCAACCATTCCACAAACATCCTTGGGGACTATATACTAAAGGGCATCATAGCTGCAGTCAAACCAGCCAGCTGTTTGAAATTTGAATAAATAGGATTTTCCCAATGTTTGAACATTCCTCACATAGAGTTTACTTAATCTTTTGTATATATATATATATGTGTCAGCCTTACCAGCTCCGTCATTTTTGTTCCTTTCCACTGGATTCTTCCAATTTGTCAATAACTGTCGAGTAATAAGGCAGCTATAACCAAACACAATGGGCAGACGCTCAGCTGCTGTTAATTGGCACAGCTCCACTGACTTCAAAGTCCCTGAAACTTTCAGGTGTGGTCGCACCAGGCTTGTAGAGAGGGGGTTTATTATCATGTTCTCTGATGTGGTGCCTTTGTGTATGCAGCCCAAACTGCATCGCTGACACGTTGCAAACTCATGTCTAATTTACCGTCCGCTCTCAAACTTAGGTCTCTTTCAGCCTACCTATTTCCACAGCTCCCTTGTTGAATAATGTGTTTTAGATAATTTTCCTCATATGTATYAGTTTATATTTTTTCCCAAGTAGGATCTCATTTTGTCACCCAGTGACCTACTTTCTGATTCTTTGTCTTCTCCAGTTATGCTCTATTACATTACTCTGAGGTAGTATCCTCCTGCCCTCAGACATGAGGACGTTGAGGCTTACCCTCTTTTCCATTATAAAAAAGCTAGAAAACATCAAAATTATTACTCAGTGTGCAACGTGTTCTGCAAACTTCTGGAGAGCTATTGATTGTAAGCTCGTTTTCAGGCAGTTTTCAACTTGCCTGTTATTGACAAAACATTTTAAGTTGTGCTACTAAAATCAAACTACTACCAAGTCTAGAACTACAACTTGATTGACACAGCCCTAAAAATAAGACAGAGCAAAGCAGGCAAAGACAAGGCACCGTGGTACCTTAGCAGCAAAGCACTCTCAGCACTTCCCAATCTGGCTGCCAGGCCAGTGCCTCCTAAAAGCTAAAACTGCTGGAAGGCTGCTCTGATTCATCTCACTGACCTCAGGCAGGTGGAAGCCAGACGCGGTGGGGACGGGAGGAAAGCGAAGGTGACATGCCAGCATTGGAKACCTGGAGAGGGGTGCTCAGGGGGCCATGTAAGGCACATTTGAAGCTAGCTCTGTGCCAAAGATCTCGTGTCGGACCCGCTCCACCTGCTGCTCTCCCTCTTCCCATTCGTCTCACTCACTACTAAAACCTATTTTAAAATTTCTGTCTGACAAAATCTACCTCCTTTCTCTTCATGCTTCCGTGACRTAGATCCTGCTGCTTACTTACCCCTTGGCAGGTGAGATCAGACACACAGGATCAGGGCTCAAAGACAGCACTGGGTTTAGGCAGTCAAATGATGCTCACACTGTGGGATCGTGGGGATGCAGCTGCAGCAGAAGGCAAGAGCTGAAGCACACAAAGTTTGCCAGGAGCTCTTCGGTCATAAGGGGGCACACCCCAAACTGCAAAGCATGGCCACAGCTACTGTCCCAGTYTGAACCCATATACCAGTCTGGAGCGTCTGGACCATAAAATCACAGAGGTTGTGGTGCTGCACCACAAATGGCTGGCATACAGGACTCAYGAGTAAATACTTTTAAACAGAATAGAAATTAAACATGTGGGACACTTACTTTGTTTTTAATAACACTGATTGCTTTCCTCAGGTTTTTCAGTATTGAAAAATACTGAAAAACCTGTTATGAATCACGCATACAGCTTAAAAACTACGTTTGCAAATGGAATGGAAACTCACCTGCCAAAAAAGCACAGCCTACATCTACCCTAGTATCTACCCTAAATATTAAACAACAGCCAGGCCCAGGTAGTAGAACTGGTGCTCTATCATCTCCCTGCTAAATCCTTGCAACTGCGTCTTGGTACAACCTGAGYGTAGAAACCTGTAGTTTCTACAGGTTTCTCCCTTGGAAGGCAAGATGAAGGGACCTTCTTTTCAAAGAAGGGACCACACCGTGTACAGGAAGGTTGTAATCTTCCCGGGTCAGGGGMAGCATTGCAAGGGAACGGTGTGGAAGGCAGGGGCAAGATGGAGGTTCCTAAGTACAGCAGAAAGGGCAAAAGAGTTGGCAAAGTGTGAGGGAGCCAACTGGGAAGGTCAAGCAGATGAGACCAAGACAGGACAGAACTCTGTGGTAACTTTATACTGCATAAGGGGCCAGATAGCAAATTATGGCCAAACTGCGCTGGGAAGTTCAACGCTCCGTGYTCTTGCTTTTATACCCACCACAGGTCTAGGCCCTGGGTCAATCTGCTGTTTTCGTGCAATTGAATCCCCTTGTACTAATGCATAGTACGTTGCCCTTTGTTGGACTTTATTTCCTGGTGAGCACATTTGAAATATCCATGAACAATCCTGAAGTCACTAATTCACAGTAACAGGATCCATATTTTCCTATAGTCTCRTTCAATTTCTGCTACTGCCTTGATATGTGGTTTCTTCACAATTTTAAATCTAATTTCTACTCAAGAACCTCTTTGTTGAATGTTTAGCCGAACGGCCTTTTTAAAGTATCACCAGCAGCAATCTCCTCTTCCCAACTCCCGCCTCAGAAGTGCCGTGTCCTCCCAAAGGCTTTTGGGTGCCCAGCTATCCAGGGCAAGAATTTTTCATGCCATTTTTCCTTTCCTGTGGTTTTACCAGATGCTCGTGGTTGTTTCTGCTTTTATCGTAGCCGGAAGCACATCACTGCTCTCCTTGGCAGGACCATAATTGGCCGTGAGCGGAGCTGTGACCTGCCGATGCTGTGGATGAAGCGGGGTGGGTTCGCAGCTGCCTGCGTCCCACCTTGCCCCATGCCTGCAGGAGAGCAGGGGGGTGGCTCCGGGACAGCTTTGCAGCCCCGCCAGGGCAGCCGGGACAGCCTGGTGGCCAATCAGATCACACATGACTTCTGACTGGCCAATCAGGACACTCACAACTTCTGGCCAGCCAATCAGAATACACATGACCTCTGACTGGCCACTCAGAAAGTGTGTCCTGAATGGCCATGCCCCATTGGTCGGTGGCTTACCAAAGTTGCCCAGGGTGGCGCTCAGACCCCAGGTTTTGCCCCAAGGACAGGGCAGGGTGGGAAAACTCCCCCAAATTTTAATTCAAGATGACTGAAATGTTTTCTGTAGGTGTTTTCTCTAGGTGATGGTTTGCTTTCAAGCTGAAATATTTTGTTTCATTAATGCAAACTCACTGTGGTGCATTTTATTAAAGGGTAAAGCTTATTATTATGCTTTTATTAAAATATTGTMTTAAATAGAACAATTTAATAATAGAAATTTCCAAGTGAACTAATCAAAACATTATGGAAAGTTATACCAATGAAACTAATGAGGCCATTCACTTTTATGTAGTGGAAATATAGTAAAAAAAATCAGCCTAGGAAATAATTTTAGCTAGCTCCAATCACCTAAGTATACAGTAAATATAAAAATGATACTAAAAAAATCTATATAGAGTGTAGAAAACCAGGAAATAGTAGATTATGTAAATACATTCCTGACCATTGAGGTAGGTAGGAAAGGTAGCATTCACATGAAAAAAAGAAAAAAATTCTTGTCATATAATTAAAGGGTGTATKAAACATAAGCAAAAGGCTGTGGATGAGTAACCTCAGCTGTGGTATTCTGTGTTCTGTGCCTGGACCCCTGACAGCAAGTTTCTGCTGTTTGTAATCTCTGCTTCCCCTCCTCTTCTGCCTTTTATGGATGCCCCCATGTTCATCCACATTCTCTCTTCTCTCCTTACCTGTCCTATCTCTTTTTCCTATACAGCACTCTGTGAATCTCCTCCCCCCCAATTTTCTGTTGCCTCCTTCTCTTCCTGATCACTCGTTTCTACTCCTCTGTCCCAGCCCATGATTCCCGTTAAGGCTATTCATACCCTGCATCCTCTTCTGACCCATCCACCTTACTACRGCTCCCTTTCTTCTCCCCCACCCTTTATTTTCTCAGGAATTCCTACGCCCTCTCTAGGACACTCGTATTGTGAAGCTGCCTGAGCACTGCAGTCTCTCACCACAGTCTGCCTTTGCACTCACAGTTAGCTCTGTGAGCCCACCAACAAAGGTCACGGTCTTCCATACCTGGCTGATCCTTGAGCTATGTCCATCCATCTCTTCTCCCTGCTTTTCCTCACCCTTATCTTCTGTTTCCTGCAGTCATCTTCAGTGACAGGTACTTTGCAAGCATCCACTTCCTTTTGCTCTTCTTCTCTTTTCAGTCCTTGTTGCCTTTCATTATGTAGTTGGTTTGGTGCTGTTAATGACCTGCCGAGCCCTTAATCTCTTTCACACACCTGTTAACCAAGCTGCACGAGGAACTGTCAAGAATCAACATAAATATGAAGTCCAGCCTCCTCCAGGTCCAGGACAAGACTGTAAGAAAGAGTAGCCAGAAAAGTCCAAGTGGCCTCATTCCATACATACACCTCATCACAAKCCACATAGCACTGCTAAAACCCAATTCCTAACATGAGACCTGTAGCACAAAGAGCAAAAACTACATGTATCCCAAGGAAAGAACTGGTATTATACAAAATGGTGACAGCAGGAAAACTTTGGTGGAAACATTTTGTGCAGACCTGTTAAAAAAAAAMACTTATGCTATCGGCACACTGGAGCTGGCAGAGATCTAAATTCCAGCATGTCCTACAACCTGGTGACTCTGTCAGGCTTTGAGGGCAGCGAGCACTCAGCCTGAGCTTAGGCTGCGTACAGATTGCCACCSAACTTTGCAACCACGGTGCCTGAATCCTTGTAAGAGGAACTTCAGGGCCTCTGCCGCAGGTAGGCTCCATTTGCCTAACAAACAGCAGCACCCGAAGGTGAAGAGGAAGGTGCACCGAATGCCAGAGGCTCAGCAGGTAGCCATGGGATGCAAGGCCCTTCAAACTCCAGCACCACCTGGGGTCCCTCCCTTCCCCACACCAGAAATCATGTCAGAACTGGTCAAGTTCTGGTACAGCCAGCAAGTAATTTTAGTGGCTACTTCCACATCTAGGAAGCCCTAGATGTGGGGGCAGCTGGGGGATGCATGGCACAACAGGGCAGATGCAGCAATCGTGCTGACCAACCTGACGTGGAGGAAAATTCCTTTATCACCCTAAATCTGGAGAGTGGTTTAACCTGGGGTGTGCAAGCAAGCCGTGCCATGCCTGGAACCTAAAAGATCCATCAGTAACTTCAGGACTGCTAGCAATATAGGATCTAGGGAGTACATACATTTCTTCTATGCAGGCTTTCAGCCTGAGTATGAATGTCAGCAACATTTTTGGCTGAATCTGGAAAATTCTGCCATGCGGATTCACAATGTGGCTTTAYTGTGGATGCATGGGTGAGTTACCTATGGTGGCAGGAATCTTCCCTTCAAATAAATAAATACAATTTAGCTATACAGACTGCCACTGCTGTATCTCAAC
The DNA here is from genome assembly GCA_030449065.1 of Oceanodroma leucorhoa. Lineage (NCBI taxonomy): Eukaryota > Metazoa > Chordata > Aves > Procellariiformes > Oceanodroma > Oceanodroma leucorhoa. Next base: position 5,706,351 of record JASVER010000050.1, on the reverse strand, counting down.
TGCAATTCTAGCTGTATCACCCTGCAACTAACTGTTCATTGCCATTCTGCACAAGGACACAAAAATATTCTGTGAAAATAAATGCAAAACATCACTGGATAAACAACTTGTAGCTCAACGTAACCTACGTCTCTGYGTTCCCAGATCTCAGTGTGCCGGATATCCTGCAACTGCAATACCATAGGCAAAAGACAATTGTTTTAATTGATTCTTATTGGCAGAATCCCCATCTGCAGATTGAAATTCCTGCATAAATGGTAAAACAGATCTCTTGGCAAAGGACAGAGAGATTGATTTAGCAATTGGGAGCTAAGAAAGAGGGGAAGAAACTTCCTCTTGAGGGAAGAAAACTGGGAAACAAATCTAAAACTACATTAGAAAACTGTTCTCCACAGGTATCAAAACAAAAAACAGCCAGATGTCCCACCTGCCTCCTTCCTCTCCCCCTCCCCTGTTAAGGACCGAGAGGCAGGTATACTCACAGCAATTAGACTTAAGCAAACAAAACAAATTGGAGAGGTCATGAGTGTGTTACCCAAGTGTAAAGAACAGGCCTCTTGCATCAGCATTTAGTGGGCCAGCATGAGAATGATGGATGGAGAGTCTGGGGGAAGGGAGATAAGGAAGTGTCCTCGCTGTTGAAGCCCCCATTGAGTTTGATTGGAATATGTGAGCAGGAGACTTGCAAGGAATATGGAGCTGATAATCAAAAACATGACAGGGAAACAGATGTTGCCTGCTTTGGAGACTCTCCTTGCACATTCAACACAATGGAAAGGGCTCAGATAATAAAACAGAGAGGATCCCAGCAAGAAATATAGCGTGCTGACACTTTTATGACCTGAAATGCTTACAAAATACAGAAATGGCGTTTTGTTTGCTTTCCATGCGCAGCTTGATATCACATGCTCAGCTCTCTCTGCTGCCACTCGGAGTCAGGAAGGACGATATATTTTCCTTTCCAGATAAACCTAGTGATTCTAGTCAGGTGCAGAAAGCAAATAAATTACATAAGAAGACTTTCTGTATCTATTAATCAAGAGGCTTGTCATTTTCCAGGCCTTGATCCACATGAAAGAAAGTGAGGAGGGGGAGGGGGACCCAGGAATAAGGGAGGATGTGGAAGGGAGCAGAAGGAAGATTCTTGCTGGAGCTGCTTGAGAGGTTTCTCATAGCACGAAGGACCACAGCTTAGACAAACACACTGAAAAACAACTCCCTGCCCTCTCCTTCTGGAGCTTTTCTCTGTAAGCCAAGGGGACACAGTCCAAAAGGAGGAATGCACGAACCAGAAATATTCCATTATGCTTTTGGGGCAGTTATTCCCACATTTCCTTCTTCTTTTGAWTGTTGAGAGGAAAATACCCTGCTGCTGAAAAAAAGGAGGCACATTCAACACCTTGTCTTCAAGTATATCCCAACAGGCTAGGTCACATACKTGGAGGTTCCTTTCCAGCACATAGCTAGGTATTTGTGGAGTATAGCAAGGGAGTCATGAAGCAACAGGGTTGGCTACTTACAYAGATAAAGGAGGAGACAATTTTCAGTGTGGACTGCAATAATTCTAATACCAAGTAGAGAGATATGATGGACTCAGTASTTTGCATGAGAAACTGGCTCTATTTCACTCTCTGCAACTGACTTCACATGTAGCATTAAAACAAGACTCAGAATAATCTTATTAAGGCCGTCATATTTACTTTCTTCCTTGGATTGCTATGAATGTAAATCAATGAATATTTATGGCATTTCTGAGATCTTCCAAGAAAACAAACTAGAAAAGCATAAAATTACTGTATGGAAGGACTGAATTATTGCCGCAGCCCAAACATGAATCAGAATGATATCCCGCATGGAAAACTGTCAGGAAAGTTCTTGAACCAGGAATCTGGTTCATGGCCAAAGAGTAAATCTGGTTCTCTCTGAATCAACTGCCTGAGAAAATCTGTCTACACACTGCTAGATAGGCATGTAGAGACAATATGGGCAAAGCAATTTTCTCTCTGAGGCTTCTTACAAAGGCTAACCTTGGCTTAGGGAAGCTGGTCTCTCTAAGTTCCCTCTGCCGCCTGTGACAAGGGAATGGCTTTTCCCAGGGGCACCTTGGGGGACTGGAGCTCAGGCTGTTCTGCATTGCTTCCTGGAGCTGTCTACACAACCGTGTGTCCCTCGTCTTTCTAATTTTAGCACAGAAATAGGCAATGAAACAGTTAATGCCAACAGCTAAAGTATTATAGTGATTGGAGCGATGGTTCTAGTTCTGGTGTCCACACCCATGAGAGGATGGTAGAAATTGGAAGGGGTTCAGAAAATAATTTAAYGACTAATATGAGGTCAGGAAAATCTGCTGTATAGTGAGGAAGGAAGAAAGACAAACCTACTAACTTATCCAGTAGACAATCYTTCTCAGGGATTTCAATCTTATCTACAAATACCTATGTGGCAAGAGRTATCTGAGAAGAAAGAGCTCTTTAGTTTAACAAAAAAAGACTATGAGAGTTACAAATTTGGATCAGAAARCATTTCTAATTAAACATGGAAATCACCTACTGAGAGACATGARGGATTTTCCATTACAAAAATGCTTTACATCAAGACTGAAAAGATTTGGAAAGGATRTGCTATAACTCAACCACAGGCTACTAAAGTCACTGAAAAAAATTCTAAACCCTTTTGTTTTATGACTTTGATCTTAAATCCTCTAGAGGCCTACAGTTTTTTGCAGGTCTTCCAATAACCTCTTAGCTTGTTGGCAGTCTCTGTGCTAGGTAATATTATCAACATATTCAAGACCAACCAAAGGTGATTCTGTAATTTTTACTCCTACTTTAGCATCTGTTGTCAGGTAGTCAACGGGAACACTGAAAATACTGGCTAGCAAACATTTCTCTGGCATATTCCCATTGAAAGYGAGCCCATAAGACAGCCATCAAGTCTTTTATAATTAACAGCAATGTGGTAAAGTTTCTTAACTCCTCAGACAGGGGATTCATCTCTATGATTTACATTGTGACTTGCTACATTTATACGTTCTGCTAGTCCCAATAGTTATAACAGAATACCAACCACAAAACTTTCTTCTCATCTGGGTTTCTTGTAGAGATATTTTGTTTGTTTACTTTTAACCAAGAAGTGGTGCACTCACTGTCATTATATTTCCTGTTCTGGGGAAATCTAGTTAGTTAATAAACTAATGGTTTTTTTTACTAAACTTTAATGTTTTCTTCTGCCTTGGGAAGRTTTTCCAGAAGTACTCACTTTAATATAATGGCAAAGTATTTGCAGCATTAAAGTATATCCTCCCAATTCCTTTTCGGTTGTAGTTCATATAATTTTATCGAGAGGGGAACAGAGGAGCAGTTAATCACTGCGTCGATCTGGGTGTTAATACCCTTCACAAAGAGCCGAGAGGGCGGCCACGGCTGTTTGAGGACAGCCAGGAGCCGGGCACCCCTCAGAGCTCTTCACTCCCTCAGCCAGCGCTGTGTGAAGCTGGCCTCGGCCGTGGCACTCTGGCTGGCGGAGCACAACCAGGCTGTGTGGTCTGCATCGCCCAGGCTCAGCCCAACTGGACGGCTGTCGTGGTTTAACCCCAGCCAGCAACCAAACACCAGGCAGTCGCTTGCTCACACACACACACACACACACACCCCGGGTAGGACTGGGGAGAGGATCGGGAGGGCACACGAAGGAAAACCCACAGGTTGAGATAGAAACAGTTTAATAATGGAAATAAAACAAAGTAGAACAGTGATAGCAACAATGATGACAACAACAAYAACAGAATATACAAAACAGGCGATGCACAATGCAACTGCTCACCCCCCACRTGTCCCAAACGAACCGCGCGAGATGAACCCTCCCCGAGCCCCTCCTCCCCCAACTAGTTTTATACTGAGCATGATGTCCCATGGTATAGAATACCCCATTGGTCAGCTGGGTCAACCACCCCGGCTATGCTCCCCCCCAGCTCCCCCTGCACCCGGCAGAGCATGGGAGGCTGAAAAGTCCTGGTGCAAGCACCACCCAGCAACAACCAAAACATCAGTGGGCCATCAATGTTCCTTTCATTACCAAACCCAAAACACAGCACCCCCTCCAGCTACTGGGAAGAGAGYTAACTCTGTCCCAGCCGGAACCAGGACAACAACAGTGACCTGCCTTTCCCCCAACATKTTGGACATGCTCTCGAGATCCCTGCAGCATGCAGCATTCCCATTCTTCATTCAGGTAATTACTGGTAGGTCTTGAAGTGCCAGGTGTCGTTCAAGGTGACAAGTAATATATCCCCTCTGTGGGACTCAGTAAGGCTCTCAACCTACAGATATCCATCTTTCCAGTAATCCCAGTTCCTCACTCAACTTTGCTTCCGTTTTCCGTGTAGCTCCCTMTTATTCTAAGTGGTTTTAAATTAACTAACAGGTGCTGAGATGGGAAGATGCATGCTTTGCAGCATAAAAAATTCACTTTGTAAAAAGGTGTGAAGAATTTAGGGATGAGATATGTGACATCACGATGTGAATTTGTCAGTACCATGAGCATCAGCTTTCAGGGCGGACAACGCAAGTTTGTTCATTTTGCACGTACTGTGTGGTCCCAACAAATGAGGCTAGCTTTGTTTCCTGTCATCCTCTTCACTTGTAGGTTTTACTAGAATGTTCTCTGAAAGACAAACAAATTATCCAAAACATTTCTATCTACACCAGTCCTGATACTCACCCTTTCCATATGCTCAAAGGCTTGATTTAAAGTCTTCAAGTACTGGAAAATCAACCATGTCCCTAAATAAGTTTCTTCAGTAGTTAACTAACTCCACAGACATGTACGTGCTTCATATCCAGTCTCAATTTGACCAGATTTCAAACACTGGGCCTCTTGTGCCAGAGGTGTAACCTGTCATGTAACATATAGCCTAAGGTATGCACTTTATTTAGATTTTTAAAAGCTAAATGACWTTGTTGTGGCTCAGCTCTTAAACTAATCCCTTGGAAGATTTAGCACCTCCACTACATATATGGAGGTTGATGCCTTCTTAAAAAAGAACAAGGCTAACAGAAATTTTTATGGAAGACTCATTTTTCTAGAGGAAAGCTTCGTAAATTGGAAATGTGATTGGGCTAGCGYAGCTCTGGCCGTCAGAGGTGTCTATTCCAAAGAGGACTAACAGTCAATATTGTTGCTGATTCTGAAATTATCTTGGCTAACATGTGGACCCAGCACTAAGGAACCTTAAACTTTCTTTTTCGTTTTTTTTTCAGGGGAGTGTAATCAGCTTGTTGCAGCAGTAAACAAACTCATCAGTTCACATTAGCCATAAACCAATGAAGTCCAGAAAAGCACCAGATTCCCATACAAAGGATGCGACTTACGCATCCAACAGACAGAATTTATACACCTCCACCCTCCACATCTAATGTGCATTCCCAGATCAACAYTTTTCTCCACTCAAGGAAACTAGTCATATCTGTACCCAGGTTCTCTGCTGGACAGCTACCTGGGCTGGGGACAACTGTATTTGAGACTTCATTCTGGTCACGGAGCAGGATCTAACCATGTTTTAAAAGTGCTTAATTCCTGTTTGTCTYTAGGTTATGAAAGTAAGTCCTATCTGATGTTTAGGATACCTTTTACAAAGACACTCCAACCTTTTAGAATGACATTGCATCTTGACAGAAAGATTYCAATTGATGTACTGTCCATCACAGAACTGTAGAAAGTTAGGTTTGGAAAGGAACCTTTCCCAAGTGTTCCCATCACTTTTCATATGAAATTCGGTGACATGGTCTTCTTTACAGCGAGAAAACATCATCCTGGTTAGTTTATACAAGTGGAAGTTAAGTGTGATGCAATCCTTAAAAGTATGTTCATGGGGAAAAGATTTCCAGCAAAAGACAGAAAAAAGTAAAATTAAATCCAGTGACCGGAAACTGAAGGAAGAGCGTTTCAGGGTATAAGTAAGATATACATTCTTGTCCATGAAAATAGCCATTGAAACCATTTACCCAAACAACTCTTCATCAGTTGAGACTTTCAAWTAAAAAATCAAATGCATTTCTAAAAGCTAATTTAGAGATCAAGCCGAAGATACTGTTCTAATGATGGAACCACCAAGTGCAACTGCTTGGCCTATCTTATGGAAAAGCCTAGACTACAGTATCATAGTGGTTCCTCTGGGCTTTAAGATTTCTGGAAACATCATCACTGCCTTGTGTTTACAGGGKTCTAGTCTTTGGTTTACCTCTTCTGTTTTTAATAGGCTGATTTTCAGCTTTTAGCCACATGCAGCTTCTTTATGTCTGTAAATGTCGCTGTTTCTGTGTTGAGCAGCCTCCTTCCTTCTGCGTACAGGGCGTCATCAATGGAAAATTTTGGTCTTTTTTAAAAATACTGATCCAGACAGAGAGCAAAATATGGTTCTATTTAGCCCACTGAGATGATGACATTTTCCTCTCACATAGCTTTCTTAGTAAGTGATGTTTCAACATCCTCCTTTGACAGAAGAGGGAAAACAAACTTTCAGAGAACCTGCCTCTCACCAGCTGGCAGATCCCCACTGAAAACTGGGTTGGGAAGCTCACTGTGGCTTCCTTGAGCTACAAAAGGACTGGTGGATGTGGGAGTGCTGAGTGACCAAGGGTGTGTGTTGTATGTTCAGAAAACATACAACATGATTGTGATTACGGGGGTGGGGGTGGTGTCTTTCTTAAYGTCTGAATGGGTTAGACATTAAAAAAACTAAGGGTCACTATTTGGGAGCTAGAACCTGCAGTACCAGTGAAATCAAAGTGTAGGCACTGTAAATGGCAATCAAGAAGCACTTCTTCCCAGCAAGACCTATAATTTTTAGATTAATACGGACTCTTGAGCTTTGCTGGCAAGCTCAGGAGAGGTCCTATGTCCCAATAGTTCAGCATCTTATTCCCTATCTTGTGCTGCCTCACATCKATTGTCAATGTTCAAGACTGTAAAACATGTGTAAAATGTGATCACTCATATTTGACAGCATTTGACATGTTTGGCTTTACATCCCAGCTGCAGGGTAGCAATGGATGGTTCTCCATAATCTAAGGAGCTTTCTCCCCRTCCACCTCCTCCCTAGTAATTTCTCCACCTAAAGATTCAAATAGTAAGCATGTGAGAGAAACAGCTTTCCTGACTGGGTGAGAAATGTGACATCCAAGTTTTGTTCTGTTTCTGTCAAAGTCTACAGCTTATCTAAACAGTTTGCAATTACCCCAACTAACACCTCTGGGAAGCTGGAGCTAAGGTTGCATATGTTGCCTGTAATCTAGGAACTTGATAAAAATATAGATAAAGTTGCTTAAATAAAATGAATCTGAATTGTAAGAAATGGGAGGTAAGATTACAGATAAAAATATGCTGGAAAGGACAGAAATGCAGAACTAGCAGGGAATGCGGAGTTCTCTGGAGTACGCCTTTGAATATTGTGTATCTACGCAGGAGATCACAGCACCTGTTAAATTTAATACATATTAAATCTTGTCATATCTTATATATCTGGGCAAATGTAGCATACCTTCATATTTTGCTGGCAGCTTACAACTCCCAGATTTCAGTTTATGTTACAGAAAGTATGTAGTCAATTCCCAATGAAAAGCTGATTTAAAGGGCACCACTGGGGATTGTAAGGAGATTAAATTGTTTTAATATTTTCAGTACGTGGAAGGGGGAATTTAAATGGGAAGCTGGGAATCTTTGTTCCTTATGTGAAACATAAAGGTCAAGATTTTGCCATAGATACAAGAGCTGGAAGATAGTTTCTGGTTGTGTAATGTCCATATACGTCCTGGGTGGGTGCTTAAGATGTCCTTAAATCATTTATGATGCACATTGATGGCTCACCTTGTCAATGTACAGAGGGATTGCAAATCTATGGTTTTTTTTCATTATTATAAATGGAAGATGTGCAATGAGACGAAAGCAGACTAAAGGTTGTTGAGATCTTGAACTTCCTGCGGTTTTAGATTTTTAAATTACCTTGCTAAATTTCCCATTAAACCTGCTTATTTTAAATTCTAATCTTTCACCATAATTTTTCACTCTTCAGATATGAATAATTTTTTTTTTTTTTTAATCTAATTTAGATTGTTGGAGTGCTGGCCTTTCTGTGGAAGAAATGTCACCCCTTTCTAAAATGAAATTAATCTTGTGCAAAAGGCCAGCACAAGACCTAATTTAAATTCCAGGGTGGGACTTGAAATCAGTGTTGGCCACTGTGGCCATATTCTGCCCTTACAGTCACACTGTTGTCCTAGCAGCACTGCACCACACTGCCCATCGCTGCCAACTTGTCCATCATAAAATGTTCATGCAAGCCTTGCTTCTAGCTTAACCCCTCACAAAGCTCTAGCCATATACAGCAGACTATATCCACGCTACTCGTCAGTTATCACAGTTTTTGTATGAGAGAGAAGGAGGAAAAAGAGAGCAAGAAAAGATGGAGGGTTTCCTCTCCACTCTACTCACTCCCAAGATAAAACAAATCACATTTTATACTATTTTATGGTTTATTTTCTAGCATACTGTGTACCCTCTCGAAGCACCATTTCCTCTACTTCTGGTGGGAACTGATCAGGCAAAGAATAAAAACCACACTCATAGCTTACTGTTTGCACAGGGGGAGAGCATCTGCGACCTGAGAAGCTCAACTACAGCTGACAAAACCTTCTGAATCTTTGGATTGATGGCATTTTCATGGAGGAAAATTGGATATACACAGCTCCCAATCACCTCCTCAGTGTTTATCACTGCTTGGGTAAATTCCTCCACACCCACTGAGAATTCAGCATATGCTGTATCTGAGAAGGGAAGCTATACAAAATTTTAAATATGTCATAGCTGCCCGGGATGGGCTTCTTGAGGCTCATAAAAATCAGCAAGCAAAGTTCTTACAGCATCCATAGGTTTTTTCCAGCTCAGCTAATAAACTTTTACCAAACTAGTCATAGGCATCAGTCATTGATGAGAGAAAAAAATTGYAAAGTAGAGCTACAAAAGATATTGGTATAAATAATTAACATGTTTTCCCAGAAAAAATATAATCTGGGGTTAATCAAAACTATTCACAAATTCATACTGGATTTAGCAAGTCTACAGAGATTTTTGTGGGAGGAGAGGGAAAAAATAATTTCAACATCTTTCTTGATAAGCATTTTGATTTTTCCCCACGATATTTCATTTTGAAATTTGCCTTCAGATAGTATTCTTAAGAACTAAAAAACAATTCACAAAATTGAAATGAATTCTCTGCTTTGATATTAAAGAAGGCATCTTGAAACAATTTTTTATTTTGCTGGGAGAAAAAAATCTATTTGTATTAGCAAAAAACATTTATTTCAGTATTATCAACTCAGAACTGAAGCTGAAAAGCCACCAGTTGGTRAAGCACTAACATGACACATTCAACAACCAGTATTCAGTAACCATAAAAAAGGTTGACATTGAACACGCACGGACTTGGCTCAATTTGGTCRGCCCTTTTCCCGGCCCCTAACCTTCTGTTTCTGCAATTGAGAGGTAACGGGTAATTACACGGGAGGTTGTCCTTCAGTACGCATCGCAGCTCCAACTGGCGGTCCTCCATCAGGCAGGGAAGGGAGAARGGTGACCAACCGAAAAAAAGACTGCCCCTTTTACTGATTTTACTCTCTGGGCCCCTAGAAGAACCTGAAAATCTAAAGCCTGTGGTGAAAACCCATGGTCTTGGCAGATCTGGAATTTTCCAGCCCATGTTGCTTTCGAGTCATGACAAGCCTAAAAAGTAAAAATAATAGTAAAAAAAAACAAACCCAAACCTGTTTAAAAGAATGCTTCAGTTTCTATATGAATCCAAAAATGCCTCATCCAATTTGTCTCAAATTTTCCAGAAAACTTCTGCTCTGACATGAGATCATATATATGAAATGTAAGACAGACGATTGGTTTGTAGTTTTGGCAAAGCTGGGGGAGAGAAGACAAATTGGATTATATTTTTAAAAAGAGAATGAGGGTCTCATCTTTGAATTATCACCTATTTAGGCAAGTTCTGCCACTCATGACACTTYAATCATTAGAAATTATTAAAAGAGAGATAAATACATTACGGGGAACTACTTTGCACCGGGAAAGAGATCATAAAGCATGTAGGAGGAGGATGAGACATAAGGAAAATAGGGATGTGTGGGGAGACCACAGAGAATAAAGAGGAAGGAGTTACRAGAACTTGTGAGGATGCTGTGTGCAAGGAATAGCTGGCAGGGAGCTCAGGGGACCGTGTGGTGTAGTAGGATTTTAAGGGCCATAGGGGACTGTAAAGTACAGAAGAGAAAGAACAAAGAGATGTTGAGAGACTGGGGAGGTAAAGACCCTCCTGAGGAAAGAGAAAGAAAGAAAAAGTGATTTTCTGAGAGAGGATGGAGTGACTAGAGTCGTCTCAGATCAGAGAGAAGGGAAAGCCAGTTTATGCCATTGCTGGAATAATATATATATAAAAAAAGTGGATGGATTCATTACTTGAGTGGGCTTGGGACACCCATCTTCCCAGCATTTGTACCGCAGGAGAGCTCCAGTACACCACCACCCACCTTGCTGCCAGCTCCTTCTGCACTGCAGGGGAATCTACCAGTGCCCCCCCAGAATGCACCCATGCGGTCCATGTGGATGCACCCATCCACTCACTGTTAGAGAGTGAAGTCAACGCAAAAATTTAATTAGCAAACCATGTTCTCAAGATGCCTTAGAAGCAGCTTACGCTGCTTGAAACATGCATAAGGTTACCTGGGCTATACAAAATCAGGTAAGATCATCCAGTTATGCTTTCAGCATACTGAAGGTCACCACCTTAAAGAAATGAAACACTTCAAAATAAAATACATAATGATAAACTACAGCACCCAGTAATAATCTGCAACAAAATAATTCTGAGCTAGAAACCCCCCCAACTCCTGCCTTAAACACCTTTGAATGCCTCGGGATGATGGCTTTTATTACTTTTTGTCATGATTTCATTTTTCCTTTGCAAGGAAGAAAATCTCTGTTACTCTTGGAAAGACACGGGAGGGAACCTGAGGTGTCACGCAGCTCACTGCCAGAAACACATATGAAGGCAGCCTACTTGGCAGGAGGAAAACGAACTGGCCCTGCCTGTCAGCCGCATGTGTTTCCTGGTCTTTATTCTCCCTAGCGTTACCACATGTCACAAAGTACGTTACAAAGCATTAACAGGAATTGCAGGCTTCCCACCCAAACAAAAACACAGAAAACAACTCTGCAATTAAGTGTCCGTAACAAATTATGAACCCTGAAGAYGGGTTATTGCTCCTGAGTTAACATGATTCATTAAGACTTTTGGCTTTTGCACTTTTTTTAGGGACGAGGGGGAGGAGGGAGGAGGTTTAGTTTATTTTTTCCCTGATCGTTCTGCCTTTTGAGGGGAGAGCCAGGACTATGGGCATTTAGGTGATGTCATGTGCTAGACAGCAGCCATATGGAGAACATGAAATGGAAGTTTTCTGCCCAGCTCCTGGCAAACCTATGGCAGATGCTGTGACTGGGACCAGAGAGAAGCGCTCCACTGAGATGCAACAGGCACGATCCCCATCATTTAAAACGTGCGAAGGGGCCACTGGCACAACCCRTGCGATTGATCTGCGGGCAGACTTTTTATTCCAGGAACTCTCGTTTAGCCCTTGTTTCCTCCAAGGGCTGGCGGCCAGGGAAGGACTATGTTGGCTGAAAGGAAGCAGAACACAGGACCGTAATGAACCTCCTGAGCCACCAAAGCAGGCAATCGCATCATGTAATCCTTTTGAAATATTTACCAGCCCCGTCTTAAAGTTTGTTCAGCTTCCAGTTTCCATTATTCCTACCGATGCTTTTCCTCACTCTCCCAATTCACAGCACATGTTCGCTCAGAGCCATCTGTTCTCGTGCCAGGATGGTCACTCAGCTTATACTGGTCTTCTGTACCCCGGCCACTTGGCCCCGAATTATGCACAAAGAACATGAGTATCTTCTTTCTGGACTTCTCACAGCTGAGTTAAAAAAGACAAATTGTCTTGGTCTCCACACATAAGACAGGATTCCTACTCACAGCCCCTCCAGCAGGCATCCTCTGCAATTTTACTTCCAGTATAGCCTTCGCAGTGTGTTCCCACTGAACTCTTATATCATGATATTAAAAGTCAACCTCTGTTAGAAATGCGTCAATACACTGTAGGATGACACTTGTTTTCTCCACAGTCATATCACTCTGGCAACTCACAGCCAACCCGCAATCAAGTAAAAAACTCCAGTTCTTACCTTGTTCTGAGCAAACTTGTCATCCCTTTTCTATGCACGAATATTCGCGGTCATCTGCTTCTTCCTGTGTGAATCACGTCCTTTTCTGTACTGATCACGTCCCCAGCTCTGTGCCATCAGCAAAAGCTGTCAGTGCTTTCTCATGTTTCATACATTACTGAAACCGTTAGATGAGATCCATCCCACCTCCATATGCACCTCCCATACTGCTCCTTTCCTGAGAAAGTTTGTCCTGGGAATCACTAGATTTTGGGTTTGTCCTGGGAATCACTAGATTTTGGGTACATCATGGAAAGATGTTGTCCGGCCAGAGAACTCAGCCCCCAAGAGGGAAGGGGAACTTGAACTACAGAGCCTATAATGCAATACACAAGTTTATTTTAATAATGAAATATGGTTCAAAAAATCAAAAGAAAACATAATTCAGGGATGTTGAAATGTTGTGTTTTAAGCGAAGATGTCAAAAAAAAATTACCTTTCTGGGTAAAGCCTTTCAGAACTTCCACTCTGCAGGAAGGTGGATGCTCCAAGCATTTGATATGCTAATGTTAAGGCTATTTTTAGAAAAATATGTTACCTAAATATTTATTTCCATTCATTACTAAAATTCAAAATGAAGGTCATTTTTGATCAGTCACATGAGACTCAGAGAGATTCAGCTGTAAGACAAATGTTAATATATTTATACASGAAATGATACAGGTGACAGTTTGCATAGTTATCATTCCATAAGCAAAAACAATGGGAAAATGTAGGCTAGATTGCAAGGTTGTTAATGGAGCTAAACAATCCCTGTCAATAATATGGATTTTGTAACATGGAGTTAATATGTGTTGGGATTATGACCCTAATATCTGTCATAGTAGTCGAACTTTTAACTTGCTGGAGCAAATTGAGGAAAGAGCAAATGTCTGTACCTGTAGCACCCCTCTTTCTTGCTCTAGTATGGAAAACTCACGGAATTAAGCTGGTTGTTCTCACATCTGCCTGTGTTCTCAGTGTGGCTTTCCCCACTATTGTTAATCTGGTTACTTCACTCTGGGTGGGAATCAGCCAYGATTTTGTCTTGAATTTATAATAATACAACAAAAACAATTGTATGAAACCATAGACATGGGAGAAAAAATCCATAAATATGTTTTCTGACTTTAAAAAATTTCAGGGTTTTAAATCAAACCTTTGCAAACTGACTTTGCAGAATAATCATGCTATGCAAAACACATCAGACACGCTTCTGCAAATTAAAAGCAAAATGTCTTTCAAATGGGCAGGTTGGCTTCTTTTATTTTAATTTCCCATGTTTTGCTTTTTCTTTAGGAGACTATGTCAAAGAGAAAATGCTGTATAAATTATAGACATGATCTATGACGCAGAACAATATTTATAACATGCCTTTAAAGTTATGTAATGCTGAGAACAGAAATGCAATTAAAGTAGAGAGGAGAGGAAGTTCTGCACTCTGCAGAGCGTGCTGTCTCATCTTTTAAATGATGCAACATGATGGAAACCAATAAATGTTTCTGCAGAGGTGACTGGTTTCTCGTATGATGTATTRATATGGGAGGGGTTGATCTCAAAGATGCATTTTTTCAAAATCAATTTTTCAAATTCATTTGGGGGAAACAATGACATTTTCATTTTCTTTGTAAGGAAAGTATGTGCTATCTTCCCCATATGTTCTCAGAAGAATGCAAGCAAAAGAGGGCATTTGGAAGTTATTTTCTAGTTTGTACTAAATTATTTCACGTGTTTCAAAAATAAAAAGCCATGTTTATATGCATGGATATATTTTAGAGAGAGACAGATAGCTTCTCAGAAGTGGGAACCCAAGATGACAGTGGCATCAGAGACTTTCTCAGGATGTCAGCTGCACTGGAGAGGTCTCTTGTTTTCCATTGACAGAGTAGGGGTAATTAATTTCGTGATTTCTCTTTCACAAGAGATATTATTTTTATTTATTTGCTTTTCACATAGCAACTTAAATATTTATCTCTTACTAGTTCCCATCTGCCACATTCTGGTCTGTGCAACTGTTTGTTTGTGACTGAYAAGTACCAGAAATGTGCCAAGTATTCATCTGTGTAAAATGCCCATARGATATCAGGTAATGGAATCATTAGCCCTTTTCAAAACATATCAAACGTAACTTCAGTGTCATGTCCCAAAAGCTCCTCACCATAAAGCTGCCCGTRGGATGTCTTTGCCTTCTAATGCTCCAAACAGAGGGAAGATTGATGGGAAGAGCTGACACCACACAGGCACATAACCAGTACTGCACAGCAGCACCAGCAGCATTGATGACATTTCTATGGAGAAATGTTAGCTTGCATCTATGAAGGGTTGTTGTTTGGGTAACTCATGCCGCTACGCCTCTCAGGTATGGTGTCCTAGATGATAACTTCTTAATGCCCTACCACAACGGTGCACCAGGAAAGGATTGATGGTGAGAGAGATGCTGTGTGAGACACTAGTCTGACAACCAGGGAGAAGAGAGGCATCAGGTAAACCGTGTAAATGAGTACACTGCAAATCTTAATTTCTGGGGACATGTTGATTTTTTACTGAAAGAATCCAAATTCCCTTGGAAAATGACCAAATCAAATACAATTCAACACTTTCCACCCTGCTCTAGCATATAAACAAARAGAGAGGGTGAAAACAAAGACAAGACATCAACTGCAGTAATTTGGAAGTGTTTCATGCTCATTATTATCTCATTCGCTTGATTTTCTTTTGGGGGCCTGATCTGTTTGAGGAATATGAATTTTCCTTTCCCTGTATTAGAAGAGCAGGGTGTATATGAAGGGAAATGCAGGTCAAAGCCTGAGGACGCATAAAGGAGAGATGGCACAGAAATGGAGTGGAGGAAAGAAACAGGGTAAGGAACATAGAGGGTAGCAGCAGGTGAGGCTTCGAGTCCTGATCTAGACCATTCCCACGCACTGGTTTTACACRGCAAAATATAACAGAAATTTTATTCCGGTAAGTCTCTGTGTGTATAATGCACAAGTGCACTTTCCAGAGAAAGGGCTTCAYAGATCATCCTCTTCTGTATTAGATAAGGAGGATCCTGAAGGAACCTGAACTGATTTGCAAGACCGTGCAGAAAGATAATTAAGATCTTTTATATTGAGGCCTATTTAAGAGGAGGGAGATTACTGTTGATCACAAATTCAGTGGTGAGAGATCAGCTCCTCACACATTTTAAAATTTGATCTTTCTGTTAAGACGCTCAGAGCTGGCAATCCTATCTCCTCAAACCCAACCATGTGCACTCAGTTGAAGCTGTTCACCATGCTCAGGTATTACCAACGGCTACACTTGTATTTCTCCCTCACAGAATTATCAAAAGTGAACAGACTGGGATTTTTGCAATAATAACTTTAGAAATGTGAAAATTTCTAAGAGAAAAACTTGACGGGAGAAAGCTAAATTCAGCATTTATCATGTCAGACAAGCCTCACATGAGATCCTCTTCGAAATGGATATAAATGCATCAAAATGGACAATTAATTACAGCAGGTTAATTGTGATGAAAATGTTCTTGCTGTAGTTGTTTGTTATTATACCTTGATATTGAACAGGATCTTATGAATTCTGACATATTTATTTCCCTCTCCAGCAAAGACTATGCCACACTTAGAACTAGGATCAGGCTAGTTTCTTAAGGGTACAATTAGTTATTTAAGGAGCAAATATAGAAAACAAAGGTGTTCTTCTGATTGAAGAACCTTTCAGGGACCGAAGGATTAGCAAAGTGAGGACTGAGCCATGTAGATACCCGATTGTACCCTCTTACCAGGCAGAGGGGAGCCAGAATAACATTCTGTGCTCCTCCAGGAGTCTGGATACAAGCCAGTGCCAACAAACCGTAGGTACAGAAAGACAAGCCACATGCTACAGATCTGAGCTTMCCCCGCCATTCTGCAGAGGTTTTGAGCAACCAAGGAGCAGCAGATGTATCCGGTGACTTGGAGTGTGAGTCAGGGCTACTGCTGCCTTAGCCCTGCCTCATTAAGTCTGCACCGGGAAAGAAAAGGGTGTGCATAATATTTTTAACATTTCCTTTTTAAAAGCCTAGAACTGAGAAAGGAAAGGAAAGGAAAGGAAAGGAAAGGAAAGGAAAGGAAAGGAAAGGAAA
>JASVER010000050.1:5605013-5689630 GCA_030449065.1 Oceanodroma leucorhoa | reverse complement strand
GGAAAGGAAAGGAAAGGAAAGGAAAGGAAAGGAAAGGAAAGGAAAGGAAAGGAAAGGAAAGGAAAGGAAAGGAAAGGAAAGGAAAGGAAAGGAAAACAAACACACATATTTTTGAACAAGTGACAAAAGCTGACAAATCCTGGTCCCAAAATACTCAAGCTCAGGAATGGCACTCTAAAATTTGGGGGTTAGGTTTTGAGAATAATTTGTGAACAACTTAGAGAAAAGAAGATTATTTTGAGGAATCTTCCATTTTCAGTAAAAACTCTTCTTTTTTTTTTTTTTTTGACAAAGTTTCGACGGACATTTTTTAGCTAGCTCTACTTGCAATCAGACGCATGTCATAGCTCTAAGACCAGCCACATGGGCTCGTTTTGCTAGGACTCTAGTAAAATATAAGCTTTTCTTTGACTTCACAGATATGAAAGGAAGCCAACTTCTTATGTCAGACTTTTATTTTCCTCCTTCTGCTCTTCAGGACAAGTGAAGGGTTCTAAAAAATAAGCTGAATTAGAGGCATGCACACTCAGAAAATGGACACAACACATGCATGCTGTGGTTCCAGAATTGTAGGTTATTATATCAGAATATTTATACATATATCAGAATATATATTATATCAGAAAACTTCAAAACAAGAGTCAGGCAGAAATAATTTTTATCGAACATTCCACCTTCTGCATTGCTCTCCTCCCACTAAAAGAAATATGGATATTTGAATAAAAACTGCTTCGGTCTTCATTTTGTTTTTTTAAGATGCATGTGTCCTGCTGTTCAGTTCTACTGGGATTCACAGATTTCCTCACAGCAACCAATAGCGATGTGATAATCTTGGACTAGAGTCCTGACACTCGGGCAAAGATCAAAAAAACCTGAGGTTATTTTCTTGCAAGTGCTCTGAGAAGTGTTAAAACTTGGAGCTAGAGGGAGAGCATGCAGGTCAACTAGTGGGCTGCTAGTTCTTCCATCCTGCCAAATTTACATTTGTCGGAGTTGTAATAGGGACAGGCCACTTCTGYCAGGTCCAGATGCAGAGGAAAAAACAGACTCTGCCCCACAGAGCTTATGCTACAAATGCCACCGAGATCTCCGAAATCAGATTAACAGGGCTGCCTCTACCCACAGAAAAGGGTTTTTTCCTAAAAATGATCTAGCCTGCCTGAGTTCAGTAAGCTGCTTGAACATAGTATTATGGCAGTCACYGGAGTAGTCCCTTTCATCTTAATGGACTACTCACGTGCTCCATGCCACACTTTTAAGGATGCTCCAAACTGGAGTCCAGAACATCACATTTCTCTGCTCCCGTTTGATCTCCGCTCCTGCACAGTGAAGTCACTTCTCCGTAATTGGGTCGTCTCTGACTAACACATACAAAATGTTAACTAAAACATTGTAAGAGGCATTTTGCAGGCTGTGAAAAGAGACTGGCGGCAGACATGGTTTCACACACGGTACCTCAAGTGCCACCGCCTGCTCTACAGGAAGAACATTCATGGAAATCAAACGCAAGATGGTAAATGTGTTTAAAATGTTACTTCACTACAAAACTCATACAAAACTSTTCTCAAGTCTTGATTCAGGGGAGAGTGAAACAAATATAGGATCTTATCCCTTTCCTACAGCAGTCCTTCCTAGCATTGTACTTAATATTTTCCTTCAGGTTATTTTCAAACTGAGTTCATTTAGAGCTGGTTCCCAGATGACCTCCCTCTCCCAGCCATGCGGGCTGGAATTCTCTGTCTACAGGGCAGGTGCAGCACCAGCAGATGTAGCATGAGTTTCTCCACATATTCACAGAGCACATCCGTGGAAAAAGGATTTTGTTCACACAACACACAATTACACTCTGGAACTCATTGCTCCGGGAAACTGGTACGGCTGAAAACCTAGCAGCAATAAAAAAGGACCAGATATTTATGTGGCTCTCAAGAACATCCACAGTTGTCACAGGCAACAATAGCACACATTTTGGACTTGGGGGCTTATGCCACTTCCTAACTCCTGGAGATCTGAATGGCACTGGACAACAAGGTGAAATTAGCCTCTTTTCTTACGCATTGTAGCACAGGATCCTCAAGTCTTCCTCTGAAGACCTTGTTCTTGATCACATGGGATCTGGACACTAGACTGGATGAGCAACAGTCCAATAAAGCCATCGGTTCCCACTTATCTATACCACAGAAGAAGGAAGAGGGGAGTTCAGTTGCCCGATGTTTTTCCTTCTTCACCCCTTTCTGCTGAGATTTGATAACAGCTGTCATGAACTTCAGTGCCTTTCATCCACAAAGCTCAAAGTACTCTCTGTAGAGGTTATGTCCTGTTATCACCAACCTAGAAAGGGATGTCAGAAGAGCTGAAGTGACTTTTGCTAAATGTCGCACAGCCACTGAGGATAAGAATCAAGAAGAAAACCCCAATACGCTTCTAGACCTTCATAGCTTTGCAGCCATGCTGGTATTTTCTAGTKGAGTTGCACGTGTCATGACTCTGCCCACTGTAGGCTGGCATCCAGCCTGCTGCTTTCTTCTAATCAGACTCTGGCTTCTCRCATTGGGATTGTGGTGGGCTCTGCTTTGAAATGAGATGCCTGAAAATGGTTGACACCTGTAGTCCTCTGGCTCTCGGGAAAATTTGTTAACCTTCAAGAAAAGTCTTGGAGAGGAGGGACTTTCAAGTTTTACAAGATGGTGAAGTTCTCTTTGGTTCCTTTAAAAAGCATTAGCAAAGGTCAGATTAACAAGTCAACACTGAAACTAGATACGACCAAGACTCCCAAAATTGATGCAGAAAAGAAAAGAGGTGGGTGGGGACTGGGTATGGGGGAGAAAGGCCCACAACACAACATTGGCTCTGATCCTTTCCCCCATGTTGGGCCTGGGGCACACTTGATAAGGTGAAGGGAAATTGTAAAATTAGACCTGGCAACCTACACAGAGAGGCCCAGTGCAAGGCCCTTGGCCTGAGGCAAGCTGAGAAAGTTGAGGAATTGTGGGGGAAAGGGGACTTGGCAGGCTAACTTCCTGTGGCTGCATCCAGGGCTAATTAGTTTTCAGTGTTCTGTGTGTGTTTGAATGGAAACGAGCCAGCACTGAGAGGCACGGGGTGAGGAAATCAAAAACACATGCACCGAGAAGGAAGAAGGGGGGAAAAAAAAAGGAAAAAAAAATCCTGTCCTTTTTAGCTACATTTTCTTTTTCAGGAGGGGATCTCATCATTTTGTTCCATGAGCACTAAATCACCCCGGCTCCCCTGTCTATCACATCTCACATCTGCTTCAGAACTCATTAAACATCAAAAGGCCTGCCCTATCAGTTCTGCTTAGTTAGAAGTCTGAGTTACTAGAGTCCTAACCAGGGAAGATTTTGTATGTTTTTAATAATAGCTTAAGGAACTTCTTAGCACCCCATAAATTATTTAATGCAACAAACTCTTCCTGTGGACCAGCAAATGTTTTACAGAGGAGCTGAATGCTGCCTTAACATGCTTGTGGTCAGTCCAGAGTTACATAGCAACCTGCTTAAATGAACGTTTAATCCACGTTTCAGTTTAGGAATTGTTTTCTCATGTATCCTCTCCTGCCGCTAGCCCACTCTCATTTTTACTGCCGCTCTAATTTTATATAACTACATTATAACTTGTGTTTCCGTGGCATTTTGATCCACCAGAATGCCAAGGAAATTATTAAAACGGCGATCATAATGCTAMAGCACCAATGAAATCTGCCTAACTTCTGCTATACCATTTCTCCTACTTTAAATACACAYGTACAGTGCCGTCCACTACTGTGTATGCCAGACAAACAGTTCATGAAAATAATTTATATACAGGAAACACAATGAACACAGTAAAGGCTCCAGTGGGCGTTCGTTATTAAGAGTACCACAACAGCTCTTTAAAATGAACTGAGCTTAGACTGAGTGCGATTCCTGAGTGCTTGTTATTCGGACAAAAGCAAATCCATATTCATCAGAACAACACTCACAAACTTTTGTCTTTAGTGAAGAAGTTACTTCTGCCTAATTTGAAGTTTCTGTCTGCAGCTGTTTTATCACTAGAGCACTTTCATCTCTCTTTATAGAGGCAGAAAGCTGGGTTTTGCACTTTTCCTTGTGCTCTAACTAAACTATATCACTTTTGCTCACACTTTTTAAAAAATCTGACCAGTGGTCAGACTTGAAAATGTGAGACCCATAGGTGAAAAATTCAGATGGTGACRGACAAATCAAAGAGAGGCTTTGAACTGAACAAGTCCTGCAGCCCCAGCTTTAGCAATCATCCCCACTAGACTGAAACTGTTGGCGACTAGACTCGACCCCACTAGACTCAACTGTCATCGAGTTGCAACTGTTCCTTCTTCCGTCTGAGGTTRGGAGCACATCTAYRCTTCAGATAGGCTGAGGTTCAGCCYCCACTAGCTATCTAAGACTCACCTTGGTGCAGATGAAAGAACCTTGGACATCAGAGGTGCTATTAGACTAGGAGTCAAGGAAAAATTAAGTCAATGGCAAGTTACTAACCCTTTTCTAGGATTGCTGTTGCTTGCCAATGAGCTGTGGATASTGCTCACCGAGGGAGACTTCCCTTCCCAAACACCGCATGTCTGGTTCCTTGCAATTTAGTGGAGGACAGTCCTGCAGAACAGAGAGGACTCCTACACCTGCGGTGGGTGCAGGACAGCCTCTAAGAGAGCACACGCTCCTCACGATCACTTCTCCTTCACGCAGAGGGTTCCCACTGCTGTCTGACCAGATCAGATTTAAGGGAAAAGTATGAAGTTTATTCCAACATGATGCACCATTACGGAAGAAGTTACTCAGTTCAGGAACAAGTATGAGGAAATTAAGTCCAGTAGGGGATACCTAGTCATTTAGCTCCATTTCGGGATTTGTGTGGTGCTCCCTTCAGTGAGACTGCTGATAGGACAATTTCACAGCTGTCAGAGCTGCCAGCTAAATTCTTAGGTGATCCATGGCCTCTGTTCATTGCTCCTCAAAAGAGGACCTTTATCTGGAATAAGCTTCCCATAAGAAAACCCCAAGTGACCAGAGGTCCTGTATCTGTGCCTCTGGGGACTGTCTGTAACCCTTCACCTTGACAGGTAATTAATTAAGACATCATCTTATAAGCTTATATCAATGAAATGCAATCAGCCACAGTATTAGTCTCTCTTATACTATGTGCTTAAGGAATGAAGCACCAAGCTAGTCAATAAACAAACCCCCTTGTACAATGCAAGGCTGACACCACCTACAAAGCATGATGTTGGGGATTAAATTTAGTCCTTGAGAGTTCACACATGTTTAAGCACAGAGATGTTCAATGACATATGAGTCCAAAACTATTTACTACACAAATACTTAAATGATAGAGAGGAATCCAGCTTATTACTAGCTCTAAACAGAGACTAAGCACATCAGGAAATGATGACAACTTGAAGGTAATGATGTTTAGACTGAAAAATGCCTCAGCCACAGCTCACTGTGTTTGGGAACCCACGTCAGGCCATAAATATTCCAGAATCATTGGAAGACTATGAATAACRCTAAAATGAAAAGTGCCTAGAAGGTATCATTGCATGGGTAAGTCTTTCAAACAGGTGGGCCACGTACCCCGGATCCAAAGACAACTATGCTCAGCTCTTAGCTGATGTTCCCTGATAAGGCGTTCAACAGCTGTAGTCTTCCTCCTGTAACTGTTATTTTCCTCTGTATTCAAGATTTGYATCCTGCACCAGTTTAAATTAAGCACCCCTATGGAGGAAATAACAGGTTCTGAGTGAAAGAAGCTCTAGGGAGTGTGCGCGCTTTCCCACTCTTTGATTTCCCCTTCATGTGGAGCTCACACTGCCTTGGGATGATATTTACTCTTAACTTAGAGTCAAAGAACATATTTGCTTTCTGTTTTTCATTAAATACAGAGGGTTTCACAAAAGAGGCCATTTTTCATGAAAAATTGTTTTCAAGTGAAAAATATCTACCAGCTCTACTCCTGACTCTAAACAATTCCTGGCCTAGGAGCACATTACTGTGACTTTACAGTTCACAGAGTGTGACTAAAGAAATGAGAAAAATGTTTTCAAGAAGTTTCTATGAATATTTTACAAAAAAAACCCCGAAGTATTTATATCACAGCTAACAGTCCAGCTGGTAGCCTGCATGCCATCTGAGACAGCCACAGCATTCACTAGCATCAATCTYGCTCCTTTTTTTGGTGATGGGCTTTACATTTGCTTTCACTCAGCCTCCTGCTTCCTCCCTCGTTTTCTATCACTTTAAAATAATTTTCAGTAGCATCATATAAGCTGAAGTGTTTTTGTCCTTCTTCTGCCCTCCTAGTCTTCCTGCACTTAAAGGTGTCCCAGAATAAGGACAACTGCCTGCGTTGAAAGAGGCAATTGAACAGAAGGCACCTGAGAGATGTCAGAGTCATAAATGGAAGGTGCTTGATGTGTTGTGGCTAACGTACCAAACGGGACATCAGGGCTTGCTCTACATTAATGCTTTAAGGGGTGAAGTATGTCTTACTTGGGTTCTAAAAACTTTCATAAGACGTTCTTCATATGTGCTCAAATTCTTTGCGGCTTCATCAAAGCAAAATCTAGCCTCTGTTCAAGCAGGCAATTTTCTTTTTTTTTCTTTCTTTCTTTTCACCAGAGACTTCCTGCGTATCTTTTTTCTAAAATGACACAAATCCCTCCCTCATCAGACCAGTGC
Organism: Oceanodroma leucorhoa; assembly: GCA_030449065.1. Taxonomy (NCBI): domain Eukaryota; kingdom Metazoa; phylum Chordata; class Aves; order Procellariiformes; genus Oceanodroma; species Oceanodroma leucorhoa. The sequence continues at coordinate 5,682,917 of JASVER010000050.1, read as the reverse complement.
ATACAGCATATTTTGAGGCAGCTTACATAAACAAAATAAAACTGAGTCTATTAGCAGAGATTAGGTCAACTGATCTGAGCCCTACATAGTAGCGTAGTTTTGGACCCATGGAAGCCAACAGCAAAAATTCCCCTTTAGCTTCAGACTAAAGCATTGCCAATCATAGAGTTCAGAAACTGTGACTCAAATGCAAGAAAATTGTTTGACTCACTTAAAAGTCATTAAATATACTTAAAAATAATAAACTGCAATATTTTTAATGTCTTTCTATGTTTTGAGCTTTCATATTTGGCCCTCTGAAGATAGAAATACACTATTTTTATGCACAAAGGATGAGATATACACAATCCCTTCTGCAAAACAAATAAACCAAAATATTATCTCTCACAAGACACACAGGTAAATAGTATGARCTAGCAGCATGAAGTGGGCTGAAAAGGCACAGTGGAAGTTCAGTCTGATTTTAGAAAAACACCAGTGCTTCCCTTTTCCAAGTTCTGAGACAGAATAGAAGGTAACAAAAATAAAGAGACATCTGCCCTCGGAAGACTTGATAATGCATTCCATGTTGGCAGGACACTGTGAGCTAGCTACTACATGCCAGTAACGCAGCCAAAGAAGGCATCACTGCCCAGGAAGAGAGGCGAGCGGAAGTCATTAGGGATACAGTAACAGTACAAACATCGAGTTATAACTGTGCATCATGATTTCTCTAGAGAGCTAAGCAGAAAATAAAACTCCGATGGAGTATATCTAAGGAATGCAGAAGCAATGCTGTTTGACATCTCTAGAGTGAGTCCTCCCAGTAAGCAAGACACTGGATATAGAAAGCAGGTGTGATTTTTTTAGCGTCTCTGCAACATCTGTCCATCTAAACATCTAAGCATTGGTAGTACATACGTCAGCATGATACATAAAAGTCCCAGCGTTATTATGCCAACAACATTAATCCACAGTCCAGCAGCTGAGGGAATTTTTAATTTTATTTCTTCTCCTTATTTTGCATTCTCCTCTTTGCCTTCATTTGTTGTTGTTGGTTTTGTTGTTGTTTTAAGCGTCAGTGAAGACAGGAGTTTCTGCATTTTATTCACAGAATGCCAAGGTCCCATCTCCACTGCAAAGCAAGCCAATTGCTGGGAAAATTTCCTCTCCTGCTCTCATGCCATTGCTTTTAAGTCTGACAGTTTCATAGCACTTCCTGTAAAATAATATAGAAACTATATACCATATAATTTGATACCTGAAAGCACATATTTTCACCTTTGTTTATCACTTAATTTATTTCTTCACCTATGTATTATTGCTCTTGCAAACTATTTGGCAGCTCATACTCAACCGGAAAGAATGACAGTTCTAGCAAAGAGCTGAAAGGTAAGGAAGATCCTTGTCTGCACATACTCTGAGGTTCGGTTTTCTCTGGACCAAAGCTACTATAAATAAATTTCCTGCAAATCATCAGCGCTTGGTTTTGGTCAGACCAAGGTCGTCTGTAGCATGATTTTTTCCCTAATAGTGGCTCTTACTCTCAGATATGTTCACTTCAGTTTTGCAGATTAAAGAGTGTTTGGCTCCTGAATTCTGTTCTTGACTATTAGTGGTTCTTCCTCTGAATGTGTTAATTAAATCTCTGCCTTTCCTCCCACAGAATAAGCGCATTGCGTTTCCATTTTCCTGTCTAGAAAATGACACCGATAATGCAAGAAATAAAAAATAACATAAAAAGTTATCCATTGTTTGAAATCATCTATATTCCTGGGCAGCCATTCCTCCAAGGGCTAGACTTTTTGATATCTAATTCAACAATTCATGCTCCCTGAATGGTTAGCCCTTCTTCATTCCTTTCCCTTTGAAAAACAGATTTTAAAGAATCTAGGTTAAGCATTAACTCATTCTTCTTCCTTTGCTGCTCTTCTCCTCTCCCTTTGAGTCTCGGGTAACTCTTGCTTTGACGCTCTGCATCCCAACATTTTCATTTACGGATCAGTTGCGTTTCAAATCTCCCGTCTCAGAACAGCCCCTCGTTACATATGCTGCCTACTTCTTGTTCTCTGAAAATGTTTTTTTCATAAAGGAATGCTAGCTCTTTGTGCTGTAATTACAATGGRTCTGCAAGAGAAGGCTCTGGGGAAAGGCAGACTCTGTGAGGATGTCTTCATGGYGACTTCTTAGGAGGGCTATGGGAAGGACACAGCTCTCCCAGGAAGGAAAATGGTTCCTCTCCCAGAGCACATGAATCCTCAGGGATATATGAAGGCAAGGCCATCTGTGGAAAAGCTCTGGATTCCCCCRCTCCTACACATTTAACACTAGCGGGAGGGTATAAAAGTGAAGACACTGATGGGAAGAACKAGCTTTTTGTCAACCCCAATATGTCCGTTCAGAAAAGGAAGAYATGAATGCACACAGCTGCCCTTCCTCTTCCACTGAGGATCCCAGTTTTTTAGTGCTTGTTCTCTCATCCGCTAGAACCAGAATTGCAATGCCCCAATTCTACTTTACTGTGGGTTTATTGCTATAAATTCCCATGGAAGTCAAATGGAGCCAACTTGAGTAAAAAGTAAGTAAACAATGAACATGGGACTGAGGGTTTGGTCCTACATTTCCTAATCTTCTTTTATCCTCTCTATTTTTTTCTTAACTTTTTTCTTTTCTTTCTTTTACTTCTTCACTACACTAGTGAATTCAGTAATTCACTCCATGTCTTCTGTCAGCAGAACCTCCTGGGTCCTGGTGCCAAACTACTCTCTGCCTCTCTCATCCTCTCCAGCCCTCTCAGATGGCAAAGCAGATACCAGAGGGTGTCTTAACTGACTAGACTCTCTTGCTTCTGAACAATAAAGTTGTTTTTCCCATTCAGTTTAGGAAACTATTTTGTCCTTCTTTGACTAAAGGGAATTTCTGACAGTTATCAGCATACAGAAAGCTTACGCTCCTCCCTAAACTTGGCATTTTGTGGCATTTGTTGGTTTGAGAATATTTTATTCTTATTCTCTTCTGCCTTGGCGGTTAGCAGCAAATGCACATTTGCATTTGTTTGTTCCCTTTTCTTGTGTCCTCACTTAAAAAAATGAATCGTTACACTTTTCATTGCTGAGTTGTAGCCAGCTAAAATTGCCTCTTTACCCTCCTCTGGTTTCTATAGCTTGTACACCTCATGCTTTCCTTCCAGTTTTAAGTATCGCTTTATTAAATTTCAAGGTTTGTTTACTGCATTGTAATATACATCCATTAGCACAGCCTTATCCTCAGAACTGCTTATCTGATTCACAAGCTCCTTGTACATTAGTACATTCAGATGTTCCTATTTTTAATGTTTAAAATAACTCCATCTTTCAGCCTTTCTTTATCTTCTGATGGTAGGAGAACCCACCAGACTATTTGTGTTAAGCAAAAACTTGTGCTTCTTATCAGGTTTAGACATACACTGGAGGAGCAAACTCATCCATCATGAATCATTTACACCTGTACATGTCACCAACTCATGATCATTCACGGTGCTTTGGTAACACGTGTACATAATGCCAAAATGAGATAATCTCTTACATGTTGTTTCCACACATGTGAAGTCCCTATATGTGAAAAAAGAAATGCAACTATTAGTTACAATTGTAATTTYGCAAAATTGAACAGAGGAATTAACRCTARCCTGACAATCAGACCCAAATCTTCTCTTCGAATCATCGCTGACAGGAATATTTTGCTGAAATCCCCAAAGTCAAAGCTCAGCTATACAAATAAATACTGTAGCAGATCCTGACAGGAAGACGTTCAGCCCAATCTTTTCCAGATGGCAGTGATGGATGGCTGTGTGCTTCTATTTATTTGGTTTCCCAGGCAATGGTGTCCTGCTTTCACTGGTCATCACTTGAAGCGCTTYGGCTTACAGACCGGCATAGCAGTCGCGTACGCTGCCAGACAGGTATTCTGATGGGTTTACTCATTGCTTGGATGTCATGACTGCAAAAAAGAAGCTGAATTTTACCACTTTGCTGGGATTATCTTTTCTAAAAACTACATGTCTTAAATTTGTGACAAACTCTTGGCACAGGACTGAAGGAGCTCCCAGGTAAAGCAGAGACCGATCATACGTAACTTGCTGATTGCTGAGATACGCCAGTTCTGAAAACAATACAGTGACCTAAAGAGGAGAGAGAGAGAGAAAAGACATCCAAATCCCAAACCACATTGACTGAAAATGTGGCTGTCACTATTGTTCTGTTCTGTAAAACACATGGTACTTCACATAGGGCTATAAAACAAACGTCCATAGATCAGGGGCTTACGTTATAGAATAATGTGTGGGGAAGAGTGGAGCTGGGATACAAAGGCTTCTGAATCCAGACCATTCATTTTGCCTGGCCATGCTTGAATAGTGAACCAAAGTTATTAGCAACAAACACATGTTTGGTGGCCTAGGTAAAATGATCCATTGCCTCCAGATGATGTTCATTTTGCAGGCATCCATACCAGGGAATAAAATGAGAACTGCTGGCTGCAGGGGTATGAGTTGCGTGGTGCTAGCACATTGTAAGCAATTTGGGGAAGAGGCTGTATTTTCATGTGTTCGTATAACATCAAGCATAAGAGGGCCATACTGATGACTGGGGCTTTTGACACTATTGCTAACACAGCGATGGATAAATGCAAATTCTTGATACAAGAACTTCCTGGTGAAACCAGGTGACAGCTGAAATGTGGAGACACCCAGGATTGAATGCATAATGGGAACAGACACAAAGAAATGCACGCCCTTCCCATGGCCTCAAGTCACAAACCTACGTACAGAGTCATTTTTAGGAGGGCAATACAGCCAATACAGTGCAATTATGACAAAGCCTCCTTCTAAATGAAAGCACACACATTAATGTCAGTAAGTGGACAGATTAGGGGAAGGTTTCTTAAAAAAAAAGCTTTATCTGGAATCCAAAGACAGCAGGAAGTGAATGAAATTGGTTGAGGCTGTGGGGATGTGGTCACGCTTCTCTGTGTAGACGAACAGATGGGCAGCAGAATTCGGCATGTGCTCGTTTGGACAGCTGGGACTCAGGGAAGCCATAGAAAGGGAATGATAAGAGTATGAGAAAATGAAGGCAGACTGAGGATTTCAGCAGAGGCTGAGTTGCAACACCAGTGTGCTCAGGCACAAGTCYTGCAAAAAGCAGTCACTACCTACTAGATTAGAGACTAAGGTTACCTGCCAGGCTGAATGATACTATTCAAGAAACAGAAAAATGAAGTTCTAAAAACACTAGTAGCCATTGCAATGACAGATGATCGGAAATCAGAAATAAACTAGTGTGCCTGTTTTTTATGCTGCCTACATTAATAAGGCTCTCGTGCGGATGCACACTATGGTTCTACCTTTAATTACACAACTATATGACACATTTTCTTTAAAAGTTTCACCTTCAAGCTGAAAAATTAGAACCACTAAAATATGGCACACTAGTGGTACGTGTATGGCTCACCAACAAGATAAGAGATTTTTTTCACACAACACAGTTCTAAGTTGTGTTATCAAATACCTGACAGCAATATTAGGTTGTCAACTTCTTTAATTCTACATATAGAGATGAAGCCCTCTCACAGTATTATTCAAAGGTAAGTGAATAAAAAGGGAATTCATGATTCTCAGTTTTCACCCAGAGCCTGGAAAGGAATGAAGACTCTTCCTTTTCCTCCCAATCTGGCCCTTTTAACCCATCCTACTATGTGTCTCTGTCCTGCTTCTTTCTCACCTTTGGGCACGTAGTCCTGCCCTCCTCATCCAGCTGTTCACAGCTGCCTGCCTCAGAAAAATTCCTTGGCCCCGCACCACGACAGAGCAGAATCTAGCCTCAGCTTTTCAGCCAGCCCCTTCTGACTCCCTCGCTTGCCCTCCTGCCGCCACGTGCCAGGTCACAGTCCCTTGCCCAGGTACAGCCGGTCCCTGCCGGAGCTCCAGCCTGCCAGCAGTGGCCGAGCTGTCTAAGGAGACACCATAGCTAAGGAAAGTGAGGATTTCTAAATGGGTCGTGGCAGTAATTTATTTTATACATACTCTTGGCAATAAATTCATTGCTCGCACACAATATGCTGCTGAGTTCCAGATCATTATTTTCCTAGCCACTCAGCACCAACACAACAGCTGCAGTTGGCCCGAAGAAACTGAGGAGTGAGGTGAAGACACAAGCAGCAGCAGCAGCAAGATCTCAGTTATTTGCCAAACGTGACATTTTCATACAAGAACAAAACTGAAATAAGCATAGGCAAGCTTCTTTGTTTATGATGAGAGTTTGAAAGATGATCCCAGTGACTTTAATTCACTCTTCCTGTAGAGTCTGAGTAGAAAACTATCTCAGCTTTCAGGATCATGCTCAAAGCCCACCACAAAGGAGAATAAGCAATCCCACATGCCAAAGAAGCAGATGAACAGGTAGGCACATAGATTTTATGGCTAAAGGAGAAAACTGGGAGGTTATCTTGACTTCCAGTGCAATACAAGGCACAGTACTCCTATATAAATCCCAAAAACTTCTGCTCAGCTGGAGGACATTTCACAGGCAAACAGCCAGCCATAATGTAAATTTACTCAGGCACTTCAAGTAAAGAGGAATACACTGCATTTGCTGAGGAGTTTTTTCCAGCAACTTTTTGGCCTCACCGTAAGTGTCTGAAGTTGATTTTCAGGGTGAATTTGTCTATCTCGCAATGTGTAAATTTGCAGTCTCTGGGTCATTTCTGCCTTTATCTGAGCTGTTTGATCAAAATCTTCTGTCCGTATAGTTACCTACAGACCACCGCTGAGCTTTCTTCTAACTCCCACGTGAGTTTCTCTCTTGTTATGAAGACTCCCTTTGCGGTCGTATTTGTAATTGTTTCTAAACCCCCGTCATTTTTTCATCACCTTTTTGAAGTGCAGACAGCAGAACYGGGCACACATCTAGTGCCAGATACGTATCACCAGCGCTGTTTGCAGAGGAAATATGATCTCTTTATTGACTGTTGCCTGTTTATACACCCAGTGATTACCCAGCCATCACTCACTGGGCTCACTCAGCCATAGCACTGCACCAAGAGGTCATATTCAGTCATTCACCACAAGCTGGATGTTCCTTTACAAGTTACTGCTTCCCAACTGATAGACTTCACACCAGGGCTACCTACTTTCTTTGTCCTACTAGCGTATCGYGTTCCGTTAACTCCAAGCAAGTGAAAAAACAGGCAGAACTTGACAATAAGAGCACTTTGACGACTCACCCTTACAGCATGGCACTACTGTGGGATTCAACAGATCTAGCCAGTCCCTTTTCAGACCATATATTTAAGTTGCGTTTCCTGCTATCTAAGGAATATCCTTTGTGTGACAGCTCAAAAAGAATTCTGCAGGCTGCACCATTTACATCCTGAGAGAGAGGGAAATTGGACATGACTCTAAAAGGAAGAAACCTAACAGGTAAGGAGGAGTCTAGGAGAGAACCCAGTATGGGTTATTTCTAGATACAGAATCCTACTTGAGTGCTCAGCTACATGCAGAGAAAAATAAATTGATCACATGCCACTCAGTCATGCTATTCATTAACTACGGGTTATGTTTGTCACAGAAATTATGTTTATTCACCTGACTTTTAGACAACTACAGATACAACACTTTTCACCACCTAAGGATTTCCACTTCTATTGACATTCCAGCTGGGGACTGTGGAATTTCACTCAAAGAGCTCACCACAAAGGGCATGCTCTGTCAAAACAGGAGCAAAAGCATGAAGAAATTGCCCTCCAAATACCCTATTTAACCTTAGTGTAAGGTGATGCAATTCATCTGAAGACAATGTGTCACTAGCTGATGTTAAGGCCAGCATCGGGTTTGACTGTCCATCCTCAGCATATCTGAACAGGCTTGTAGGCACTGGCTGAAAATATATTGGGATTCTATGATTGATGTTCTATTATTTGAGCCAATACACTGTAGAAAAACAATTTTATTTCGTTCAACTAGAGACATTTTAAGGGGAAAATATACAGGAAAAAAAGCCAAATCCCTAGAGATTGAAATCAGCAGTTCCAGGCATGGAGAATCAAGATCTCTCTATTTCAGAATTTATTGGACCAGAGAGGAGGGGCTCAAATTTGCACAAGTTTTGTGCAAAGGGACATAAACTTGGGGAACTCTATGCTGCTGACACTCTCAGCAGGGGCTGAAGACTGTTTCTGGCTGAAGTCCACGTTGATTTACAATGCTCAGCATCCTATCAAGACAGCAACATATGTTATTCCTATTATCTTGCATTCTTTCCTTCCACTCATTTGTGGAGTATCGACTCCAATACCATATAGTCCACTGCTAGGAGAGATGGCAATCGCTAAGGGTTGTAATGATATTGATCTAACGGTGCAAAGGACTCTTTGCTGCAGACACATTTTCTGGACCAGAACCCTGGATTTGAGTTTTACCCATGTAAAGCCCAATTACTTGAACTTCTCTCAAAACGCCATGCTGCTGGTTGTATGAAAACTATGCTGCATATAATTAGAGCCTTTTTAACTAGAAAACTAACAACACTTTTGACCAACCATTGAAGCCATTTTAGCTATGAGACAAGAGAATTGCACTGTGTTCGCTACTGCTATTCTAAGAAGTTAGGAGATTTTGTTCTGGCTTTGAAAAGAGGAAACGAAGAGACAAGCTTTCTCCCTTTTGATTTCTCCTGTTGACAGGATTCCACTTCAAATAAACAATCAGACATCTGGTGGGCCAGAATGGGAGTCAAAGTGACTCCAATTGACTCCAAGTGACTGGTTCTGCAGATTAGCAGGTATGGCACTTGTCTGGTGCAGGTGGAACCAAGGTTCAAGTCCCTGCTCCAACTAATACTTAATCATAGAAAGTGGCATTTGCCACATGAACTGGATTTCCAGAAAAGACCCAACAGCTCTCTGGCCTGAGTTCTCACTGGGAATGCATGAGATAAGGACTGCAAGTGTGGAATYGGCAGCATGGGGATTTTAAGCAGAGTTTCCCACAATGTAGTTGAATCACTTGGCCTACAGGTCTTCTGGAGAAGGTGAAGATAYATCCCTCTTGTTTGCAGAACAAGTTGCTTTTGGAGAYCTGGTCTCAGCTGAGTGTTTCTTTTAACCTAATCTAATACTGCCCCAAACYGAAACCATRGCATCTGTYTTCTATTAAGAGAAGGGAAGAGAAAAGAAGAGAAGAGATCATGCTCTTGACTCTCTTTCACACAAAATGGCACCGATGATAGCATAGGAAAAAACTCTATGAACACACACTACCCGTGCTCCCTGGGAACGGGTTGAAGCTTGCAGGCAAAGCTCCTCTGTGGGCTCCTGCAAGGGAAGTTGCAGCCTCACATTGGCTCTAGACAGTGATCAGTTTAGATGATAGAAAAATCTATTTCCTGATAGAAAATGTTTTTTTTCACATGGGCTAGTTCAAGCAGAATTCAAGCACATAGAAAAGATACTTACAGAGCATTTTGTACAGAGAAAAATTTCATCTAAACAATGAGCCAAATTTCTAACTATTCCTACAGGATTTTCAGTTTAATAGCTGTCAGGGCCCTGACTGCATTAATAAGCTTTAGTTGCCCTGACCAGCCTTACCTCTGGACCTCTCCCACACACCCTGCCCATGGGCCCAGGAGCTCCCTGCAAGTTCAGCCCTGGGCTAACTTCAGCCCTTGCTTGAGCTTTGTTGTAGGACTACTGGTCTCCAGATCAGCCACAGCCTTGCCTGTGCCTGATCTTGAACCCCATTGATTTGGACATGGACCATGGACCTGTCTTGTCACTATAGACCTTCCTCATTATCACTGGACTCTGTCTGACTCTGTTACTCACACCAGACCCAGCCTTGACTTGTAGATTGGCTTCCTGGCTTGACCTTGTACTTGCTTCATCATCACAAGCTTGCCTGATGATCTGGACTCCTGGTTGAACCTGGCCCTGGTCTGCTCTGCTCGCCTCATTTGGGTATGGTGGAACTAGACCTTGCCTGGTAAAGCCATTGCCCTGCCAGGCATGTTATTGGCCTTGGCTCCCAGGTCCCCATCCCTTAGGGAGCAGGTGGCCCTCACTGCTCCCTGGCAATACCCAGCTACTAAGAAGAGAACTCCTTGAAGATGTGCTTCCCAAATTTTAGGTAAATTAATCCAACTGCCCCTACACATACTGTTGAAAGACTCCTCATGTAATGGCACATATTTACCAGATGTCCCACCTTGACCTTCATCTCTCAGTCAGGAACTCGCAGTCTATGTGACGGGAAATGCCATCATAGCTGTTTGTCAGGACATTCTTTCTTTGTGGTGATAAACATTGTAATACTTAAGTATTATTACTGGAGTCTAGTACCTTCCACCAATACAAACAGAGCATCCATATCGTACAGCTTCTTATTACAGATAGTCTACAAAATCAGGAAGATGTATCTTGAAATCACTTTGTACTTTTGAAGGTCTTCTTCAAAACTTTAATAATAAAAAATAAAAAAAACTTTCAGATTCCCCTGMATATAAGACGATTTGTGGGATGGGGGAAGAAAGAGTTTCAGAAAACACACTCTAAACTCCCACTCCACATTAGTGTCTTGTTCTATATTGAATGCTTATAGACACCCCTTTCTGACAGAGCAGGGCAGGCACGACCCCTGCGTACAGCCACCTTCCCAAGGAGGCACGCTTCCCAGCACCTCACATGGAGRCAGAAGCTCTTCAAAGTAGCAGGCTTGCTGTGCTGGAAGACTGGACAATCCTGACCTAGTTTGTAATCTGAATATAGGGAAACACCATATTTTTTGTTTTGTGTGCTGTTAAACATCTCCTTTCCAAAATGTGCACACACAGAAAATATTGACCGTCTCCCATTCAAAGTTGCCTTGGGTTTGGGTAAATGCACTACTTACAGATTAAATGAAAGATAAGACTAGGGAACACATATCAAATCTGCCCCATTTTCCAGTCTTAYCTCTGTTCCAGTCAACTACGTCCAATGCTGCCTAGTCCTTGCTGCCTGAGATGGCCTCGTTTTGGCAACCAGCAGCCCAGAACTAGCAGAAAGTCTGGTGAATGTCTTCCAAACACATGAGCGGCCCAGAATAGACTCTAAACAAAGCTGTAACATTTTGAGTCCGTAAGGAAATATATTCTATAATTCTGGAAAGCCTTTCAAAGGCAGAAGGGTGTGGTCTACAGGGAGTGGATGTGCTAAAACTCACCATGCCCCATATGATACTGGACACACAGAAAAATCTGTATCTTCATTGTGTGTAGACATTGTGTTGATCAAAGCAATATTTCTTCAAATACTGAAAACACTGTGATGGCCCCTGCCACCCCCTAACTGGAGAGAAGAATGCACTAAAAAGCTGAATGTAAAAACCAAAATTATGTGCACATGAACAACCTGAACAACTATTTGGTACAGAAAAGCTATTTCAGATGGTACCTCACGACAGTAGCTTCTGAATTTTATTATTTCTTAGAATGGTGACTGTGATAAAGAAAAATCTTCCCCCTTAAGCAGGGACACTAGACAGATAGAGGTGCACAAGGAGACCATGAGACAGCAAAAAGGCCACTGGTTATTTTCAAGCTTTCTGAAATATGATAATGAAGAAAAGCATTCCTGAATAAAAGAAAAGGAGGAGGTAACTTTGTCTATTGTCTCTCAGATACAGGGAGACTAGATAAGAACAAGGAATCCATGAGGTATCCATGATTGCTGAATAAATGCATGAATTAAAGTGTCTCAGTATGTACCAGAGCCCGCCCTGACGGTATCAACACACTCTGCAACCTCTTCCCTCCCCATCCAAGGGGCTTGGCCACCTGGATCACAACCAGCTCTGGAATGGCACAGCTGTGCAACTTGGATCAGATGCCATGGAAAGAGTTGTAAGATGCCTTGTCAGAGGCCTCCCACCTTTGCTCAGGAACTGCACCGAGGCTTAGGGCTTCACCTTTGGTCCCTGCCTGTGCCTGGCCTCATACCACAGTGATCCCGTGCCTGACTCACTGACCTGACCTCCTGCCTTGACCTTGCGCCTGCCCTGCCGCTATGGTCTTGTGTGGCAACCACCGGATTCTCGGCTGAGCCCTGTTAGCTTCGCTGGCCCTGCCCTGCTCAACTTGTTTGGGTGCTGYGGGACCGCGCTGCTCTGTCGGTGAGGTCCCAGCCCCTGCCCGCCTTGCTGTCACCCTCAGCTCCCACCTCCTCTTCCCCTGCAGGGCAAACCACTCTTGCTGAGACAGTATACAAAAAAAGTCTCAATACTTTGAAACGTCTAGTTGGTGAGATACAAATACCAGGTTTCCTACAGATAAGCGTTATGATGAGAGTAAGCTGTGACTAATGAAGATGTCCGTCTTTGAGTTTACAGAAGAATACGTGCAAAGGAGTGCAGTTAGTGCTCCAYGCAGAAAGCAGCCCGTGTAATGAACGCTCCTGATGGCTGACGCACTGATCGTCGCGTAGGTGGCAGGCTTACGTCAACAGAAAGTGCCGGCCTGTGGCCCACAACTTCCTTCTGAGGAATTCCCTCAACAGAGTAATTGTGCTGTTGTACAAGATCGGTATCAAATGGATTTGCAGAACAGTGGAGCAGGCACAAGAGGATATGAATATGAATGCACATACGTATGCATATACATATGAATGCAAACTAGCCTCAGCAAAAATCACACAGTCCTGTTGTGAAGATGTTAACATCCAAGACCAGATATAGTTCTGGCACACTGCGAAGAGCACTGCTGTCACATAGCTGCAAACAACAACAAATGCAAATGATATGCTACACAGCTATAAATCACGGTTTATATGGCAAAGCAATACCAGGAGATTGTTACAGCTCAGTCACATCTGCGCTGCTACTGGCTAAAGCACTGTATCTGCGACATCCAAGGATCTGGGATTCCAGGAAATATAAAATTACATTGAGAGACGACTCTGCCCACTAACACTTATGCCATATGATAATAATGGTATAAAAATAAACAACTCCCAATTAAGTATTGTAATGCAAAATGGAAATTCTTATGCTTCCCTAAAAAAGTAAGTTAGAGCACCAATGAGGCTATGTTTTGATCTACTCACACCAGTGGAAATGTGGAGTAATTCCAGCGACTTCAGCAGAGCTCCASAGGATTGACACACCAGCACAGGTGTCATCAGAAACTGCCCTTCCTATCGCTTTGCCTGTTAAGTCTCCATGCAATACATAAACTTATCAAACTGTGGCAGAAGAGACTGTTGGGTGTTTTTGCTGCTCAAAGTGGATAAACTACAACGTTTCCTGAGGAAGCAAGGTTTATAGAGACACGTGGGCCGTCGAAGGGGAAGATGGAAGACTGTGATGTTAGTTTGCTTATAATTTCCTTTCTATTCTCTTTCTTCTCACAATGTTGCTTGAACAGGTTAGCCAGTTTCAACTACAGCTGACACAAGCGACAATATTTCAGAGATATTAACTCCAGATAGTCGACACGACAACCACTAGCTGTTGAGGAGAGCCCTTACCAGTGCTTCCCTGCTGATGGCGAGATGGCAAGGTAAGCTTAGCTCTTCACTGACCCCAGAAAATCCATTCAGGAAGCCACTCCTGAAGGCAATTAGAGGAAGAGCTTCAGTTCTTTGGTGTCATTATTAGACACCAAAGTTAAACTACCACAAGATGCCAACCATATTCCCTTAATTCCAGAATTCATGGAGTTATTTGCCTTCTGTTGTGTTTACTGCTATTCAGACTATACTCTTCTGTAATCATTGACCCATGATAGGCTTTAGCAGGGGATTAGCCAGTTCAGATAATAGGTCTGCAAACTKGAACTGAGAAAACAACAGCCTCTATTCAGGGAATGCACTTCCAGAATCAGCACTAGACTGTAAACTCTTAGATCCCATGAAATGCAACATAATGCTCTCCAGGGATCCAATGGAGAAGACTTCTCTACCAACAGGGACAATTTCCTGGCTTTCTTGATGGCTGAGTGGATTGTAGTGATAGTTTCATGTTAATGAGAGAAAAGAAAAAAAATGGTGGGAATATGGTTAATAGATTGTTGGAGAATGGTTTGAACAGCCTMTTCAGCTCAGGGCTTCTGAGATCCAGTTCCAGGTGTCCATCTTGCCTTAATCTAGGCACAGGTATCCTTTCCTAGGTTGCCTACAGATTCCACCTGTTCTGAAGGCCCTTCTAGGAAAGTCCATGGATTGACTGTTCTGGGTTCTTGATGTTGTTGAAGGGCCCAAAGAATACATGGAAAGAGCTAATCAGACAGAAAATACTAAGTACATCCATACCCCAGGCAAGTGTATACTTGAATGTATTTCAAAGTGCAATGAACGCCTAAGATTTCTCCCTGGCTGTAACAATGGAGTAAGCCCACAGCCAGGTATTTCTGAGGTCACTTCCATAAAGAGGGTGGACAAACACTGGAATTAAGCTCRAGTCTCAAAGCTGTTCTTAAAATATAGAGTACATAGAAGCTCACCCACAAAGTTAAGAGACACAGGAACCAGGAACTTGCAACAACAATGACCAGCTTATGAAGGTAAAAACCCTGTGGGGCTTGAATTGGAGTATGACACAGGACCCTCCCATGGAGCTGGGAACTCTGAGGCATATATGGAACTAGAGTTTGAATCCTTTTTTCTGCCAATCAGCGGTAGGTTTTATTTATTTATGGTTGTTTATGTGTTAGAGACCTTGGACTCTACTTCAGAATACTACGTCCTGACAATCAGCTGCAGTTACCTCACTCTTCCAAGGACTTGTGTGTAATGGCAAGAAAGCTGAATGCTGTAATCTGATGATACGGAGTACAGGAACAGCGCTACTGATCTGCAAACTTCACCCTTCGACTCCAGCCACAAACAGRGCTAGATGGAGACCCTCACCTGACAGATGACTGTGGGTACTTTATACTAACTCCAACAATTAATTCGGATTCTGAATCACTCAGCTCTGGCTGAGCTACCGTGCTCTGTGACTTACGCTAATAATACATTAATATTATGTCAGAAACTAAGTAATTTATCCCTGCTGTAGACAAAATACAAATAATGTTAAGATCTTGTGGAATGAGTTTGCTGGTTCACTGGCAGGCAGAAAAGTGGTACGATGGGAGCTGAGGGAAGCTTGAAGAAATCCCATATCTGAATAAATTTACCAGTACAAGATTCATTAATGTAAGCTAGATTGAAAAAAAMCAAATCCAACAACAAAAGAAACCCCCATAGTTTTGAGAATAGTTAAATCTGCACAACTTTATTTAGAGGTCATAAAGTAAATGAAAAAAGATATGCAGCCACTCACACTGTGTGCGTGTTCGACTATAGCAGCTAAATTTTATTCCTTATACTCTTTCATCAAATTCCTGAGCATTCCTCTTTAGCCTGAAACAACAATAGACCATTTTGACACTACTTCTTGCTCAGGAACATTCTGAATACATTTCACTTCTTTGTTCAAAGTTTGACTTCACATCACCTCTTCTGCCCTACTGCCAGAGTCCGGGGATAATACGGTAAGTGCTTTCTTGAAGGAAAGGTGAGCAGAAAGATTGGGCTTGGATGGGCTAAGTGAGCTGATGGCTGGGTTGTAGTTCTCCAGAAGTTGATCAGAACAATCCTCAGCCTTGTTTCTGAGTATAAAATAATGCAACAAACCACCTTGGAGATGATGATTGCTACAGTGAAATCAAAATCTGATTGAACAAGGCCCAGATTTCTAGATTCCTGCAGCTAAGAAATGGAGTTATTCATATGTATGTTTTGGGGGCTATTCAGGAAAAGAAAGGAATCCAGAAGAACTGAGCATGCCTACTTACATGATAATTTGAAGTCAGATACCATTAGATGAAGGAGTACATTCTGTTCTGGAGAAGATGAGTTTTTCAAGGCAGAAAGTCCCCCGCAGATTTCCTCTGTCCTGACAGGTTCTGCCTGGCTGTTCTTTGTCCGGATGGTGATGTTTTCCAGGTGCTGAAAACAGGGAGATGATGCTATTTGCATATGAGGTAAAAAGATGTAGAGCTGAGACTTGCCCATCCTGATTATAGCTTCATCCGTGATGTTTCAGTCTCGTTCAATTGCATTGGCAGAGAGAGCAAAAATTAGGAGGATGCAGGAAGAGTCACAGACTTCTTCAGTTTAAGGGCACCAGGCAGAGGACTCTTGACCTTTCAGGAATCGCTTCAATATGAACTTCTTTCACCTTGCTTTTGTCAATAGTACAGCACCTGCTTTATAGGTACTTCATGAACATATGGTCACCTTCACCATTACCCCATGTAAAATACATTAGTATAAAAGCAGGGGCCATGTCTGGGMCTCTTGCTTGGCTCCAAAACCACGCCTTACTTGCGTGGACTTTGTTTAAAATTGGGAGTATTCTCGGGCCTGGGACTGTTTTTGTTTTGTGTCTTGTTCAACACAGAGCACACTGAGACTGCTTAACACATAATAAAATAAATAATAACCCTAAATGAAGAGGAAGCCTTGAACTACGGAAAGAATAAAAGCCCTTTCAAAGGTGTCCTGACAACGTTTTACAGGTTTCAAGCAGCAGTTCGATGGCTCATGGTCAAGGTCTGCTCTTTCAGACTCGGCATCTCTCACCCCGACACTTTGAAGTGCATCTGAGCTGAAGAAAACATTTTGTTTGTTTGCTGCTAGTGCTTGTGGTCACAACAGCAGCATCCCCTTTCCGAGGACAAGAGCCCTTTGTCTTGCAGCACATTCTGCCGCAGTAAGCACGGGGGTGAGACCGCACCTCACCTTTTATCCCAATTTCACACATTGGCTTCACAGCATTAATAAATTGGTTTCGTTTGCCACACATTTGGCAGGAGAATTTTCTAATAACATTTTTATCCCCTTTGAGAACATGAATCACTCACACGCTGAGTATAAAATTACTTCCCTCCCTCTCCTTATTAAAGGCACCGCACGTTAGCAGGGGTCAGGCACTCAGCCTTGCCAGTGGCAAAGTCAAAAACAAGGGCACGGCTGGGAGGCACGGTTGTAAAGCTCACTGCTTTTCTTTCTTAYGGACGGTGGATAACCTATTTAGCACTCAGAATATACGGTTTTCTCCAGCTGTCAATCCTACCCGGTCGGGGTACAGATTGATAAAACGTGTGAGGTTTGCCGCGCCGCTCACACCGCCGTTCCAAACAAGGAATAAATTAAACGTGTGCAGCAGATGTCCGCCGCGCCCGCCCTCGCAGGGGCCACCAGAACCTCCCCTTGCGCACCCAGCCACCCGCCCGCCACCACCGCCTGGCCCCCGCCGGGGCAGCCGGGGCCGGGCCGGGCCGGGCCGGCGGCTTCCCGCCAGCAGGGGGCGGCCGGGGGCAAAGGGGAGCCGCCGCTGCGCGGGCCGGGCTGGCCGCGGGGAGCGCCGGGAGCTCCCTCCGCCTCGGAGAGGGGGCCCTAGCCCGCTGGGGCAGCGGCGGGAGCTCCCCCCGGTCTGGGAGAAGGGGCCCTCCGCCGCCGGGGCAGCGCCGGGAGCTCCCCCCGCCTGGGAGAAGGGGCCCTGCGCCTCAGGGGCAGCGCCGGGAGCTCCCCCCTGCCTGGGAGAAGGGGCCCTGCGCCTCAGGGGCAGCGCCGGGAGCTCCCCCCGCCTGGGAGAAGGGGCCCTGCCCCGCCGGGGCAGCGCCGGGAGCTCCCCCCCGCCTGGGAGAATGGGCCCTGCGCCTCCGGGGCAGCGCCGGGAGCTCCCCCCGCCTGGGAGAAGGGGCCCTGCCCCGCCGGGGCAGCGCCGGGAGCTCCCCCCGCCTGGGAGAGGGGGCCCTGCGCCTCAGGGGCAGCGCCGGGAGCTCCCCCCGCCACGGGCACGCCGGGCCGCACTCGGGTTTGGCCTGAAAGCGGGGGGGGTGGGGTGGGTCAGTGACAAACCGAAAATCACGGTACTCTCAAGTTCATAAATCCATCTGGGTTCGGTTTCTGGTTTAAAAAGGGGGGGAAAAAATGCTTTTTCTGATTTTCAGAATAATTTTTATTTCAAGGGAGATCTCTGTTTGAAAACACACTTTACAACAGCAAGCAGGTCATGCTACATTAAGTATGTGACTTGAGGAGCATTATATTCTGAGTGCCATTTTGCTCCAAATCCACACCTCAGTCAAAATGCACCCCTTGAAAATACAGAAGATCTGTCCTCAGATTACCTTTTCTCCCAAGTTCTTTGCAGAGRCTCCCTGCGATGGATGAAGATGGAGGAAAGACAAGTAAGAGAGATGGCAAGAACTAGCGTGGACAGGGAGCTGCCAACTAATCCGTGCTGCCAGGTGGGGATCACTGGCAGAGGAGGCCACGGGACAAGCATGCACCTAACCTGCCTGAATCCCAGGCATGGATTTCTGTTGTATCGCAGAAACCGGAGAGGTGCGCAGGGGAATCCCGCTCACACCACGCCGGTTTTCTTCTCAAGATCTTGCAGGCTACGTGCTGTGCTACCTAATGCAGTCAAGATTTAACTGCTCAGCGGCAGACCTTGAAGATCACAAGGAGCTTTGCTGGCAAATGTATAGCCCTGTAAGGAATTTAGACATCTTCAGGTTTGGCAGCAGCTTTGCCGGCATTTTGGCTTATCCTTGAGYGATCTAGATGTTGGTTCTTGGTGACGGTTTTTTTCTTTTTAATGAAGCCTTTGTATTTAATTTCTGAATTGTTCATAGGAATATTCACACAGGAGTGTTACACAGGTATAGCTTGAAGCTGTTATTTCAGTGATGACGTCATGCATCCCCCGTGTTACACAAGAACAACACTGTGACACCAAATGTCAGCATATTTTCCACCATTTTGTCTTAATATGCTACTTGTTGCATGCAACTTGTCAACAGTTCTTCTAACAATTTTGAATCAATTGGGGAGGGTGAGATTTCATATCCAGCACAGCATGCAAACTGCTCCCTATCAACGTAATCCTATTTAAATGCAGAAATGAAAGGCCAGATTTAGTGAATACCACCGACAGGCAGTTGTTCRGTGAGCGCCAGGTTTAATGGCCTCCTACGCTCCTCACATTTGACCCTTCGAGGCAGGCTGTGCTTTTTCTAGCTTCTGAGTCATCAGGAAGAAGAGCCAAGTGACCAGCTCACAACAAAAATACAATCATCTTAGGCATCTACCCTCTTCTTCTGCCGGCATGGAAATGGCAGCCAGCAGGAGAGCCTGYGCTGCAGCTGTCTGGGTTAGGTTTGATTGGTCAGATAAATCACATTGTATTGTTTCCATTCCTTTGGCTGAGGGAATGTGTAAGCACTTCAAAACTGAATGCTTATGCATGAGAACTTAAAACTAGTTTACTTAAATGCACACATATGTATCTCTGACATTGACTTTTTACAGATTTTCTTGTCAATAAAAGTAAATTGCTTGACTGTTCACAGAAAGTTAACATAAACATAGTCGAAGTGAATTCATATTTTAAAATTGTATTTTAGCGTGTGACTGCGTTCAGTGACAATTTTGTCAAAAGAAATGATAAAGTCTTTGCTGCTGTGACTCCATGCCAACCACCGTACTGAAGTCATTTCTCTGACCRAAAGCCCCGAACTTTAAGGAATAACCGAGCAACCACCAAACGCCTATTTCAGAGCAGAGGACTTGCTGATTTATGGCAAGTTGTGGGTAATGGAATTGTCTCAGCTCATCAGAGGACACAGACACTGTCCAGTTACTTCCCAACTGTGCAAACGCTTTTGTTTTGGGGCTGACAACTCTATACCTTTTCACCACTTCTCAGGTCCTTCTTCAGGTTGATGGAGAAAGCCTTTCAGCGTACAGCAAAAAATCATGCCTYGCTATCTTTCCCAACTCTCACACATCCTCGGGAAGCAATCACAGCTGCTCCACAGAAGGGGTCCCAGCACCTCTTGCCTACCCACCCCCTCATCACCATGAAGACATTAAAGGAACAGGGAAAGAGAATCAAAAAGCTGAATGTTTAGGAGAGTGGCTGGAAAAAAAGGAGCTAAAGATAGRGGAGCATAAGTGGTGTTGGAGTTTTTAGGACAATTATTGATAAGGCATGTATRGGAGTACTGTTGAATTAACTCAGGGCAGAATACTTGGTGTGTTCCTAGTTTGTCTGTCTTTGCTATGAGTCCCAGTTACCTGAAGTCCTCATGGCAACTCCTCCTCCAGCAGACTGAGCCCGAGGGCACCATCAGCTCCCCGTCTGCCCAGTCCTCCCATACGGCCGCTGCGAAGTGGGCAGCTCCAGTGCCGTGTCGCTCTTCGTACTGCTAGCATCAAACCCTGCTTGRTCCCCCATGGGTTAACCGTGACAGGCAGCTTTTCTGGATGCGTCAGTATTGCTAGGACAGCGGCCGCTAAAGGGACAGAGGTAGGCAGGGGCTAATTCAATTTGTGACATTTAAGATCAATTATTTTTGCCTGGAGACTCTCGCAGACTGGACTGACGGATGGGGTCTAATTCGTGTAGCTATTGTAAGGTTACCTCAGTCATGATCTATCCTTGATCAACATGGCTGCTTCAGTCTCTGCTTCCCTTCATGTGTGAAGCAGCTGCCCTTGTTTTCTGAGGATGTGGGGTGGAACTGACACAATTAAAGGTCATCCTCCATCTGGGAAGAGAAAGTTCTGGTCTACAGTGAAGCACGGGGGCTGGTTTCCATTTTGTCAGAGTTATGTAATCTCTAAATAAAAAATAATTCTGCTGTTCACTACAAGATCTTGTTGCTTAATGCTCCCTAGAAATGGCTGCCAGATTCCTGTGCGAAAGTAGCGTGTACGCAGTGTTTTAAAACCTACATAGATTGGAAGTTCTTTAAATTGTAAATGCAAAGCGTTATTTTATAGAAGGGAATCTGTTCTTCCAACTGAAAAACATTAGTGCCTGATTTTCAGAGGTGCTGAATTCCAGTTGAAGCCAAAGGCAGCTGCTTTTGSTTTTGTGCTGCCCCTCTGAAAATTAAGTCTACAGTATTAACAGTACATGTTAGTAACAGGCATGTTAGGTGCAAGTGAGAGAAATGGAAATAAAGTAGGGACACACAGGATACATACAGAAGGAAAACTAGACAAAAGGGGAAGCAGTCAAGCCTTTAAAGAAAAGCATCAGCAACAACCATTTGCCACTTCAGAAGTCATAATTCCYGATTCGTAATCCAAGTGAACAGTGTTGCAAAACCTGAACCCAAAAGCTTAAATATGCATGGTCAAGAGCCAGTGACAAAAACTACATTTCTGCCCAGGATTGGGTGAGTACACCCTTGCTTATTTTAGACAACAAAATTTAATTAACTATTTTATCCCCTATCCTCACGTATGTCAAAATGCACTAATGTTCAACAAAATTACCAGGTTGCAATGTTACCTCTTCATTCTTTGTATTCATATTTCAGTCTTCAACCCAGATTCATTTCTTGAGGGTTGACTTTTTTTCCTTTACTCAGAAAAGTATCTTTTAACTCCTACTGATTTCTTTCTGATTGTGCTGAAGCAGCATACCTTAAAGTGGGCGGGATCCATGTACAAAACAAAGGCTGTGTTTCACTGTGGCCTCTGTACTAGGACTGGAAGAGTGGCAGAACTAATGAATGGGAAATCCCTGGGACACAGAGGAGCTTCCATGGCACTGGTCACCTGGGCCATCCCACTTGCCTGAAGAATCTGGCATAAGGGCATGGACAATGTGCTGGAGAAGGCACAAGGTATGGCTGGAGTGCATTATGCCCTGGGAAAGCACTGACTTCCCACCTTTCTGCTGAGGGGGCCCTAGAGCCTCCTATGGGGACATTTTTGGGTTGTTCTCTTCAGCTTGAGCCTTTCTGTTAAGTTCCCAGATATGCACCTGTTACGTGATCAGTCGCTGGATTTYCATCACCTGATGTGTCCTATCACATGGCGTCATGTCACTTACAAGTATYTTTGGGAATGAGAACTACAGGGATTACCTGGTGGCACTAACCATGAGAACAACCTACAAAGCCTATAATCTGCTCTCTGTACGCATACCTTGAGGGCTTTCAGAAGAGGATGGCGAGAAATGGACTGCATGCTGGACTAACCATGTGTCAGGAAATACTCATCTCGCAAGCCATAGTTTGGCCATTCTTGAAACATGTTAAAGAGGRGAAGCTAATGGTCCTCCAGAATCCATCAGATGAAGTGCAAAGCTAGCAAAAAGAAATATGTTACTGCACTGAGCTCTGCTTGTCCAGAGTAGGACCTAAATATATAACAAGTATGTGCAAGCCAGAAAAAAAACAGCTATTGTCTGGTTCCGTTTCAATTTGTTGATCTAAACTCAACTAATGGGCTTAACTGATGTGTGTTAATATAAACTAGTATGCTCTGGCATCACTGAAGGACAAACTTGATCCCATCAGGGATATTTTTAATTAGCTTCCAGTGTAKAACTATACTTTAGTTTCATTCTGTACATACACAGCATCCAGTATCTGTGGATATCCACCATCAGTTAACGTATCTAAACTTATAAACCTACAAGATTGKGAGTATATATTTATGTGGAGAATCAGTTAGGTGCATCGCATTGTATACATATCATAATATCTGAAATTACTTTGTTTGACTGCAGAAAATCACAAGATGTTTTGGGAAGGAAACAAAACCAAAAGGAGATCTGTCAAAGAACCAGAGGTCTGCTATTTTAAAAAAATGCTTTAATCTGCCTCTAATCTCATTACCAAAATTCATTTTTCCTAGGCCTAAGCCATGGATCAATGACAGTAAGACGGTAAACCTGCACTACACGGGCAGGTTGTCTATGTGGTCAGCATCCTTCATTGGTGAGGACTCACTGGTAGAAGGCAAAACAACAAAGTCTGTTTCTCCTTCTGCAGTGACGGAGATAACTAAGCTAAGTGGAGTTTACTGAGGTCTGCAAGGAAAAGTTAAGATCTAGCTATAGGTAACGATGCATGTAAGCTTTTGTTACATCCATTGTGCCTGGCTGTCACTTATTTTGGAGTGAATGCATAAACAGCGAAAGAAGCTGTTTCTAGAATACAGCTACCACAAACAGATGCAAGCACAGGCTCTGAAGAAAAGGGGCTTAGAGGTGCTGAGCAAATCTAGGATCAGAGGTCAACATGGTGGCTGAACAGGCCATGGTAGCACTTTGACCAAGAGACAGGGTAGAAGAAAGAAAACACAATGGAGTGTCCTTCAAAGGGATTAAATAGGATCTGAATTAGAGATCAAACATAACTGATGTACAGTAATTTGCACAGGATCAAAAATTTTTCACCTCCAAATCCAGGACATGTTTGCATCTGTGCCTGCTCTTGTTAAGGAGGTAACTTTTACTCCTTGATGTCAGCATCTTCCCTGTGCATGGATGTCATGTCCAAGATGTCCTCACACGGGAATTTGGGCCGGGTACAGTATACTTCCGTAGCAGGGAACCTATTCCAATCTAATGCGAACACCCCTTGTATTATGCATCCTTTCTTTCTGCACATACAGGACACTCCTGAGAGGTTCCATCAGTCCACAAAGTACCAGCCAGCATGTGTCTCTTGAAACAGAGAAGAACTAAAGGAACCTAAAGATTACAAAACTGCCACACATTTAGGATTTAAATCCCCTGCTTCTTCCCATGAGAAAAACCTTTCATCTTACATCCCTGCCCACCCCAGTGGGCCTGCAGACACGCTATCTTCTTTACAAATTTCACATACGTAGATTACAGGACAGCACGTATAAATTGCTTTTCTTTCACAGACCCTTTAGAAGCAGCCCCCCCGATTTCCAGAAATCTGTGGATCACAAGTTGAAAGCCACTGACATAAGGACACTGCACCTCTTGGGAAAAGATGAGAAAAGCAGTGGATTAAAGATAAAGAAAAGAAAGTTACAGTGAGCCAGTCATGTAACAGACCGGTAATCAAGTTTGCTTTTAAATCAAGGTTTGTTTTGTTTCTATGTATGTGCTCTTATTCAAACATGAATTAGCTTGGGGCATCCCAGCTGTGTAAGTCAGCCTTCAGGTAAGACTSGAAGGTCCAGTTACTCCCTCTTCAGGCGTGGAAGCCGATTAGAGTGATGATAACTGTGCCCAGTATTTGCRTGCTTGTAAGATGTTTTGCCCCGTTACACCTAAAGCTCAGCAAGGCTAGATGATAACATGCTTAGGGGCTGGTTTGACCTTCTTATACTTAGAACTGTAAGTTGATGTGCACCTATAAGCAGCCTGAAGGTGCTCTGTTTGCACCGTCACGAAGAGAACTCCACTCTTGCAGCTCTTTGACATGAGACATGCTCAGCAGCTAATAGRCATAGCCAGGAAAGCATTTTCCTTGCAGTACCATTCCATCAYTGGCATCCACCGTACCCATATTGAACCCCTCACCCTTTTTACTCCTATTTACTGGGAAGGCCACATCAGGGAAAAGAGGTTATGCTTAAAGGAGCTTTACTGGGGGAACAAAAGCATGTGGCTCTCCACAAACAGATTACCAAGACAGTAAACATCCAGCAGTGTAGAGGGAAATCTCCACAGTCTTTAGACAGCTGTACAGCTGCCATTAATGAGAAGGAGAGGAAATCTTTTCAAAGTGAAAATATGCCTAGATCTGCCCCTGTACGTTAGAGAGGCAGGAGATCTAAGCATCAGTTTTTAATGAGGTAGAGCCTGAAAAGAATTCCATATATGTTAGGTGATGTAAGAAGCATTCTGTCACAGAACAGAAAGTGTTGCAACCATGCCTCACTGCATGAATCGAATTACTAGAAAAACAGGCAGAATCCAAATGTGGGAGATACCTCATCATTTAAGACTGTTAAAACAAAACACGCACTGTTGCACATAATCTTGCATTGGCAATCAAGAAGTGGACTAAATTATCTGATGCTTGGGTTCTCATTCATATGCATTTGCATTTGCAGAGACAGCATATTCATAAAGACTGTATCTGAAAGGGCACCCTCATATTGCAACTTCTTAGCATCCCTAATGTAAATTTCACTAAACAAGAGATCAGTGTGATTCACTTATCCACGCTGCAAGTGTCATGTTTTGAAAGTGAGTAAAGAACCTACAATCTGATCTATCCAACACTGCTTTGCTGCAAATATTCCAGATATCCTGTACCCCAGCCTTCTGCATCCTTTAGAAACTGCCACCTTTGGTTTGCTGGACTCAAAGTGAGATAATTCATCTTAAAAAAAACAATGGAGAGTGTGGGGACAAGAGAAACAATTCATACTATTTAAACATGGACATTTTGCTTCTCCATTCTGACAAAAGATGAAGGATCCAGTATCTTTCATTGCCAGTRAGGGCTCATTAAAAAACGCTGCCCTGTGTGGCTAAAAGCATAGGTGACTGTACTGCTTGCAACAGATGTAAGTCTCCAGCATGGTCTTAAATCCGAAGGGACCCTCTGGAGGAACCATACTAGGAATCAAAAGTATTGAAGCCATGACCCCTGGCTCAAACGGAGGCTGCTCAGAGTGTCGTAGCATCCCTGCGAAGAGCTGAGAGTAGATCTGCCTCACCGTCACTTACAGAATGGACTCGAGTATCTCCTAAAGCACAATATTACAGCAGGGCAATCAAAGACCTGCTTAGCAGTGACTGCATCAGGGAATGGAAGGTGGGGACGGGGCTGAGCACAGCGCAGGGATACATTTCTCTTTCACACAGACCCTGTACGCTGACCCCCAGTAGYCACCCAGAGCTCACCTTCAGCATCTGACCCAGACCTCCAGGCTTAACCCCGGTCTCAGAGGGAAGGCTGAACACGAAGCTCTGTGTTGTTGCTGCATCTCTGATAGACGTGCTGCAGTATGTCGCTGAAAGCCCAACAGTCACGTTCCCTGGGGGAACCCCGGCTTCCAGCATCAGCGAGGTGAAAGGCAGCTGCCACTCGCCCCAGCACCAGCTGGAGAAGCCACAGCAATGTGTAAAGAGTGTCAGCAGCGAAAGCCTCGGGGGCGAAGAGGGAAAGAAACGACGTCACTGTAATGGAACCCTTCCCTGCCTCTGTCTGTCYGTCTGTCTGTCAGCAAGGACTTCTGAGTCAATAAATACCAGTCAGAACGCACAATTCCTGCTGACCTGCAGTCCCCCCTTCATCTCTGGAGAAAATAAACATGGGCTGTGGGTGCTGAGCCGCTCTGCCTTCTTCAAGAGCCTCCATTGTATTTGTGTTTGCAGCGTTTCAGCCGGCAACACTGGGCAACGTTCACTCGGTACTCCCAGGAACTTGGAGCAACTCCCTGGTTATTATGAGATTACCCCTTCACTGCAAAATAAACGGTTCTTTACAGATACCCTCTCAGGGGTGTTCCCTCACAGATGTCCAGGAGTCAGGAGGGGTCAGGGCAGGTGGGATTTGACATGGTGTATAAATCCTCTCAGTGCAAGCTGCAGCCCCCAGAACAATACCATTCACTGTCCAAAGCATCCACGGGAACAGGAGCTGGCTCTGGGAAGCCTAAGGGAGGCTCTCTGCCTCACACCTCAGCCCGCAGCAGCACCTTACACGCCTGCAGGCAGCTCAAAATCGGATGCGGAAGGGAGCTCCTGAGCACTTGTGTCTGAACAGAAACACCAGTTGCCATATCCCAGTTTTCCCTGTTCCTAGGGGAAAGTGTTTTGGGTTGGGATTCTCTCSGTATCTTATTCCACATCTTAATAGAGCCATTTGTCCTTGCTATCAGTCAATGTTTCACAGATAGTTGTGAACTATATCGAACTACTGATTTAGTACTAGTAACAAAAGGCCCAGCATTCCTCACGCTTGCTATTTGCTTGGAGGGGGGGAATGAAGGGACAGAAATGTCTTTGTTTCTCAATTTGCTAGCAGCAGTAGCAGGCTGCCATTTCATATTTGGTCTGGCCATTAAAGGGGGTGAGGCATACTTCGCCCGTGGGCTTCACAGGTACTTGATGACAATGGAGTGATTCAAATGCTCTCTGGATTGGGTTCCACTTTCTCCAAATTGGACCCTGGCGGTGATAGATCCTTCCAGCCCTATTCTCCAGGACCATGAGGCTGCTTGCTACTAGCCTCATCCCATTCCCAGTTTTCAGTTCCAGATTTTCTGTACCCTGTTCTTTGAGACCGTAAGCACACTAAGGCAGGGACTGTTTTACATAATGCCTGGAAAACACCTCATACACCGAGACGCTCCCTCGGCCACTTATTCAAGCAGCTTCTTCTCTTTCTTCCCCCCACCCCCTCCAAACACTCAGTTAAAAGACAAAAAGATTTAAAGATATTTCAGTATGGCAGGTAAGGTGCAGGATTATTTGTTTGCTTCTTTGAATTTAAAAAAAAAAAATTATTACTGCCGATTTTCAACAACAGAGAACAGAGGGGATTTTCTTCAGAAAAAACAGAGTATACAAATATTCTAGCAGGTTTCAGGTCGCTTTTTTCCTGAGTTATTTGGGGTCATCCTGAAGGCCAAGGCTTTTTCACAATTTGCAGAATTTGCTTTCTGTGTTTTCACCTAGAGCACTGTTGTTCAGAAGGCAGTCCTGCAAGCCAGAGAAACCACCCGAACATCACACCACCGTCCTGAGGCTGAGCTAGTATGAAGGCGAGACAAGCTTCACCAAACGTCGGACRGAAGAGTGGCCCAACAGGACACACGGGTGGACAGTTGATCTCACAGGTGACGTGCACAAGAGTGCGTGGCATCAGGTGTTCAACGGAAACTTCTCAGGGGAAAGGGCAGAACAGCAACGGCGAGTGGCGTGAGCTGGTCTGGGGGGCACAGCCTGCCCTGCTCCCCACAGCTCCGCAGCCCATGCAGAACTCACTCACCGCCAATCACGCTCTAGAAATTGTAGCTGATGTTTTAAAAAGCTTCTGACAATTGCAGTTACGGAAATAACTGTGAGAACCTGAACCAGGGGTAAACCATTGCAGCAATGTAGACCTGCCTCGGAGCTGGAAACAACAGTTCTCGCATCACCTCCTCGAAGCATTTCAGTCACAGCCTGATTAACTCATTTATTCTGCAGCAATGGAATGTGGCACTTTCCCGTAACGCGTAAATACAGTATTTTACTGTATTGTAATGATATCTGTAGTCAGGTACCCGACATCAGTTTCTAGCCAGCTTGCAAGCCAAATGCATGCAAAGCCAGGGAATGGGCTCTTCGTGCCAAGGGAGGCATTCCTGGCACATGGCAGCAGCAAGGCTGAGGACTGTGGTCTGATGAGCTGCTGAAGCCATCTACAAGTTAACTCCTTCCCAGGCACATACGGGAAAAAAAGTCCTGGACTATGCTTCTTGAAACAATACTTCACTAAACAAGGCCCTGACAATGGAGATAGATTGCCTGGAGACATCGTGAGGCCAAGAAAAGATAAAAGCTTTCTTAAAAGAATGGTTGAAAATATTCATTGCCATATTGTGGTGATGACTATTTTCAGCAGATATGGGCCACAGCTGCACATGTTTGTGTGAAGAAAGGAAGACAAGAATGAAAGGATTTTTTTTATATCATTACCGTTTGGTCCCATCTCATTACAGAATATACAGAAGCTGCCTTTGCAAAGGATGCGTTCTTTTGAATCCTTGTGGCTTGGAGCCAGAGCTAAGGTAATAGTTGTTAATTAATTTAATTTAAGCCRTTAATGAGATACAGAAACTAACTCACTTTACAGCAGTGTAGGTCCTGGCCTATATGCTATACCAGGTCTATGTACTGTATAAATAATACTACGTTAAGAAACTATTAATGTTGCAAAGTCAAACATTTGGATGTTAAGGATCATCAGCAATAAGCCTGACCTTATTTCAGCCCTGTGAGCTACCTTACTGTCTTTAACTACATAACCACATAACAATTTTCCACTGGATCTCTGTTGAAGATCCTGTACATCTGAGGTCTTCTTTCATACTCATTGTTCAATAGGTGGTTCTTGTCTTATTTACTGCATATCATCCAAACTCTCCTCTGAAGCCTGAATCATTAATTTTCTAGGGKTTTTTTTTCTGTTATATTTAATTTTTGAATTTCCAATGTGTGGAAATTCCTGTTCTGTTTCTGGAGACAAGCATCTGAGCTCCATGCATGTCCCCCGTCATGTTTCCAGTCCTACCTGTAAGCCCCCCACCCTTTCTCAGAACATCAGGATATTGAGCCCAGCAGCTCTTTGTCCTAATGTCTTCGTTCCCAGTACCTCGGTCCCAGCTCCCTACCTTCTGCAGTCTTGTCAGGAAGGTTCCTTCTCCTCTTCCATGCTCTGTCAGACAAACACTGAGACCACAGYGGGGGCAGTAGCTCCGTTCATCTCCTGTGCCCTGAGACAGCGCAGCCACACCACGTACCCTGCTGCTCTGSTGGGAGAGAAGGTTGCCATCCACCCCTGGGCTTGAGAGTGGGCAGAAATCCTTCAGAGARCATGCATTTCTAACGTCTTTGTGCAAAGCGGGACTTTCTGAGGCTCACAACTTGAGTAAATGTGGGAAAATTTTCGCGGAAATAGGCAATAGATTCCTGACATCAGAGGCATCCTCCGCCCCAACTGCTGATCAAAAGACAAGTCTTTCATCCAAATTAGGTAGGGATTATTAATTCTTACTGGCATCCCTTTCAGGTTTTTTTTTAGCATATACGCGAGAATAAAGTCTCCCTAATTTTTTTCTGAAAACTCAATTAATTATTTTTCCTCCCTTTTCAGAGAAAGGGGAGAAGAAGGATGCAAGGTACAGAGATTAATCCCTGACATAGGAAATTTCACCCTAGTTATTTCAAACGTAGCAAAGTTCATACACAACTGAAAACAAGGCATTATAATGATGTGGCATACATTTTCAACATAAGTAATCATAAATRTTTCCTTATATGTTGGCTATAACAATCAGTTTCCAGGGCTATTTCTGTCAAATGGAAAACAAAACTCTGTTTTGCTCTCATATTGATTAAAAGGTGTGCTAAAATCTTGCAAATATTTAGTCAAAAACTTCGTAATAATCCTTCCTATGTTGTATTGAAAATGTTTGGCTCAGTMTGAGCAATGTCTTCAACTGAATTCCCACAGCCAACCCATAGCCATCGTAACGCAGAGTTTTACCTTCCTGTCCCAATATACASGACACGGATAAAACCAGAGCAGTACAGCAGGGTACCCAATACAAATTAACCAGGGGATCATTAACGACTCCAAATTATCAGGTTGGGGACTCGCCTTCCTCTCCTTCTCCTGCCAGCAGCTCATCCACCTTCCCAAGCCCCGCGGCCACTCTCCTTCAACCCCTTGCCCCCACCACCATGGCACACCTTGGTCTCTACCTGGGCTGGGCAGTTGGCCACAGCCCATGCTATGCAGGTCTCGTGGAAAATAGGCTGGAGAACAACAGGAAACCATCGTTTCTYGTGCTAAAGTAACCAGAAGTGAATGAGCAAAATACTTATGTCCCTGACTCCTGTGACACTACGGTCAGGGTGAGCTCTGGCTCAGTTTTTTTATCAGTCCTAGCATCAGTGTTGAGGACTGATTAGAAAATTGAATTGCCTTCTCCCCAGAAAGGCCAGAGGAGAAGGTGATTCTTCTGGCCTGGGTGACGTGCTTTGAAAGGGGATCCCAAGGCACGTTGATAGGGGAGTCAGCAGTTCTGCTGCTTCAGTGGTACCTGTTTTGTGGACAAACAAATGATTTCAGTTTCCAATGCTGTAAATCTGGAACCCCTCATCACCACCAAATTAATAAAAACGTCTTTAAAAAGTGTATAAAAACCATGTAAAAAGCGCTGGCACTTGAAGCCCAAGATCGGATGGTAGAGAGGGAGCAGGGGGTCTCTTTTTCACCTAGGTAATGATTATACGAGCCCCATAAGGACATAGTTAAATCAAGTATTAAGAAGACTGCACTTAAGAGGGGGGAAATATGTCAATCACACTTTGCCTTTGACAAAAGGAAATTCCTTGAAACTGAGAATGGGGAGAGAGCGGGAGGGAGAGTGTCTCGTCATGTGGGTGGCCAGGAAACTGGAGGCCAGAAAAGTACGAGAGAGAGAAAGAGTAAGAGACAGGGGGGAAAAAAAACCACCAGACTGAATTCTAATCCAAATGCTGTGAGGCGTTCACACCAGGCCTTGTGAGAATATTAACAAGGTTACAGGAGAGGGGCCTTTAGCCTCGGGAATTATTAGTGAATATGGAATTATATTTGCGCAAACACAACCAGATGCAAGCAGCTAAATGCTCTGCAGATGTGAAAGGAGACGGAGTGTGTTCCAAATGGGCAGCAGCTTCGTGTGTTTTAACCCTCCATCGTGGTGCCTGGTTGCCGGTCTAAGAGGGCTGCTTTTCTGAAATGGCAACGGCACAGGAGGGACAGGGTCTTCTTTTTTATCAGAAATTCTAACACRGGTACACTTTAGGGATTATTCTTCCCCAGAGCCACTAGCATCTCCCAGCTGACTGACTATCCCGCTGAAGAATACGTCCTAACTACATTCTTTTATCTCTCTGTGCCTTAGATTGATTTCCTGGAAGTTTTCATTTTTCTTCTATTTTGCCATGTCTTTTTCTAAAATCTCCCCCTATCCTCCTCCCCTGTTTTTCCTCATTGTTTGCTCTCTCTGGTTGCTTGTCTAACTCCATCATGGCCTGAGCAGTTAGCCCGTATGCACRACATCGCAGGCTGTTTCCATTAGAATGAGAAATTGATTACAAGAGCCAGGTATTTCTTTGAAGTAATCCTGTTTTACTACAAACAAAGTTCCACTTCTTAAAATACAGTAAGATTGAACAGGAATCCATTGCTTTGCTCATGATCCCAGATCTGCTTGCAGTCAGGGCTCTGCTCAAAAAGCTCCTTCCCTTGGCTTCCTTTCAAGGCCATTGTGTATTCACTTCATTTCTTGTACCATGATTTTTGGGTTTGCTCCCTGCCTGTTTCCTCCCGCTTTCCACTGTTTCATTCACTCTAATCGATCCTCTGACCCTGCATTCAACGTTTACTTTGGGCAGTAGCCTCCATTGTTTAAGTTATTACTAAACACAGGGTGTTCCCTCTTTTAGCCCGTGTGGAAGGGCAGCGAGCACACCTAGCACCCTGAGTGGGATTTATGGRTGATTCGAAACCAAAAAGCTGCCTCTCAGCTCCCAAACTCGTATTACTAGGTGCATAATACCAGTAACCCAGTGTCTCAGTTGAGAATGCAGCTTCATGGTTCTAGATGAATTGTTACTTCCAAAGTAATCGCAGTCCTTACTCTGAAGAGGAGAGAGCATATACTGAATCTTTAAAGATCAACTTTATCAGTTTAAAGCCACTGAAATGGCCGTAGGCATAATTATAAAGGGGTTTAGTGTTGCTCTGTGGCAGGGTTAAGACTTCTGCTCAAGAGGATATTTTCTGCTATGAAGAATAATGGCAGCAAATGACTGTTCATCCTATAGAATGGTAAACATAAAAGTATGGAGATCTGGAGGCTTATGTAGGTGGGATTTTAATAGATTACAGTTTGACTTCGGTGAGTATGCAAATTGTGATTTTAATTACCTGAACAGTTTGAATTCCTATTAAGTAAGATCTTGCCAGTTTAATTCCTTGAATCACAATGCTTGTTTTCGAAAATTGTCACAACATTCCTACAGTATGGCTTGTGTGAAATTATTGATGATGTATGCCCTCAAATTTCATCATTTTTTAAAATATTTTCTATCACTGAATGCGTTTTTTAAAGGCAATTAAAGACTCTAGAGCCAGGGCAGAATTTTCAAACTCAGGCATGCTTTATTGATTATTCTTTACTCTCTATAAAAAATACAGTATGTATGGTTTGATTACAAAACAAATTCTCCGGTAATTTCAAAGATGTATTTGAATATATTAATTTGCTTACAGATTAAAAATCAGACATTTAAAAAAATGGACCACCCATTATTAGACCTCTCTTTGTCTCCTATCTTGGTAAAAAGGATACAGACTCCAGCGACCCAAGAGTGTATGAGGCAGGAGGCTGCCAAAATATCACATCTTCATAGATGAAACACTTATTATTCTGTGACAAAAATTGTTTCCTATTAAAACTGTCAAATAAGAATTTTGTTCTCTTAGTGTTTAAGGGGGAGTCAAGGCATCAATGGGRGAGCGCAGCAAAAAGGACTTCAACCTCCCCTACAAAACTGGCTAAAAGCTCTGCTAGCTCCCACATAAGTGGAACTCATTGTAACCTTGCACAAAGACTTTATTTCACTTGCTTCTTGTAATTAAGCTGGTTTTGTTCGGGTATTTTTTATGTTGCATGCAATCTTGTTCTCCCCTCAGGCAGGGCCCAGAGGCTGCTCGGTGGACCACCGCCTCCCCTCAACATGGCTGCCGCTCCCCAGTGCTCTGAATGGGCCGAGAGCGGTGGCAGGCCTCAGCTGGTGGCCACGTTGAGAAGGCTTCTCCCCATTGTTCCCAACGGGGTCTGTGTTTTATGATGCCTCACAGTATAGGCAGCCACCATCTCCCCCCCGGGGGCAACGGCAGTTTCTGTTTCATGGAGAACAATGGATGATGGTGGCCAGTCCAAAAGGGAACAATTTTGCATGGGGGGAAAAACAACAACAACAACAACAACAACAAAACAACTTTTAGTTACAAAAAATTACAGCAAGTATGGCCATTCATAGGAAGCATCTGGGAGGAAAGCACCTATTGTGCCAGACCCTCTTTACAGACAAGCTGAGAGGGAGGTGGGAGGCAGCGGGCTTTTTCTGCGCTGAAGGGGAAGCCAGGAGCACCCTCCCGGGAGGAGCGATGGAGAGGAAAGCGGACAYGTGTGGACGGCTGGCTCCAGGCTTGTAAGCAATGTGGGCAAAATCGTATTTTGCTGCCCAAAGGAGAAGGGACAGGGTCACTTCTGCCATGAGGTGAAGGRAAGGTGAGGAGCTGAGGCAGAGGGCTCAGGGAAAAGCTGTGAAGGGCTGATCAGTCGCTGCCGCCATCACCAAGAGGCCAGAAGGGCTGGAGCCACGTCACCAAGGGCTGGATGCTGCAGCCCCCTCGCCCCCTCAGCAGCGGCGGTCGGCCCGGCTCTCTGAGGCTGTGGCGTAAGAAAAGCGGGTGGCAGAGCAGGGGGGTTTTGCTGTCACCCCCCCCCAACCTGATGCTCTGCAGGCAGCTGGTCACTCTGCCTGAGTGCCAGTTTGGCATACAAGGGGAGCGGGGTTGCGGGAGCCTGGGGAATCTCATACATTCACAGGACAAAGCCAGGCGAAGGGAATGCAGACAAGGGGGTCATGTATGAAGAATAATTAACGGTGGGAGGTGACAAATCAGCAGGAATTTGGAGTGCAGAAAGCAAAGGGTGCTAGAGTCTATTTCAGCAACTTTTCATTGCTCTGGTGAAACAAAGCAGCTGCAAACCCGGTGGAAGTATCCCATAAAACATAGGTGTTCTGCGTTCCCCCGATGGGAACACAATAGTCAGAGCATAGCCACGAATGTGCGTATAAATGGTAAAATAAAAAAAAATAACAATGAAAATCTTTATCTGGGAGTGTTATTTAATATACATTAACACACATGAGTGATTTTTTTAGAGATAATTATAACAACTCTGCATTTTATGTACTTCAATCTTTCTGGTATCTAGAAATACACTTGGCTGTGCCATATCCATATTACTGTAAAGTGTTTAATTTGGTCCTTCGTGACAGTCTTGTTTTTTAAATTAACATAAAATAATCAGTGAAGTGTATATTGAACTGTACATTAAATGGATATTAAATCATTACCAGTTCAATAGGTGTTTAGCCCCGATCTCATTTTAGCAATTAGTATTTTTATTAACCACACAGAAGAAAATATGAAAGCACTGCTAGTAAAGTTTGCAGATCATGCACAGCCTACTGGAATGATAAACAGTATTGAGAAGGAGCCAGTTATACACAGCTGGGTTGTTTGGTAGGAAGGGGAACTCATTCAAGAAATGTGTTTGAACACACAGAAATGGGGAAGGTCACACACCTGGAAACAAAAAACCTATGTCACTCTTACAAGTTGGGGGACTGCGGAAACCACCGACACTGGAATTGGTAGACAGAGATCAGGCAGAAAGAATGTGAGCTCTCAGTGCGGTGCAGCAGCTAACGCTATTCTCAGATATATAAATGTTATTTATTGTTCTATCAATCTGTGCATCATCTGCAAACTTTCTTAGCAACACTTTTTTTAGCAGATGGTTGAGTAGAAGCAGACAAATGATATTGAGAATAGCAACATTATTGTGGCACATTTTGGTGCTTACCCTGAACAGAACAGCTTGAAAAACTGAACCGATTAAGAAGCCACAATTGTAATTTAAAACGTGTAAAGCCTATTTTATGACAGTTTTGAAAAAAATCAGTCTATGCCATTTCTTTAAGAAAAAAAAATGAAAACATTCTTTGATTATAAGGGGAGAAGATTTAGCTTAAAATGTTTTAGCTTAAAAGGCAATGAGGTTATACAATCTAAAATTGGAAAGTGAAATTAGACTAATTTAGATTGGAAATAGGGTATATTTTTTAGGAACTGGAACAATTTATAAAAATAAATTATAGGTTTTACATCAATGACTTTTCAAAAGCGTCTGGTGCCTAATGACCACTGATTGAAATGCGAATTAGGCAAGCAGGTCTCTCTGTACCCTACTCTCACATCTTTAAGATCCTTATTCCAATAAGCAGGTTGAGGGATTCACTTCATTATTCTTTGCAGAGTCTCTTCTGAGAACCTTGGGCAGACATGTAAGTCACAGGCAAATGTTCACACTGTGATATATCCTCTAGAGAAAGTGGGAGAGATGCCATGCTGACTGCCATTGTAAAAAGGCAGCTGTGAGGTTCTCTTACTAAACTGAACAGAGTCACAAAGCAGAGGTTCAGACTATGTGAATTCCTACCTATTCCTAAATTTTCCAAATTTGTTTGCTTATGAGATTTTTCGTAACCGACAATTTCTTAACTTTGTCAACCTTGTTTAAAACTTTTTTCTTCATTTTTCTATTCATTCTAGTAATAATATTTGCAGTCTTAAGAGTCTTTAATATGTTCACAGGTATGGAAATATCACCATTAGTTGGGTATACCTGAAGGAGGTTTGGCAGATGGAGGGAATGATTGGAAGAGAGAAGACCATCCTCACTAATAATGTTGCCCAAAGTAAAACTCTAGTCCGTAGACTGTTACTTGAAGACGTGCTTCCACTTCAGAGAGAAGAATTGCTGTTGCATACCAGCAAAAGCATCTTTGGTGCCCAAGACAATCATGACTGAAGAACCAGTCTAGACGATGATTTTATCAAACTGTTTCCCAGATTTGTTCCAGTTTTGCATACAGCTTAACAGATCTTTGGGTACAACGGGGTGAGGGAGTACATGAATCTAGTGAAATATATTTGGGGTGGTATTTGCATTGATGCATATTAGTATATTGAAGTTTTAGAAGGAGGGCATTTATGTAGGAGATAGGAAGCTCTCAGGGCAGCATCTAAACCAATAAATTTCCTTCTTTCCAGGGCTAAATTCCTGTATCAATACCAGAAAGTATGAGAAAGTACTGTATATCTGCCCCCCAGTGCTTCTTACATCTTTTCTCTCCTTTCCCAGCCTTGTGTTCTTTAAAAGCAGACAGATATGGATGATACGTCAGCACTAATTTTTTTCTTTGTGAAGTCCGTTGACATAGCCATTTTTTTCTGTCTGTGGATTTCATTTAACTTATAGAGGGTGTTTGTCCATTCACCATTTCCACTGACAGTCCCTAAGAACACTTATCTGGACAGCAATATTTGCATATAAAACTGAATTTCAGATGCAAAAGACAGGAGTTATTGAAAGCATTGCTTATGTTACACCCAAAAATATGTTAAGCATTTTAGAGATATAGAATAAGATAGCTCTCTGCTGGGAACAATGATCTAAGGTCTCCTCAGACACCCAGGCTGATTAAGCACCGGAAATAATAGCAGAATTGAGTTTTCTATTTACTGTAGTAAAGCAACCTTGTCTATAAACTCCTTATTGCTGCAAACCAAAGGTGTGTGTCTGGGGAGGGCAAGCTTTTCCCCTTGATGTTCCAGGACATGGAAATACAATCCTTTTTCAGACACAGATGTTTGCAATAGAAAACTTTCACTCCGCTCTCTTCTGTTTTTAATCTGCTCATGACAGGAAACACAGATTCAAAATGAATGTAAAGAACACAGTCACCATAACTGATGATAATACAAAAGAACATGTAGGAAAGATTTCTTTTTCCCAACATATTATAGGGAGAAAAGGTTTACAGATTTCAGAAGATTCTAGGTGTTTTTATTTCTCAGTGGCTACCAGTACAGTGTTTTTCCATGAACTTCACAGGATATAGCTCTCCGCAATGCTATGATACTATCAAGAGTTTCAGCATACAAAAGATAACACAACACTTCATGCTCTCTGCCAGATCTTCATCGCTTTCACATGACTACCCTGCCAAAGCTTCACTGCACAGACAGATGTATAAAAATGGTCAAAGACTCTTCCCTAGCATGTGTAAAATGTAAAACGAAACAGGTAAGAGTAATTGATTCACCTTCTTCAGCCAGTCTTGCTGCTAACCTCTAGGCTCTCAAGAATTTCAAAGATGTGCTTTTAAACTACGCCAACCTACACGTCTCAAGAGAAGTTCTTTAGGTATGACAATGTGAAGGGGTTGACTGGGCTCTTTCCTGTGCTTTTTGGTTGCCTGTTCCAACTTCTCCTCTTACTCTGTTCTTCAGATGCCACCCTACCTGGTCTCCCTTCTCTGCCTTCTCTAGTTTGCCTAAATCCCCTTTCTTTGCTCTTTCATTTAGGTAGTACCTTGCTAATGACATCCTTCACTTAAAAAACGACGGGAGTCACAATATTTACATGGCAATTTCTGCAAATTCATCTATCACGCTGTGTGTCATACACTCTTTGATCTGTGTCCATTTTGTTTGGTTAGACTATGAGCTATTTGGAGCAGGGGCTGTCACCCGGTGTGTGCTTGAGCAATGGATAGCACAAAGGGATCCTATTTTAGACAGTACCTGAGCAATACTGTAGCAAACAATAAAAACAATTGTAATTATAATTACCCCTCCCCCAAGCTACATCAAAAAACATGATCAAACACTCAGAAATTGAGAAATGACAGCATCAACTCTGTGATGTGATTTTAATTCATTTTCCTCTCTTCTTCTGTATAAATATTATGATACTGTCTCTAGCTATATAATAGCATACTATTTTTTCTGCAAGGGTCTTGCTTCATTGATTATTGTTCATTTTTAAAAATATTTTTTATTTGAAATGGTGTCCTAAAACTGTCTTACCATAGGATTTTCTGTCATAATCCCTCAATTGAGTAGAAAATTACTAATTTCCTTCTACATTATTCTTTGTTACTTTTATCAGAGAATGTGAATGATTCAAGAGTATTAGTGAAATTATTTTGACAATGCTGACTTGAATGGCTGTTACTCTTACTCTGTTTCAGAGATGGGAGCTAAAGCACAAATAGATTAAGCATAAAACATAAATCTTACATGTTAAATTAATAGACRGGTTCTAATATTTTAGTCTGTTTCATGTTTTTAGCATATGGTATATGAGAAGCACAGTGGCAAAAAATTACCTTCTAGCTAGGAGTGCACAGAATTTCTGCTAATTGTTCAGGTGAGGAAGACAGTTAGTACACGATTTTTGACAGTGGCAAGGAATAAAGCCAGCTTTTCAAAATTTATTCAGCTTCTTTAACCATTCTTCCTTTTTACAATCTGCTGCCAACAACCAAACAACTTCTAATTTCTATGTTAAATAAGATAACGAGGCTGTGCATAAAAACTCTCTACACATCTCTAATTCCCAGGACCCCATTCACATTGTAGACCAACCAAGGCTGGGTCCTGTGTAAAGCACTGCCTCTTCAAGACTTCATGAAAATAAACGTTTTGTGGGCTGTAGCCCAGCTACAGAGGTCTTTCTACCAGGAAAAAAAGAATCGCAGACTTTCTGTTCTGCTCCTAACACTATCCTGCATTTTCACTAATCACTTATTTGAGCATATGCCTAAGTCTTCTCTTAAATCATTTTACGGCTGTTGTCTGTAGTTTTTTCCTCGATTTTCAGTATCTCGTTTTAAGTATGGAAGCCCAAAGTGGACTTAGTGTTTACTGACTGATACCGCAGTACTAAAAAATCACTTAATTGACCATTTCAGCAACAGGACTGCATTAGCAAATAGAGTTGCTTGTCCAACACAAACTCTAGATCTTTTGCAGAATCACTGTGTCCCAGGAGACACACACTCATCTGAAAGATACAGTTTAGAACWCTTGTTTCTAAGTCAACAGCCAGTTTGGCGGTATTAAAAACAGCGGATTGGACTAGTGATATTTTGACTGAGTTCTGGTTCATGTTCACCCATTACTGGTATTTTCCTAATTTGGGCTCAGTAGCGGATTCTGCACATCTAAAGTCTTGAATGGATTCACAATGTGCATTGGGGTAATATGGCTGGGGAAAAGTGTCTAGGAATCATACATGAGAAAGGTCAGAAGAGCTTCAGCAGCAGCAGGAGATTTCAGAGGACAATAAATATGAGCAGTGACTCTTYCTCCTCCCCTAACTTCGCCATCTCTCAGGATGCAAGCCGTCTCGTCTTCTCCGGGATTCTCAAGCCAACCTCTTCCTCTTCTCACCCGCCTTGCACATTCACACCACTCTCCCTCTCTTCCTGCACCAAGAATATCCCATGCTTATTCTTCTGCCCCTGCTAGATTTCTGTCATAGTAGTGGGCTCTTCTTGTGTTAAGGAGCTATTGTAAATATTGTATTGAATTTTTTTCTTTTTGTTCAGCTTGAGTTTGGGCTCAACAAAGACTTCAAAGTAATAATTCAGGCTCAGTTCTGGTTAAAGAAAAAAAAAAAACTAATTCAAGTTTTTACTTTGGTTTCAATTTAATTTTAAAACATGCTTTGTTTTAATACACTCCTATTATCAGAATGGTCTCAGTGATCACCATGGTTTTAGCATTACTAACAAGTCTGTCAATATTTGTGCCAAGGGCACATTTCAACATCAATTATTCAGTATCTATTTCCAGATTACCAGTAAAAGTATTGAACAGGGCAAAGCACGGGTCACCGTAGAACTCTACTAATAAAGTCTCCCAATTCAAATTTTACAAGTACTTTTGGAAAGCTGTCAGCTGTCAGCCGTTAGTCATTTAATGTGTGCTTCTCTGGTATGTTTAATTAGAATGCTCTGTGGTACTAAGTCAAAGGTATTACAACAGTCTAAAAAGTACCACCTTTTACTGTTCCGTTTATTAACTCAAATTCTAATAACCCTGAAAATTAGCACTAATACTTTTTTAGTATTAACTAGACCTTCATTCTTTAGCCTTTATCACTGAATCCCACACAGCTTTTTTCTTCATCATTTTGCCTCAAACCAATGTCTGACTTACTGATTTACAGTAACATTGTAATATTTATATTTAGCAGGTGCTGAAATCTTTCTCCTTGGTAATTACATACTGGAAAAGAGTTTGGTTTKAAATTCTTTACAACTGAAAAATTGTCTTAACATTTCCTTATCGCATTACCTCAATTTTCTTTACAACTTTTTGAAACTAAGTTTATATTTCATTTGCCTCTTCAGCATCCCCCCCTTCACCACATTAGTTTAAGACAGCTCTACCTGCTCCAATTAGTCTCCAACGGAGAACAGTTCTAGTTGTGAGACAGAGGCTAACGTACCTGTGCATCAACCGTCAGGGTTGTCGCCTGATGCTCCACTCAAAGCACGTCTTCAGTCTCACATTAGTGGAGCAGCCACAGGCTCTTGTCTAATATTTTTTGGCCTTAGGACYGGAAAATGTCAAAAAATATCACCTGGACTTTTCCATTTTTCAGCTTCTTCCCTCATGTCTCCTACAATTCAACCAGCTTCACATGATTTTTGCCTAGTCACGTTCTCAAAAATGGCTGACACGTTTGCTGAAACRTAACACTGAATAAAAATGTCAGACAAAGATGAACATTGCACATAGAAGTTTTCAGCTCAAATTATAAACAATGTCTAAAGTGGTGATGCAAATGACAAAAAAATATATGTACAATTTCTGAGTTAAACTTAAAGTTCTTGTTGACTGTGCAAAGTAAATTTTTTACAATTTGTATTATAGTAGAGTCTGGGGAACTAAATGAGGATTAGGCTCCAATGTATTAAGCACTGTACATACACAGTTTTAAAATTTAAAAATTGTTATTAACCAATGCATCAAAGTGAAAATAAATAAACACTTACAGAAACCTACAGTGGTTTTAGCTATTAAAATTACTTCAGGATTACTTCAGGATTTTACAGTTAGGAACATTCTATGGTAATATCCTCAGTGATAAGGTTTGGACTAATCTTGCTCAGTTCTGAGTTGGCTACTGGAAATAATCACCTGTACGATGCGTAGTGCCACWGATAAGACTTAGAATTGCACCTTCKTTCCTGATTGCTAGTTTGTTTCCCCAAATCCTGCAGTAGCACATTCCCACAGGCACTGCCCCAGAYGTTTCCAGCCCTGCAGATGAGCCGCGGTCCACATCACCTGAACGTCGCTAACAAGCGTTTTGTGGCTTCCCAGCCTGGAAACTGAACTGGGTAGAAATTAACTGGGGAGAAACCTGGCACCCTTCCCAAAAGAGCCRGCACAAAGGGTTGATGTACAATGTCTTCAGGAGCATGTTAAACCTCATTTATAACTTCAGTGTTACATATTTGTTTTGGTTGTTATCTGGTGCATCGGAAGCGACATGGGCACAAAAGACGGCTCTCACCCCGTGCCGTGTCAGCGGTTAAAGATGAAGAGAGCTGCTTCGGCCTTGGCATTCAGGACAAAGCAGGGCAGGTTCAGGGCAGAGAAAAGCTTTTCAGGGTTTTCTGTGGGGATTGACTTTACACAGTTTGACGAGTAAAGAGGAGTGAGATGGGTAGAGACGCCTGTCTTCAAGTAGAGGCCAGGCTGTGGATCTCTCGGTGGCAAAGCTGCCGCGGGCACGGCCAGGCGGCCTGAGGGGAGCAGGCATCGGGGAGACCTCGGAGGTCATACAGAGGCGGGGGGGACACACTGCCGAGAAGGGCAGCGTCAAGGGCAACCTGCACATCAGGCGGGACCCGTGAAAGGAAGCGAGGCGACTGGCGTTGGCACGGCGGGCAAGGCAGAGCTGACAGGCCCCCGCCCCGGTCCCGCCTCCCCCAGCAACGGCCGTCCCAGCGCCCGCCCCGCGCGCTCCAACCGCCCTCCGCCGCGCTCGGATGCCACGTGACCGCTCCCCTCCCGCCAGCTGTCACTCCGGGCCTGCGCATGCGCTGTTCCTGACTGCGGGGAGCCCCCCGCTGCTGAGCGCATGCGCTGATCCTTCCGGGCTTCCGTGCCCTGTTTCCCTTCCCCCCCCCCCCCTGGCGACACCGAGTGGACTGATCCGGGCCCTGCACCGCGGGACCCTCGGCCAGGTAACCGGCCTGGGACACCTCCCCCGTCCCGCGTGGACGCGGGRTCCCTTCCCGGTCTCTCCGGTTGGGCCGGCCCAACCGTCAACCCGCCCCCAGTGCAGCGGGCCGGCTCCGCGCATGCGCGGTGGGTCGGCGGCGGGCGCCGCGGGGCGGTGGCGCCGGGCCGGGCCGGGCGCCGTGAGCTGCTGCCGCCCCTCACGCCGCCGTTCTCGGCCCCGGCCTTCCCGCTTTCCAGCTGGTTGTCTCTGGCGCCTCTCAGCCGGAGGGGCTTTACTCCACGGGGTTTAGGGGCACGGGAGAGAGGGAGGCCTGAGCCAGCAAGTGCGGTGTGGGGGCGCAGCGGATGCTCCCGCCGCGCCTGGTCGGTGTCCTGGTGGTCGTTCAAGCGCTGAGGTACCAATGGRCGTTATTCAGCGTTGGTCTTTACTTTTTCCCCAGAACATTATCTTCCGATTTTTAAATGTATCTACAGGCTACAAACTCCTGTCTTGTCCAGCACGGAGAAAAACCGCATAGGTGTCTGAACRTTAGAGGATGTACGTCAACCCCTCCGCCTTTGCACTTACACAGCTTCAGTGGGGTGTAGTAGTGGTTAAATTTGCTTAATGCATTTGGGATTTTCATTGTAACCATAAGGAATAGGAACTTGCTTCCCCCCTCCCCGCCCCGCCATTTCAAAATCGAAATAAAGGAGCAATTAATTTGCATTGATCGTATTTGGGAAGATACCCTAAGCAATCAGCCAAGTCAGGTAGGAATATGTTCAGCKAACATGTGATTGTAGGCAACCTCCTTCATAAAATTTTCTGTCTGTAAATGATTTGCCTTATGAATCTTAATTTTTGTGTAGCTTGTACTCTTGTTTTTAAAATGAGTGGAAGAATTATTTATTAAAACAATCTGAYGACAATAATACTAATGTTGTGTCATTTTAGTGGATGTTTCCCTTAGCTGGACAATTGGCTTTTTCATTAAAATCACGCTCATGTTCRTATATCATCCAAATCCTGGATGATATGCTATGTTTCTATAATGGAACACTTTATCCAGAATGGGTGTCAAGGTAGATGTGTCTCATGTTGCTTGTGAGGAGAAATAGAGTAAGTAGAAGATCAAAGATGGCTTTCAGTTTCTTGGTGTTATCCATGCTACCTGTGACCTTGCAGYAACTGAATTCTCTCTGTTACCCTCAAGCACAGAGCTGTTATTCTGAGAATGTCAAGCTAAAACATACACTAATACACAAAAGRTTGGTGTATATAGTGGTGAGTCTAGGTAATCTACAAGTTGCAGGAATGTTTGAGTTATATCAGAACTAGGATTTTT
This sequence comes from Oceanodroma leucorhoa, assembly GCA_030449065.1. Lineage (NCBI taxonomy): Eukaryota > Metazoa > Chordata > Aves > Procellariiformes > Oceanodroma > Oceanodroma leucorhoa. Next base: position 5,639,125 of record JASVER010000050.1, on the reverse strand, counting down.
AAGGTTARACTTAAGAAATTAAGGCATGTTTCAGTTACTTATCAAGAGAGCTAATAGCATGCAAATGACCTTGATTCTGCCCTTTCTATTGAGGAGGTGGAGTGAGAGAGAAAGAGGAGGAACCTGTTACCACATATGAAACTTTCACAACCGGTATTTTACTCAGTAACTCTATGCTTCCTACTAGGTGTTACTATGAGGCAGCGGTAAGGTTTCCACCTACATTTTTTGTTTCACAATTTGTTTGTGTATAAGACTACTTTGAATTTTAACAATATAGAAGACCTAAAGAGTCTTGACATGGCATACTTAATAAGCTTGTTGTGTGTTTCCATTCCTTTAGGTGCTTTGAATTCATTTCACTTACGTGTACTTAAATCTTCCTAGGTTTTTAACACTTAAAATTTGAACAGTTRCACTGTCCCTGTAGTACGTTTGCCAAAGCAAACAACATGCAGATCTTGCAAAGATGCCTCAAGCCACTCTTTATTTTTAGAACAAGAACTGCAAAGTTCCTTGAAAAATATTGAAAGAGTTTGTATATGCTTATCTTTCCAGCTACTCATGGTGGCTMTTTGAGATCCGTTCAGTATCGTAGCAGGTACCCTCCCCTGCCTTCATTCCTCTAGCAAAAGATTCTGGTTTATCTTGCATAATAGAGAAATCTGCTCTGAGTGAACTTGGCTCTGTTACATCTTAATATTCGCGCTGACATGAGCTGCTTTGCCACCTCTTAGTCGCCCATCAGGTCAAGATTACTCATCAGGTGCTTTGTCACCTGGTTACTGTTACCTGATGTCCTTTAGTTGTGATAGGTCTGAGAATGTACTTCTTTCCTATTMTTCTTTAAATGTTTTAATTTAAAAAATGAGAAGCCCAAAGTTAGTGTTGGTTATGTAACTTCATACCGCCTGCCYCCAAATAACAGTAGTAATTTGTTTCTCTGATTTTACATTTGTGAGTCCAATATGCTGTGGGCTTTTGCCATTTTCCTCTCTCACTTTGAGTGCCCTCTTACGTCTATCTGGAAAGAATTGCACTGGTATTGAAGTGGTACTTCAGTGCTTCTTCAAAAGAATTGAAGAAAAAAATTGGCTTCCTAATTTATGTTGTTCCTGTTGCCAGACTGGACTTCAGACTAGTTCAACTATTATGGGACAGCTTGGAACAGATCATGTATTTGCTGTGTGCTAATGAGGAATATTCAAATTTCAAGCTGGAAATATGTTTGTCTTCAAGCTTGAGCAGTATATATCTATTATATTGGCACCCTTATAGTTTTGGTGTTTAAGCATTTGATGATGCAGTCATAGTTATTAGAAGATGTAATTTCTGTGATTTCAGCTTTGTTTCACTGTAGCGCACAGTTCATCGTTACACCAGATTTATCATGCTGTGGAAAAGTTCCTCTATACTTTTTGTTGCACATATTTCTAGTACACAACTAGGATATGTAGGTATAATATATGTGGTTAAGAAGAAGGTAACATGTTGTTGGAAAGATTAATTATATTTTGGGTATCTTGACTTTTAAGAGCTTATTTTCAAATTCCTTGATTTACTGTTCTTCAGTGGTCTCTAACCCAGAGTTACAGTCAGTCATTTCATCAAGTCTGTTTCTTTGATAAGACACTCTTAAAAATGGCAACTAACAGGTACTCCAGGGAATTACTGATAAAATTCTGAGAAATCCAACTATGGCATAAGCTGTCAGTAGGAAAATTTAATCTAAGGTGAGTCAGTCAGCTGTTGGTGTATGACCTGATAAAATATGAATTAGGTTTAGTCCTGTCAGCAGAGCTGTAGAAGTTGTTGCTATTAATGTAAACGTTCAGTTAAATCTTACTAAATCAGGCCTCACATTGTGTCAGTCAGTGAATTTCATGTGTTAGCTGTTACATCAGTATCTTCAACTGGTAATCTCTCTGTAGTCTCACTGTTGCAAAGCCAAATCATTTAAGATCAGAAGTGGCCAGTGGTCAAATCCCAGCCTGTGTAAGCTTTCTTTTCTCCAGTTCAGACCTTCATTCCTAGCCATAACAGCTGCTGATGAAAAAAATCTAAGTGAATGAAGTAAAGATAGGGACTGTTTGTGCTTAGGTGATTAAGGAAGAAAATCTTACCTATCAGCAGTACTACCAATGCCAGTGACTAATTATGGAGCATTTCTGTACTGGGGTGAACTCAAGCTCTTGGGCAGGGTATCTCTTTTTCACTTTTATACCCCATAATGGCCTTCTAATTTGTTCAGAGAGGAGCCTAGTCAGCATTGCACATACCCCCTTCAGACTCTCTGATCTACGTAGCTCCTGCTACACAGTATGTTTGAGACATACCAGAAGGTAGTTTACTACCCTCACTGTTACCCCAGTGAAGTAGAAGAATGACAAGGTCTTACTTTGATTACAGAGTCTCATGCATCACTAGATGGCTTTCCAGGCTCTCAGCTGGAGGCCTACTTTTAAATGTTATTTGACTTCAAGAAGAAATCAGGAGTCTTTGGCACCATTTTTCTTTTCTAGTAACAAAGTAGTTACCACTATTACAGTTATTGTAAGAATACTCTAGTACCTATATTGCTTTTCTTYCTGAGAGCGTCTTTTAAAGAAAACATGAACCTCTCATTTTGCTGCCTTTTCTCCTGCCCTGGTCTTCCCTCTTTGATAGGTAAGCCTTCCCTGGCCTTCACACATGATCTGTTACGATGGCTGTGTTGTTGTTGCTGAGCTGTACATTTTCATGTCCTACAACCTTCATCTCTTGTCAACTTTCACAGGAGTGATGCATCGGGAAGTGGATTCTCTTTTAGCTTTATGTGACACAGAACTGCATCTTCTAGCCACAAGGGTTGGTATTTTTAAACAGAAAATACTTTCCTTTCCTTTTTGGTGTTAAAATTTAGTATTTTTTTTTCTGGCGCTCAAAATTGGATTTGCTGTAATGAAACTTGGGACAGTGACTCTAGCAGGCACTGTTCGGGTCATACAAAGACAAGATCGGTTTGAGTCCCACAGTCCCAAGGATGCTTCTTCTACCTCTCGATGAGTCCTGCACAGAAAATATCTCTGGTGAATGTTTAGTCAGGACCACTGCAAGTACGCGACCTTCAAATCCAAGGAATCTTAGCCAACATGTTGGTAATCTTATCAGCTCATTAGGGATGTTCCTGTTTCTTTACCTGAGTTAATATCTGAAAAAATGCCACAGGATAGATCCCTGTAGGTAGTTTGTCTAGCTTGCTTTACAGTTTGTGACCAAAGGTGGTGCTAAAATCAAGATGCATTTACTGCGTCTTCCTCTACTGTGACAGCTTAGTGGGTCTCAAGGCCAAAGTTAGACTAATCTGGCATGCTTTGCTCTTAACAAATACRTGTTTGCTGTTGTTTTCCTCTAGTTATCTTCTAGGGAATTGCAAAAGATGGTTTTTTGTTCTCTGAGAATTGATGCTAAGCAGACTACCTCCCAGACTGCTCCTCTTTTCCTGTATTTTTGGAGACAGGAATGACATTTGTCCTTCTCTGGTCTTCTGATACTTTGCTAGGCCTCTGTGAACCTCAGTGATTCTGGCCAGTATTCTCAGTACTTTAAGAAGAGATCTTCAGACTGGTTGGCTCTGATGAAATTTGATTCATTTTTTTGAGGAAGTATTGTTCTTTCTGTATTCAGGCCACCTGATCACTCCATTGTTACTGTGCTAGTCATGTTTCATATTTTTTAATGAAGATGGCTGTGAAAAAGSCAGTTAGATAAAAATTGAAGCATTGTTTTGGAGGAGACCATTAAAATGCTTTTTCCCAGATTGCAAATTTAATCTTGAAAATTTTTAGCTATAGTTACCATATGGGTTCCGGAGAAAGGAAGTAACTGAAATTACCAGACCCTAATCCTTAAGGATTTCAAAGATTGTAGTTAAAACTATAGTGCGAGAGAGAGCTCAATTTTTAGTATCATTCAGATGTGTTATGAATGAAATGCAAACAATTTAACATCCGTATTCCCATCTTGAATTTGTTGCTGTCACATAGGGATCAGTTTGTTAACCATTAATGAAATGAGTCCCCAGATGCATGTAASAAGCTGCACACATACACAGGTTACTGCAGCAGGTCAGCTTCAGAACGTCCGTCCAGGCAGTCGTGTACTGAGATTGATGGATGAACAGACAGTTTTTTAAGTGCCTGCCTTGGATTTATGATTGTGAGAGTCCCCAGTGTAGCATCTCTTTCTTCTAGAGAGCATGAAGGTGGGAGGTAGCGAAGTGCTTTTGACTGAGAAAAAAAGCTGGAAATGTAAATACCTGTTAGACAGCAAAGACCCATGCTGTTTCCTGGTGTCCAGTATGGGGTTGTTCAGTATGTTGTAACCTACAGGACCTTTAGGAAAGATCTAAGTGACTTGAGAAATGCTTTCCAAATACAAGTAGCCTCTATGTGGATTCATGTGTAGAAATTGGTACCTTTTTTTTTTAATTTCCTGTTTCCCTATTTTCCTGCATTTTAACTTTTTTTTACTATTGTTGTTGGGCACATATACTAAAAGTTATTTAGTTACCCAACACCCCCTGAAATCAGCTGAGTTTAGCAACATGTTCCAGCCTTTAGATTAAACCTTTTGTGTCTCCTATCCAGGTTGGAATGGAATTCTTTCCTAATCAGTCATTTGTTTTTATTTTGAWCACTAAATAACTTATATTTAATCCTCTAGGGAAACTGTCTTATCTTTCAGATAAAGCATTGGAAGYGTTCTCTATGCCGGAATAAAACCATTAGCTTGTGTATTGTTTTCGGAGCTGAAGGGAAGTTAGTATGCAGTGAGAATATACATTTCTTGGGTCTTCACTGGGTTTGAGAGAACTCATTTTTTCACACAGATTTATTAGACCTTCTAGTCGTAGAGAGACTTCTCCTAATCTGCCTTGCTTAATGCCTCGTCTCTAGTGGATTTTGGCCACTGCTGTAGCTGCACAGGAGAGAGCSCCCATTGTAGAGAGAAATGAAGGATCTCTGAGGCGTGAACGGGTCCTATTCATTTCCATAATGGAGTTCTAACAATAAAGTCTGGCAAACRTAGATTGTTTTAGCAGGAAACAGCCCTTTATTCTGGCGTCTTGGCAGGGCTTGGGTAGAGTCCCACCATTCTTTCCCCCTCTGGCCCTTGCTTTCAGTCTCTTGGCTGAGCCTGTTTTTTCTCTTGAGAGACTTCTGTTTTTATTAACTTGTTTTTGTACAGTGAGTTTAATGAAAGATGCTACCCTGGCAGTCCTGGATGTTGAAGTTTTGTGTAAATTTCTCYGATGCATATGTTGGACAAACATACTGTGACTTGTACAGTCTGTAGTGGATCACCTCTGTCTCTAGACCGCAGACTGGGGGTCTTGTTTTAATGCTGTTTCATTGGCAGATAGAATTTCCATTTACTAATACAGCAAGTGCTATTCTAGACATTCAACAATTACTTTTTCCATGACACAAGTTGTGGTTTATGCTGGGACTCTAGGGTTAGATGAACAAACATTTTGTGGAGTTGACTCAAATTACAGTAGGATCAGAAGTTGAAGTSGAGAAAACCCCTAAACATTAAGTCAGTTAAGTCACCTTAGATCATATATTTTTTGAGCTCTGCTGAGTTCGTAAGTAGTGAATTGAACTTGTTTTCCTTTTGGTTATTTGAGACCTTGACTGTAACAATACCATTCTTGGAGTCCCCAGCTCAGACAAATCACATAGCAGATTTTATAACTGTCTGTTGTATCAGGCAAATCTATGTAGCCACTGGACAGAATTAAATACATTTTTGCCCCCAGAGGTGTCCACCTTGACAGTGTGCTGAAGTTCTCACTGTGAGGGAAAGGAAATAGATATATATTTGTATATATGTATACACACACACACACACAAATATACAATGAAGTATGTATACGTACTTTTTMATTTCCCTCATTCTTGTGCTGAAATGTGATGATTGCTACCAGAAATGAAATGTCTGCTTTTACTTTTGAGTTCTTTGAATTATGCTAGGGCTTGCTTCTACTTCTTGGAGCTGGCAGAAGTAATGGAAAGGTGAAGTTTACCTGATTGCTTTGGTGATGTCTGCACATTATCTGAATGAAGAATTAGTGTTGTGTGGGGGGAGCACTAATAGGGGTTTCCTCAATTTTCATGGTGTTGCACATAGGTCTTGTTATGAACTACTACCAGGATGCTGATGTTATCTTCATAACCAGGCAGATAAAACCCTGCTATTCTTCATTTATATTTAGATGTCACTTTCATAACTGTACAGACTAGGAACTTTTTTTGGTTTAGATTACTTTGTTTAYAGATAAGGGTTTGGAGCCTTACAGTATAATTAGAAGGTGAATTAAGTGCTTCTTGTTGATATTTCAAAGTCGGGGAAGCCCATCGAGTTCACCTACTTAGGTGGGTGTCAATATTTATGTTCCTGTGCAGAAAGATCACAGGGTTGAATAGTGCTAAGTTTCCATTTTTGAGGCTCAGAGCTCCTGTATAACTCTTCTAATTCCCAGAAGTATTCAGAAACTAAAGTGAGATGAAATTGTATACATACTCCCACTCTGACAGATGGAGTAGATGTGGTTTTGAATCCCATCACTGTCGTTTCTGGTCACATACACTCAGTGRCAATCAAGTATTATACCTTGGTCTTCGTAGTGTCCTCACAATCTGGATGCTGAACTATTAATCTCATTTGAAAGGTTGTTGGCCAGCATTCAAAAAAATTGAATTGCTAGCATCTTCACAACTTCCTAGGCTCACAATCATCTTTTTTCCTTTTGCCAGGTATATAGTTCTGACTTTGGAATCTGCCATGTTAGCTGTGCCTTGGAAAAGATATAGCAACATTTCCATGTTCATAAAAGACTCCAGGCTTCCTGATGATCTCACCAAAGATTCACATAGCAACTATTTCTGTCACTTGCTTTTACACTTGCAGATACTCTAATATCCCTGTCCTTTGGCAGCGAGGTTGCTAAATGGCCTGTTTTGAGCTTATCCAACAGCAGGAACAGTTCATTTCAGGGATTCTGCCTTAATCCTAGGTCTCACGGGCGTTCACTTTTCTGCATACCAGCATTGCTTTTTACATTAACAACAGCAAAGAAATATGGGGAGGTACAAACTTTTGATGACAGAACCACATTATGCTGTCCTTCCTAAATATAATCTTTTTATAGCCACATCAAAGTTTCTTTCAACGGTGGTCTTTGACTTCTACTTGAATTGGGTTATCCATTTGCAAATATTTTTCTTGAAATCACATACTTGCCAAGATGTGGAAAGACTTTACTTAATAGGCATCCATAGGGTGCTTTCCGTTTGCATGGAAGACCAAAACAGTTTCAAACATTTCAAAGACTCTTTGTTGCGTATGTAAAGGGAATGAGGGGTCCAGCCCTTTGAATTCCTGACCGAATCTCATTTTGCATCTCTGCTRGCAACAAATTAGCCCATGTAATTGCTGCCACCAAGAATGAGTACACATTCTGCTYGTCATACACTTCCACTGTTTTTTGKTTTTGTTTTTTTTTCTGGAAGATATCCACATTTGAGATCTTTGCAGAATTAAAGCAATGTCAGCACTTTGTATGTTCATCAAGCATTACGCCAGGTCAGAACAGCCAAAGGTGCTGTCAGTCCCTTCACAGGGACATTTTTATAGTTGGCCATGCAACATTGTTAAGTCTTTAGTAGAATACTTGCCAGTACTCAAAGAAAAACGGAGTAGTACACATCTCTGGGATACCTGYGGTACAAACAGGTGGCTTCTTTTACACTGATGTACTCCAAAGGGTACATCCAAATTGAGAGTTGATAATTTGCCTGTTTTCCTGTGGGCCAGTTTGAATAACACAGGTAAGTTAGCAAGGGAGAGCTCATCTTTAAAACAAAGCAGYGAGTGTCACACAAGAACTAGGGAACTTTTCATTTGACGTTTCTGGGCTCAAGGTGTGTAATAAGCGGGACTGTGACTACAGTTTGCTGTGACTTGAGTGGCATGTGCTGTGGCCGTTCTAGACTCACAGGTAATGTTCTATAAACTTCTRCTTGCTTTAGGTCTCAAACATGATAACCCTTAATTGTACTGCTGCAAATCCTTACGTGTGTTGCTTTTGGCTTTACATTCCTTAGATGTTAGTAACCAAGAGGCAGACTTTTTTAAGCAGCTTTTTATTGTGCTAGTGACTGTAGATGCTAGTGCACATTAGATATCAGTCCTACAAGAACTTCCTCTCCTGCAAGCAAAGAATTTGCTCTGTATACAGAAAACTTCATCAGTTGTAAATTCAGTCTGCTTGTTCAGTGGAAGTACAGACACTACACTCATCCTATCTTCAACTCAACCTTGAATTAAATTCCCTAGGAAGAGAATATATCTTTTATTGACCATTTACTTTTTGGGGTCAGTGCTTGTATCTAAACTAGGGCATCCAGATGAGCTGCTGTGCTCCTGGATACAGGAACATGCCTTGGCTACCTCCTCTTGGAAAGCGAGACCTGAGCACAAATGAACTTCTCTATCTTTGCCCCCCTCATCCATTCCTCGTCCATTGTTCGTCCTTTCTGTGGAAACAGCCCAGTCTGGTGATTTCAGGAGCAACCTCCACTGATAAAAACAGTTTAAATGTAGTCTATGAGTATTGTCTGTCTTCAGAAAAAGATTTTAAAATTCTGTGGAAGTCCCTGATACAAGTATGATTATTATGTCTAAAATATTTAAATTGGTGGAATTCTCTTCAGCACAGACAAGGAGGACCAGCTGTAGCATTTTCTTTCTGCATGTGTGTACCATTAGGGAATTTACTGAGACTTCCACGTCCTAAGGCCTCTCAACAGCCATCAGGTGGTTTTAAAACTTTCCTTTTCACCTGAGATGAATTTCAGGCAGTGACCACAAGGTGAAAGTTTTTGAACAGCTGTGTTAATTTTGGCCCCATGTGAAATGAAGCGAACTTTTCCTTGCTACAGGAGATTGCCAAATAAAATAATGGAGAGGAAATGAACTACTCTTTGAGTTTCTAGGACAATATTCTGAAGAAACAYAGTAATTCCAAACAAAAAATATTTTTTAAAAAACATCCCTCTAGATACAAGTCGATACAAGTCTTTGTTGATATCCCATAGGGCAATCTTGGTAGCAAGCAGACTCCTCACTTGAACACAATATATAAAAAATATACTAAACTCTCTTTCAGCTAGAGGTCAGAGAAGGAGCAAGAGTGATCAGATGTTTTTAAGGGATTTGGATACTACTGTGATCAAAAACATAAAACTTTAATTTCTCTGGGAGGGAAGTATTTAGTTATGGGGGAATTCTTTAGCTTTTTGTTTGTTTTGCTTTAAGAATGTGATGTTTTCCATACTTAAAATGGTTTCATCTATTAACTTAAAAGCAGATAAACATTTCATATATCAAATAACCTATACTTATAATTCAGAAATACTATATACTTTTCTTCACATTTTGACAGTAACGCCTGTATCATGTAGCAAAATGAGTGCTAATTCTTCACTTGCTGCTATCAGTTTTATTCTACCGAAGCAGTGTGCACTTCTGAATGTAGGTATATATCAGTTTACACGTATTAAATGTTAACCTGTATTTCACATCTCTTGACAACATGGAATGATGTTTCAAAGCMTGTCAGTTTTCAGCTGCTACCTGTGAAAAGGGCCTCAATATTTAAATTTTGTTAAATGCAGGTAGAAAGACTTGAATCTTGAAATGCCATGAGATCTAGCCTATCTAAATAGAACTCTAATTTCTCTTCCATCCTCTTTGGTCATCACACTTTGACCTTAATCATGCTTATGTAAGATCATAGGCTCAGAGGTAGCTGCCCCTGCATCTTTATCGACATATCTCTTTTTTTCTTTTTAAATAAAGAACCTCTCTAAGCACTCTTCTGAAATGTTTTCTTTTTCTTACTGTTGGAAAGCTTTCTTTACAGCTGGTCTGAATCTTTCTTACTGCAATTTAAGCTCATTGTTTCTTACTCTGTTAACCATGGTCCCAAAAGTCATATATAGAAGACTACATATTTAAGGCATGTTTAAGACCTTGTCCCTCCACAGCCTTTCTTCCACTGGACTAAACCTCGGTTCTTTCAGGCTTTCCTCCATAGTCTTATTTCTGAGGTCTCTCATTGGACTTGATTGTACTTCTATGGCCTTTTTCTACCACTGTTCTGAAACACAGTACCTAAAACATGTTCCAGTGCTCCAGCTTGAGACCATTCTCATCCTGAGTAGGATGACTAAATTGTTTTCTGTCTTCTGGATTTTAATCCTATTCATATATTCCTGTGCAACTTTTGCTGTATTTTATAAAAGTGGTGGTTTTGCTGCAGCATGATATTGATTCATGCTCACCTTCAAAAATGTTACAAACCCCCAGATCCTGTTCTGCAGTTGTTGCCTGSAGAGCTGTTCTCCTTCCTGTGTTTGTGCTGTTGAGTAGTCCATGTACTTTTGCCTGGTAAATAGCTTCCTGTTTTTTCAAACCGTTTCTTCGCTTTGTCAATCTAATTTTGAGCCCTTATCATCCTTCCACCTTTGTGTCATCTGCAGATTTAATGAATACTCTTTAGTTCATCATCCAGATTACTAATGAAGATATTAAAATGTTAAATAATACTGGACCCAAGAGAAAACCCTGTAAAACTGGGTTTGGTATATCTTTCCACAACCGCTGTAAGCCATCAATAAGTGCTGGGTTGGTTTTTTTTTTTCTGTCCACCCGCAGCATATATTATGTTCTAGGTGCTATTTCTCTAGCTTGTGGGAAACTGAGATAATGCGGAACTTAATGAAAATCAGGATATAACCTTTAGTACTTCTCCATTCTAGCATCTCTTGTGCTATAGAAGGTTATTAGAGTGATCTGACATCACTAGTTCTTGAGAAATACTGCTGTCTGCTGTGTATAGCTGTAATTTTTTCCAAGTTCTTTATTTGTTCCTGTTTTTCTAAAAACTGAAGTTAAGCTGAGTGATGCAGAGTAATTCCACTTAGGTGAGGTCCCGGAGTGGAGCGTGAGGTTCTCTGCTCGCTCCCTGGCCCACTGCTGTGCCAGGGTGCTTTCTGCCAGCCCACAGGGCTGCACCTGGATCGGGAGGAGGGCAGACCTGATGGGTGCTTTGAAGAACTGTTTCCAGAAGGCATCTGTGCCCTCAAATTTTAATTGTTTGGTTGCTGCTGGTTCAGCCACATTGTTCAATGAACAGTAAACTAGTTTTTCTATGGATTTGTGTCTTAGGGGTGTTCTCCATGGTGTAATAAGCCTGTGTCTCTGCTCCCTCTCCTTTTCCCTTGTGCCACCTTCTCCAAGCAATGCCTACAGTACTGTAACTACCAAATTTTCAGCTTTGAGCGTTGTGTGCATCATCTAATGGATTTGGAAGCAGCACGTACGGAACTGGCTTGACCGTCKTGCCTTGCTCAGCTGGCCAAAATGTTCCTGCTGATGGTTCAGCATGCTTAGCTCCCGCTGCAGCCTCCTGTCAGTGAGGCACTAACTTGGTTTATCTCTTAGCACCTTACTTGTGTAGTAAAGAACATAGTGTTATTAAGTCCTTTACCCTTTCACTGAGTCTGGATGAAATGGGCTGATAAGGCCTGCAGTTAATGTTTGTGGTTAGGTAGTTTGATTGAAGAAGCTTTATGCCTTAGCTTAAAAAAAGGGAAGTAAATGGTTTGAGAATAGTTACTGTAGGATTAAGGCTGATAGGCTGCTGCCTGTCTTGGACCATTTGAAACCATTAACTGCAGGTCTGTGTCTGTCTTTGAAAACCAGGAGGTGCAGAGGTAGCGCATGTGTCGGCATGTGTCGGACGTGCTCTGTAGCTGTGCCTCTTTGGGGTATGTCTCAGCTTTGGACAGATGCCATAACATGCTGTCCTTCCAGTTGATGTGGAAAACTATAGGGAGCACAGCACACAAAAAATAAGACTGTCAGGCTGCGTCCTTGCTAAGGAAGACATCATGGTTTAGAATAAGATTGGTGACCGCCGTTGGCTGTGTGCAGACCCAGTGCTTGGTTCCTTCACCGACTGTGCACAAACCCTTCACACCGTCAAATGTTATCACTGCTTCTTGTCCTAGGACCTCTGCAGAGTACTCGAGCCAGCTCTTCTGTTTTGGAGACTGCTGGCTGCTTAAAAGTCCCCTAGCCAGAGTTTGTATAACCTGTGTCACTCGGCGCGGGAAGGAAGGGTCCGTGGCTGCCTTGGGTCCAGAGGTACCTTCTGTTGTGTGGCGGTGTGAACTGCGGCAACCTGCTGGAGATAATCCTTGTGTCTGTCAGTACAGCTGTCACTAGCACATCGAGTGGCACGTGGAGCTCATAAAGGCAAATGAGAGAATACATTTGCGGGACGTAGCGTACCACATGAAAGGATCCGTTTGCTTAGTCATCTTTAACAAGGCAGCATGAGAGGGCAGCCTAACCCAAAAGCAGTTATACTGTATTCTTTTGCTAGCCCTAGAGGGCAGAGTTAAATTTACAGGGTGGGGTTAGAATATGCTGTAAATGTTCCTCCTTTAAATGTGTTTCTCATTTTAAATATAAATATTAAAATCTTACTTAAGTTTAAATATAAATGCATTTGACATTCAAGAAAGGGGTACCAGGCAGTGCTGTTTAAATCTTAATTTAGTTCAGTTTCTGGGCAACGACTTAATCCTTTCTCAGAAGCTATTTATCTAAAAACTTGCTCTGGTCTAAATATGTTTCTTTCTAACTTACAGTTAGATCTTTAATCCCTAATTTTAAGAATTAAGCATGATGAAATAGCATTTGTACCAGATGAATTTGATGTATTGAATTACCAAATCAAGATGAACATGTTTTAGAGGTTTCTACAGCAAGTTTGCGGAGAAGTTATTGCTTAAAAAGCAATAAATGAAGCAAAGTTTGTAGTACATAGACTGCTTCTAAGTTTCCCCTTTCCTTCAATTTTTTTCTATCTCTAATAACATTAACACTGAGATTGTCCCAATTAGGCTTTAAAATTTATGCTTTAGCTAGTAAAATCTGACTTGTCTGGTTTCCCTTCGTTTTGCTGCTTAATAGCTGTCTGAAGACAGGTTTTGCTAAGCCAATATTAACAGTCGAGCATATCATTTTAGCAAGGAGAGCTTTGAAGTTGCAAACTATTAATGAGGGAAATAAAAAAATCATAGACAGATGCAAAAGATGCAGTAGTTGGGGACATTTGTCAGCCAAAGAATTTCTTTTGTCTCTGAGGTTGAAGTAAGTTTTTGGGTTTTGTTTGATTTTTTTCTTCCCTTTTTGATCTCTGTTGGGAGGATCTTCATGTTTGAAATTTCACATTTTCCAATTTGTGCGTTTTACTCGTGTCTGTGTTTGCTTAATGCTGCTCTTTCTTCCTTTTGACTTTCACATTTTCTTTTCCTCTGGCAAATTTGAACTTGCYTCAGTTTGGGACAACTAGGGTGAAATGAACTGCCATGGATAAAATTATAACAAGAAGAGCAAAGTCTGTGAATGATCCTTTGCTGTTTCCTGAGTCGTTCCAATCTCATTAATCAGCGCTGGTGCTGTGGAGGCTGTGTGGTGTGTTATGTCGCCAGCACAGCAGCTTCTCCGTCCCTTTCCCCCACCCCCTGCGTGCCTACACAGTGGGGAAAACTAGAGAGGGAAGCCATCAATCTTTCCTGTCGTAGATGTCAGCAGTGATTCTCCTGCCGGCTTCCTGCTCTCTCTGTCGTGCCCACCACCTGTGTTTAGAATTAGCTCTGATGCTGCAGATCTCACTCGGCTCTTCACCTGTTCTGCCCTGACTAAATAGCTGTTAAAATAAAGCAGAGCAGCTAAACGCTATAGCATGTGAATAGTAACCACCACTGTGGGTTGTGGGGTGATTTCTGTTGCAGCTGCTATTGTRCTGCTGCTGTTGTAATACTGTCATAATTTTCTGTAACGGTGCTTTTTTTAGGTCTGAAATCTCTTGCTTGTGTTTCAGCCCAAAGGTGAGCTTGTGAGCAAGTCTTTATTTAATGTAAAGATGAAAATATTTATTAGATACATTACAGATAGAGGCATAAGCCTATCTCCCACGAGTTAGCTTGCTTGGATAGCTTTATGAACAAAGTCTAACGAGATTAATTAGTCTGAAGCCTTGTCCTTACCTTTAGTTACTCAAAGAATATGATTAGCAAAAAATTCTTTGGGACTTGATTTTTATACTTCTATGTCTGGCTAGTGGGGGTCTTGAAAATGTAAGTGTCTGTCTCCCCCATCACTGGATACGTTGAGAAGCTGAGATGTACTGTCTCTGTACTGCTAGGGCAGGATTAATGTCATCATTCTATTGTGTTAAATAATAGGTCTAAAACAGACTCTAACCTGCCCAACTGTTATGTATACTTCTATGTAATTGTATAAATGTTTTCCTATGCAGTCCTGAGAATTGTCTGTCTATTGGTGGCTTTCTCCTACCTCCTTGACTGAATGCTAGCTTTTTCTGTTTTTAAAACCCACAAAGAGATGAAAGTGTTTATAAGGCGTGAGGTTTCCTTATAATTGTACCTTGTCTGCTGTCATTTCAAGTGTGTGATGGCAATATCTATGTGGAGTTCTAAAGAAGAGAGGCTCTGAAAACTTAAGCCCTGTGAATGCCTTCACTTGATTTTATTTGTGTAACTCCTTTGTGGAGGAACTGTATTATGRCTGATTTTACTACATATTTGAGAAGCAGTTTTCTGTTGACCGTGCCAGGCAAATACATGTATTCAACAGGTAAATACTTGTATTCAACCCTCACAGAATTCATAAAGCTAAACATGAAAGGTATAGTCAGGATACTAAGAATTGGCTAGTGACATGGGATGTTTAGATCTGCATGGATCTTTTCGGTGTGGATTCTCAGCTCTTTCAGAGACTTGAATTGGTTTCTTCTTTTGAATGAACGCAATTTGAGGCTTCCCAAATCACWAGTTATCTCTCCAAATAGCTGTATTTTGTATCCATGGTTTGTGTTTCAGTATGGTGAGAGTTTCATGCTTGAGTTTGCCTGGCGCTTATCCTGATTTAAAAACAACAACAACAACAAATCTTCCTGGTGAAATTTTAAAAATCTTTAAAAAAATAAAAATGAAATTAAAAAGGGTAACTTCCTATAATTTTAAAGGAGGCAGAGGTGGCTTCTTATACTAATAAACAAAGGGAGACTTACCATTTTAAATGTTGCAGATGTGGTGCTGAGCTCATGGAAGGAGCCCTGTRACTTTATGGTCAGTGATAGAATGAAATGCTTTCAGCAATGGGGTTGTCTTTTGCTTTCCACTTGATTTTTAGTTTGGAAAAACAATTCTAGATTATGGTTAGCTGTACACTTCCATACTTGTTTTTAAAGGAATCTTGATCTCTTACTTTCCAAACTCTTTAATGTTTAATTTTTAAGACAGACATGTTTTCACAGATTTTTCTAAAGTAGCTATTAATATTTTAATTTCAATTTTTGAGCTTGTAAATGTTTTGCCTGGGTAGATCCTTAGCTTTTTTGAAGATGTCTTGTAGCTGTTGTGTTGTTTAGATATCAATTATATATATATATCTATATCAGAGTAATATGTACTCAAATTGTACAGATGTCTAAATTAGAGGGTATTAACAGTAAATTTGAGTCAGCTGAAAGTCATGGRATGAAATAGAGAAACTTTATTGTGAAACTTTTTCTACAGCTGCAGATGGTTTAAGGAGCATATGGCATCCTGCTCTGGAGGTTGCAAAAAGCTTTTAAACACAATTGGAAATGCAATATGTACAGCTACCAGCATCCAAAGAACTGCATAGCTGCTTTTAGGGTTTAGTGCTGCTGGGCTGCGGAAGAGCTGGGAAGCTTCTCTGTGTGCTCTTTAACAGACAAGACAGTCCTGTGTCTGCTTTCTGAGGTGAACATATTAACCCCTAAAACTGATTGCCCTCCTTCTCCAGGTTTCCTAGAAATAGTGAAAGATGTTGTTTTCTGATACAGAATGGCTGATCATGCTTAGTATGTGACAATAGTTCGGCCCACTAAGGGCAAAAAACAAACTGAAACTCAGTCTAAGGTAGCTGTGTTTTTTGAGTCCCCCTTCTTTGAAGAATTTTTGCTTTGGTAGATCGTTGTAAGTATAAATTTCAGGCAGTTTGCATGTTTCTTTTAAAGATTTGGTGGTCTTCAAAGATGTAAGATTCAGTGGTCTTCAAGTCAGTCTGACCATGTCATTAATAACATGAGAAAGTTGTGTATTATACATACATTTCCCTATATAACTGAACAGCATCAAGTTGACTTTACTAATAGTCTTTCAGTTAGACAAGCACGCTGTTAACACCTTCATTCTTTCAAAAATAAAGCTGTTTGTGATGATCTTTAGGAGACATGCAGATAGGATTTCCTTAACTCTAGCAACTTTGGTGTGTTCTCCGGTTCTGGTACATTTGTCTCATGAGCAGGGAATGAGTGTGGTTCTGACTGCTGAAYTGAGGCCTTCACAATTGTAGCTCTCCTTAGTACAGGTGTGACATATGAGAAAAGCTCTGCTTGAGTCCAAGAGAGCAGCACCGGATTTTGGAAGCTATCATCTTTTCCAGTATACTCTTGCATTGAAAATGGATGTGGCGATACTGCAGGGTGTTGGGGCCAGACTTTAGCCATCCTGCTCTGGGACAAGAATGTAATGCTTATTCCTGATTATTTGAGAGCATTTGGATGTTGACAGTTTTTCAGTGTAAGGAGCAGCAGTTGTTCATCTCGTCATGAAAAAGGAGGTTAGGTAGGAGAATACCTGAATCTTAATGGGTTTTCAGCCAAGCTTTATTTAGAAATGCTGCTGAGAAATGCACTGTRGTGTTTGGAATTACCATGCAGAAGTCTTATTGAGAGAACAAATAATAGATGTTAAAACATCTGTCAGATACCACGCTCTTAACAGGAGTGAAGATTAACATGTAGCACTACTGGTGTAGGTGCACACACCACACAGAGTTAAACATACGAACAGCAGGCTCACACTGTGCTTACTACAGATGTCTGAATGAGTGAGTGCCTGTGGGCTGAAGCTGCATGTCTTGTGGCTTTCACTCTGCTCCATTGGGAAGTCTTCACTCCTTTTGTTTTTATCCTTTTCCAACTCCAGTACTTTCGAGCACACAGCTCCCATTCCCTGACCTAACAGCTCCATTGAAGTGCATTCCAGCCCCATGATTTCATGGTACCAGGCAGAACTCCCCTGCCACGCTGCTATGCTGCCCGCTGCTTCTCACGGAGTGAACAAACAGGGAACATAAACTCTCTCCAAAGGAGCAATGTTCTCTGTATATTTTTAGTACTAGAAATCCAAGATTCATTTAAGGGTGTTTTGTGTGGGCTTTTTTTAATATAGACTTCTGCTAACACAATGGAATATTTCATACCACCCTATTTGCTGTAACATCTCGTGCTTTATGTTGTTAAATGGAATCAAAGGAGTTAAAGATGAAAGACTCCTAGTCAACTGGTCCCTCGGCTGGGAGCCTGTGTGGGTTTGTTCTTTGTAATGTATTTGGTAGTGCTTTACCCAGGTCCAGCCTGGCTCAGTTTTCGTTACTGGATTTACGTCTTTCTGCAAATTCCATACTTAGGTTAAGTAATTGCTGAGCTTAGACTCAGTGTAATACTGCTGCTGTTTGTTTCTCAGGTTTAACTTGATATGTATTGCCCATATACTTAACAAACCTTTTATAAGTAGTTGTTTACCATTTGAATGTATAAGCACTGTTAAAGATGCTATACTTGCTTTCACAGGCATACTCTTTACTGGATAGACGGAGAACTTTGTTATCTCTTTGTATGAAACTGCATCCATTTTACATTGTACTTGAGTGTTTTCTTTCCAACATGTAGTGTGTCACCAGATGCTAACTTATGTAGTGTTACAATAAACCTATCTTTAATTAGCTCATTGTTACCCTTCAAATATTTGGAGTTAGTACAAGAGTTGAATGTACAGTGTATGTTGAAACACTGGTATCTTGTATTTTCTTGGTGAAAAATGTTCTCAAACTACCTACTTAAATGTCTCTATTGCATTTGTACCATCTATTTGAGTGTATGATGCTCAAATTAGGGGACATAATTTTGCCAGTACAGCAGATAAGTTCATAGTGACTTAATCTACAGTGATCTGGGAAGGAGAAAAGGCAGGTAATGAACATGTCATGGGAAGCGTAGGAAGCAGGGACTGCGGCTGCCAGGGAATGGAATCTGCGTGACTTGGGGACTGACAAGGTTTGTAGGCAGAACTGTTCTCCACAGGCTCAGGGTGCCAGCTCTTTTTGGGTCAAGGTATTGGCACGTGAGCTGATCTGTGCTGACTGCACAGAGATTCCCGCCTTCTGGTTACCCAGGGGGTTACTGAAGTAGCACTAGCTTCAGGGTCCCAGGGAAAACAAGCAATAACATCAGGAGACATTTCAGGTGATGCTGTCTTTGTCTAAACTGCAGTTGAAAGGTGTGCAAGTTTCTGCACCATACTTTACCATGGTCATCCTAACATACTTTATTTGATGCACATCCGTAGTGGATTTTTTGAACATCATAAAGTTTCTTAGCTATTCTAACAGTGCAGGTAGGAAACATATTTTATATAAAGTCACTGGAGTCAAGGCAGTAATAGCTTCCTTACCATATGACATACTCTGTGCCTCCTTACTGTCTTGATATACCATGCAAGAGCTCTTCTGGGAAAGCGGAGGTGGGGAAGCACAAGTGGAGGAAGAAAAGAATACAGGAACACGGGAGGGATGAAACTATCTGATAAGAAAATAGAGAGTAGTGCTGTAAGAAGCTATAGCCTGTGTGGTTAAAAAAGTGTGGTTAAACATGCATATAAATGGACAGTGGAAAGCAGGAAGCACTGTGGGGAGAAATAATAGTGGGAAGGAGCATCAGGATTTGAACTGAGTGAGGGGAGACAGGGAGATGAGAAGAGGAAATGTGCTGTTCTGGAATCCCTGTAGGGGCAGGACGCCATCTTAGTGATTGTCTATTTATAGCCTTGTTTTCTTCTTGAGCTCTTACTCTTTTGGTGAAGAGCAGGAACATGGGAAGCAAAAGACAAATGTTATGCCTGTGAAGTACCTGTTGCATTGCCTAGCAACTGCTGTACGCCCTTAATAATAGAAGCACAGCTCTGAAGCCTAGTGAATCCTGAGTTTCTACAAAACTTCATTTAATTTATGGATGTTGGGATTCTATATGTCTCCTTCTCTAGGTGAGTACCTGGCCCTTCTCAGTGTTAACAAAAAGCTGGCTGCAGTCCTTGGGCCGGGTAGTAGCGTAGTGGGAGGTGGGGGGCTTCTGCGAGTGGTGATGAATGCTCTGATGTAGGTTCGTAGAAAAACAAGGGATCAAATGGCAAACAAGGGATTGCGTAGCATAATTCCATTTTTGTGTAATGGAGAACAGAGGGATGGGTGGTCAAGTACTGGAGCACAAGAACTGGCAGTTAGAATTGCTGTTRGAGGAAATGGTGTGCTTTTCATTGCAGTGACTACCTTGCAGCTCCTGTGCTGGAGGTTCTCCAAGAGCACTTAGAAACTGACTCAAGAATATACCTAGAAGTCAAGCAGGTATTTGGGATGAGGTGAGGGGGTTACCACCTGGACTTAAATGTGTAGGCATTTATGCAAGCAGGAGAAGTTAGCATGCTGCTAGCCTGAACCTGCTCTTACCTGTCAGCGCAAACACTTAAACATTGTTCAAGTGTTAAACATTCAGATCAGGAAAATTGTCTTGATCTGAAAAACAGGCTTACTTTGAAAGCAGAGAGAATTTTTCAGCAAATTTTGAAGGAAATGGGCTAGGCTTTTCTGAACTATACATCATGTTAAAAAAAAAAAAAAAGTCCTATTCCACTTGGAAACACTTTCTCATTAATTTTTCTTGAGTCTGAGTCAAAATTAATTAAGTCAATTTGAAGCTCTTTTTTTTAATAGTTAAAAATAATGGTACTTGGCCTTGACTTTTACTGCCATTTTTTGTGGTTTTGTAGTTGTATGACTTTATTATTTTTTTTCTCCCCCATACATTTGTAAGAGATTCACAGAAACGAAAACTGACTACATCAGTAAATAAATTCTCTCTACTTTGTTATAGATGTTGCTTATAAAATTTAGCAGGGAAAAAATCATGCAGCCAGAGGCATAATGAAGTTGATGTTCCTGCCGCACAACAGAGCCTGAGGGTTTGTATTGTGCAGCTTTGTGACTGGGACTCCCTGCTGAGGTTGGTGGGACCCTCATTTGTAAGTCGAGCAGTCTTGCATGCTCTTACAACTTGGCACATAACAAGCATTTTCACATAAAACATTGCTGAGTTACTTTCTGAATATGGTGGAATTCTTTGGAAAGGTCGGGGAGGTAATTGATCATACGCTGACAGCTTGGGGCAGTGAGAAAATGGTCAGATGGAGAGCTGGGATGCGGGAAAACAAACTTTCCAAGATGGTAGCTGTCACTTAGCCAAGCTATACATGTTTTAAGCTTTTTAGTCTTTGCTTACAACCTCAACTGCTTAATCATTTTTTGCTTCTTCTCTGTGAACTCTCTTCAGATGTTGACATTTTACTGGTACTGATGCATCCACAGTATTCCAGGTGTGATCTTGAGCTATAGCAGTATTTATTTGTAGAGCCCTTTTAGAAACTCTACYGCTGCCAAGATGGGTAGTTTTAGAACTTTGATAATCTCTTTCATTATTCTTTGACCTTTGGGTCAAGGACTAGGTTTCTTTCAGGAACCGCTCAAAATGCTCTTTGCAGCTAGAAAAATAAGACTTCGATGTTCATGGGAGTTAAGATGGCAATCTACTTGGATATTGCATATGTTTACAACAAAAATGTTTGAATTTCTCTACACTGTGGTCCTAAGTTTCTGTATCAGAGTAGATAATGTACTAAAGAGAAACATACAGCTTCGACGCAAAAAAGGATAAAAGAATCCACCACTTGATTTCTGAGATCTAGTTTTCACTSATCTTGTTTACAGCTATGTTTGTTTGATACACAGTCTGACAGCTTAAAATTAGGCCAGTTGTCAGTCTTTCCGCAGTAAGATAGGGTATTTTGACTGGCTTACTGCAATTATTTTTAGTTATTCCTGAGGTAACTTATACATTAATACACTGACAGGAGGAGAGAAGAGACAGGCATAAGTAAGGCTTTATTAATGACTTTAAAAYATAAAAGAACCTGTCAAAAAAATGCATGTGTTAATTTTACCAATGCTTTGTAACAGAATATGGTCGTGGATCGGATTTTCTCTGGTATTCAGCCAACTGGGACGCCTCATCTGGGTAACTACCTCGGAGCCATTCAGAACTGGGTGAATCTGCAGGAAGAGTGCAGCTCAGTGCTGTATAGCATTATGGACATGCACTCTCTCACCATGCCCAAGGAGCCAGCTGTCCTGCGCCAGAACATATTGGACACCACTGCTGCCATCCTTGCCTGTGGTATTGACCCAAAGAAGTGTTTTCTCTTCCGACAGTCGCTGGTTAGTGCTCCTGTTACGTTAAGATTTGTTTCTCATTAAGTGGCTTTCCAGACATGTTAATGAATGAGCATAGCATTACTGAACTCCTTTATCATCTTGATGTCAGTGATCCTAGGAAATGCTAGCAATGTTGGATTTCAGAGTTATCCCTTGCTGCTGTTTTSAAGTGGCTGAAATCATGATTGAAAAGTTCATTTAGGGATAAGTACATTTTAAATTTCCCAAGCAGAGCTAGGAGCTTGTGCGGGTTGTGAGTAATATACCAAAAAGACCTGTTAGGAGGGCATTAATTAGCTCGATAAGTCTCACTTTAGTCACAAAAGGTTGACTCATAAATGCATGAACATAGTCTGTGCAACCATAAAGGCAAGTAAAACGTGTTTCTATGGTTTTGTATCAGCACTTACCACTTAATCTGCCAGCTGCACGGTATCTCCAACAGGTGATTAGCATGGTAAGTTTTGTGTCAGTTCCATCATAATCACCAGGAAGTTCTGTCTGAGATTTTTTTTTCCCTTCTTCGATATAACCTCCTTTTCATATGCACCTTTTTCCAGCTGATCTGATAATTCCTAKGTGAAATATTTGCTGCTTCTCCTGACCACCCCAAGGGGTACGGGGCTTACCTCCCTTCTTGGTGTATGTCAGCCTAGTCTATCGCATGCTGCATTTTCCTGGAACACAACTTAGTTTCTTGCCTGATTAACTTTCTGTAACTGACTCTAAACTGGCAGACTTCTGTAATTTCCCACAGAGGCAGATATGTCATAGCTTCTGCTCTTGTGAAGACATCTTTAAATGGATGTCCGWCTTGCAACAGAACTGCAAAGGTGATGTGCATAGGGTCTGAATTTTATCAGTGTGAGGTGAAATCATGGTATTACATTCMTCCTTTGAACATGGTTCTTTACAGGCAGAGTTTCCAGTGGTTGTCAAACTGCAAATGACAATCATAGCTCCATATCCCTGGTGGATATTRAAATGATGAGGACGGGTACAGTTCCTGCTTCAGTTTTCCTCTGTATTTAAAAAAAYAATCTAAATAGATTAGCTCAGAATTCTAGTGGAGATATATTTAAATTAACTTATCCTTTGTTCAATCTGCTATTCCTTTTAAATAAGTTAGCAGCTTGGGTTTTAATTTGGCTCTACTCTAACTTAATTCACATTGAGGCTGACATTAACTGGAATAATGTCAAGGTGAGTTACAAGCCAGTGATGCAGTAAAAACCAGTCTGGAGTTTTGTTTTTTCTTGTTTTCAAGCAACTGAATGATTCAGTTAGTTACAACACAGGATCAGTGAGTAGATCTTCAGAGATTTACTGAGAAGGCTCTTCAGCCTAGAAGAGAGATGATTTGCAGGTTATGGTTAGAGGGGAATAAAGTAAAGGTTTATAAAACTGCAAGTGAAATGGAGAAAATAGATAGGGAACAACTGTTTTATGCACTGAAGAATATGAACTAACAGGTATCAAAATAAGTTAACACCTGRTGGATTCAACACAAGCAAAACAATGCTGCATTTCATGAAGTCCACAATTAGGCTACAGCACTCCTTGGCACAGGATACAGCRCATGATGAAATGTATATGAATTCAGAAAAGGACTCGACAAATTAATCTGAAAAATCTGTTGAGGACTGTTATATACCTGAGGTGCCACCTCTGCAGGAAGTGCTGCAACCACAGTTGGGAGAGTATCTGTGCTTTTCTGTACTTACGCTCTTTTCTGTTGGTTGCTGTCAGAGATGGATATTKGATCTGTTCCAGTGTTGCTTTTCTTATGTTCTTACAAGTCTAAAAGCTAAACTACTGCTGTTCCAGGTCTTGCTAAAGCCAACACGCAGACTTCCCTTGAAGCCAGCAGATTATCAGTGAGAATCTTAATTGCAGTCAGCCACAGAAAGCATGTTGAATCTTTCACAGTATAATATTGCAGAGATTGAGTCTTTGAGTCTCCAAAGAGAAAGTATCAGACTCAAGAAATGAAGGACTCTTAAGTGATGCTTCTACAGAACCAATACAGTCAACAACCAATGAAAACTTTAGATAACTAGACTTGAAAAATGTTCAGCTTTATCAGACAAGTTTCCACCAAAGATCATTCTKGTTTATGTTACAGTGGTTAGCCTGGCCTCTGTTAAATAGAGTACCTTTTATCTTAATTTTTTTGGGTGTCTTTATCTGTCCAGATCTAATGGTTTTTCTTCTTMTTCGATCTAAACCATTAAGTATTTGCTTTCTGTGGGCATTGTCTGATGTCTTGAACCATATTCTTACTAATACTTATCACATGTGTATCAATACAACTTTCAGAAGTGGCTGATTCTAGCAGATTTTTGCAAGCTTATTGTCACACTGCAAGCAGAAGGACTATTACAGTTGTTTGTGAATCCAGACTGTTTCAGTAATGGTTCAGTAACRGCTGAAGTGGTTTGTTGACTTCCCAAAAACAAGTCTATTCAAGCTGTATGTAGTAGTCAGATATACCCAGAGATGTACTGTGGTCTGTTACAATTGCATTGGCAGGACGAGACGTTTCTCTGGAAGCAATTAAAAGGAATATATGTGTTACCTCTTGATGCGAGGAAAGGAGACAGGAACCTTGCTAATGTGATTATTGTTTTAGTATGATAATGAAATAGTATGTTATGGAATGTCATAATATCAAGATGATTGTTTCTAAAAACAGAGGTGTAAGATGGATTGCAGCTATTGCTAATCAAGAAAGTTTATTGCTTGATTTTGGATTCGTAATTGCTTAATTTTCAAAAAAGGAGCTGGCCTTTTCTTTTCAGCCACTTTAGCGGTCTCCAAGGGTGGTCTAAAAAGTCACAATTTTGTTTACAAACATTTGGCTGAGGTGTAAAGTGAAGTGACAAAAAACAATTGTATACTGAAATAGGTTGTACTTCCAGAGGTCATCAGGAAAGCAGTGAAAATCCAGCTGCCAGTAGAGAACTGGTTTRGGTATTTGGTTATGGGCAAAGTAGCTTTCTCTTTTCAATACCAAATCAAACTGATAAATGAGAGAGTTCTCAGTAGATTAATGTGCTAGAATTATTGCTGTATTTTCAGTTCTATCTTGCAAATTGCCAAATCTATAGATCACAGAAGCGCTACTGCAGTTAWTTCTGATTAACACTTCTGTTCATTTTTTTTAAACAAACATCATGCGATGAAATTATTATGAAATAAGAACTTTTGGGTTTAATCACCAAAACCAGCTACAACTAACGACTGGTAGTACCCTGATTGTGTTGCAGTATATAGCAGAATGAAATTCTTGCACTGCAAGAGTATGCTAGTAATGATAAGTTCCCATTAAGGGAATTGCTCATGCACTATTGTAAATGCTCCTGTGTCCTCTTACTTCCTCTGGRTTAACTTGGTCAAGAATGGTCTAGAATTGCTGAAGAGGGTGTTTTTTTGTTTGTTTATTTGTTTGGCTTACTCTTTCTGTTCTTTCTTTCTGTTGCTGCTTGTATTGCTTCTCTGGAATATGTTTGCCATATGTGAAAAAAATATTGATTACTTTGTTTCTCWAAAAGCATGTGCATTTGGTAAGGGTTTCACTGTCAGTAGGCTTTCATTTACAGCAGGGTTTATGCAGATCATGTCTCTAAACCAGAGCTATCTGAAATACCTGCCTCCAGAGTTYTCCCACATTTTATCATCCTTTTCAATACAAGCAAGAGACAAAATGCTGAACAGTATTAATCACAGATTGACTGCTGGGAAAAAGTGTGGTGAGAACAGATACTTGCCATGTTTACACTAGATCCAAAAGGTGCTGCTGCGATAAGGGTACAGGTGAAGTTGTCTTGGAGCCCCAGAACTGATTTCAGCAATGTCCTTGCCTTGCAAGTAAAATGAAATAAAAGTGAGAGGAATTTTGCTTGTATTGTATTGTATTTTTTGTATTTTTATTGTATTGCTTAGAGGTTATATGGCCTCTGTTCTTATGTATCAGGTATACAGCTAAGTTACCTATAAATGGAAAGTGCTAGTTTGATGAAATTAGGTTTGTATGCTTCAGAATCTACCATTTGTAAATTATAGTTTTTTTATAACATACATAAACAGAAAGTTAATGGCTGGCTGTATATTTGGTCTCCATACGTAGCAGTTCACCGAATACCTCCCACAGTTATATTACCATATACAAACTTGAACTCCAGCTTAGGGAAATAGTGGCTACAAAGAGCAAGTGATGATAACTTGAAAATACTTAGAAGCAAGAAGGATGATGATGAATATTTAGGGTAGTGTTTGGAACCGCATTGTCTGTGAAGGGTTATAAACAAGCACATTTAATTAGAGTATCTAGGAAAACACAGTTGTGGAATATGTTGGACACCAGAATGGCCTCCCAGTGAGAGAAGCTCTTTCATTACAGCTTGATTAATTRAATTTTCTTAAGTAGGAAGACAAGTCATAGAAGAGTGACAATTTATGTAAGAATAAAAATAAATGCATATTTCAAAATTACGCATTTTTATTTGGAGCACAGCTGCAAGATGTATGAAACGCTCTTTGCTCTTAGGGAAAATAATGTCAAGATACGCTTTGAGYGGCTGCCTTTGCCTACCAGGCATGAAAGAGAAGTAACAGAATAATGACTTATACAAYGTATCCTGAGAATACTAGAAGAAAGAGCAAATATATTCCTTAAATTGTACCATAACTGATAAAAGCTGTAACAGTCGTCTTTCATAAAACTTAGAATGTTTTATTAAAAACAAAAAGGACTATGGGGGGGAAATAAGGAAGACAGTAAGCAATCTGCACACATGGTAAGCTTATACGGTATAAACCATTCTCTCTGATTCCTGGTGGGTACAATACACATTTCAGTTCTTACCCATAACCATCTTGTTTCTCATCTGCTTCACAGTCAAAACAACTTCAGAAACTGCTGTTGCTTTTATGTGGTCTCAGGCTGTTCTTCCTGTCCACCTACCTATCGTAGTAGACACATGCTAAATGTCCCAAGAGAAACTAAAATTCCATCAGAGTTGATTCGGCAGGCAGTGGTTGATATGCTGCACTAACACTTCTCTGAGGAGTCCTGTGAGTTTCTGGACAATGTAACGTTCAGTTTCTGGGCGGAAAATCGCAGTTTCAGCCTTCTGGATGGGGTGATTTATTTTTTGAGTATAATCAGCTGCAGTATTCTTGCAGTGTGCAAGCAAATTGAAGCAGTAACTCTGGGAGGTGGGAATTTGCCAATTTGTCTTAGCCTTAACTCCAAAAGCCAAAATACAACAATTTAAATGTGTGCACTAACTGTTTCACTGCTATTATTTTCCAGAAATATCCAGCTGCTTTGTTTTGTGGGCAGAGTTTGAATGGATTCACGCTACTTCTTGTCCAATTTTCAGAGGGGCTTGAAAGCTTCCATTGCATCATAGCTTATAAATTTATTTAAGTACRTTAATTTAGCATGGTCCATTGAAAACTTCCTGTCATAAGAGGAAGTATGTGACTATTTAATTTAGAAAATTATTCTGCTTCTCTCATCCCTCTGTTTTCTCCCCCATAGGACAGGGCTAGACATAACTAGAGCTCAGTGGGAAGAAAAGACATGGTTCAGTAGGATTTCTTTTTTTTTTTTTTTTCTTTCTTCCTTAATTTACCTGGTTTATTTCATACTATTGCATAGCTGTTATATGTTCCTCTCTCTACCAGTCTTCTGGATACACCATGCTAATTACTCAGACAGTATTGTGGGTTAGACTAGGGGAATGTTTCTGAAAATAAGTTCATTTCATAATGAATAAAGGGAGGGAAAAGGGTGCCTGGGCCAAATTACTGTGCTCTATCTGGATTTATAACCAGTATAACCTGATTCCAGTAGGGGTATTCTTGGTCAGGCTCTTTGGAAAGGAGACCTTATTTCTGTAAGTTTTAGCCAAATATAAACAAGGATGGGTTATTAAATTGTTCAAAGGTAATAGTGAAAGCTGTAAATACTGATAGATTTACCAATGACAGTTAGATAACCACCCCCAATTCAATCCATTGCTTAACATGTTCTTTAAATCAGATGTTGCCTTTGTAACCATGAACATATTCCACCTACACTTGAATTATTTCTTTGAACAGGAATTTGGGATACCATGTCAAATTTTCTGTCATAAAAGCGTCTCACTGGGTGTTCAGTTGCTGTGTGCATTTGATTCAAGAGCAGTCTAATTTGTCTTGTTTAYGGCCCCGTTATTCTCTCTAGCTGTATAATATAGAGATGCATTACCAAGTATCTTGAACATATTGTTTGCAACCTTAGGCATTAATAAAATCTTACCTCTTATTCAAGAAAAATAAATGTGAGCAGCACTTTCTCCTAAAAGGCCTCTTAAATTCTTTGGAAGCACTAACTGGTACTTCTAGGAGAGACAAAAATCCTAAAAAAATGTTTCATTTCTTTTGAAATTTAGGACACTTTCCCTCCTCTCTTCAGATTTCTTCTAGTACACAGGTACCCAAATTAGCTTCCCAGACCTGTTTGTTTGTCCTTTACACTGTCAAAATCAAATCTTTGGAATTTATTGCCCATTTAAAATGTAGCCCTTAATGAGGTTACACTGCKGAGGGGAAGCTATTTCCACATAACAGATACGCAGCAAATTTGCGGTCCCTTACAGAGGAGGGCTATAGGTTGCAACGTGAGGAAATCCATCTTGAAAATGAAACACTGCATCTCCTTTTGCACTTCAGCTGCCAACACACAACTTTGTATAATAAGCCTCAGAAAGCTGAGTTCCAGTGTTGCTGATTTGCCTGCTTTCAGATGTGCTCACAGTATCCGTGCCTTTCCCTCTGTTATTGTTCTTGAATCTCATTGCTTGCTGTCCTCCTCAGCTGTACGTCTCAGCATGAGAAGTCATCTAGAATTACTTGGACTAAAAGAAGCTATTGGTTTTCCGTGTATATATCAACTGTGGCTGTGGCCCGGGAATAGCAGCAATAACTTGGTGGGGAATAGCTAGSATCAAGGACAAAGTAATAGATCTGYAGGGAGAAGCCGTGAGGTTGTACTTCAGCATATAAAGCCCCAGAGATGATCCAAGTGTACAGTGYGATCCGAGTTTAATAATGTCAAATGGCCGCACAAGTGAACAATTAAGAAGCTATTTGTCTGTAAAGAGGGRGGAGCAGAGCACTCAGCCAGGTGAAGAAATAGAGATGTTTGTGCCTTCTAGATAACCGCTCGTTATCATTTGGAAGCGGTCACCTCTGTTAAGTAAGTGTGCTTAAAAAAAAAAAAAAAAATGAATCTAACTATGCAGACTCAGGCTTGTCGGGCCACAAGGAAGGAACATAAGTAGGTTGTTCTGGAAATAACTCTTTGATTAGTGATTACTAAGCCAGGTTGTGGGGGATGCTTAATGCAATGGAAATTGAAGGAGGAAATGTGTCGCTGGTAATAGCAGAGAGATGACCATCTCGACCCTTTGAGAAATGTTGATGGTTTTTACAGACTTGTAACAGATTAGGAAAGMAAACTGTTAAACTGAGAGAGAGCACAGAGCAGGAAAAAAGAGAGAAACTTGATGTATTTACTGRGAAAAGCAAAGGGTATGATTTGGGCGGTCTAAAAAGGGGTTCACTATATGGATCTGGTTAAGCTTTTTTTGTGAAAACTGCTAAGTGGGAAATAGTTGGCTTTGTAAGGGAAACAATAAATAGAGGACTTACAAGACTGTTAGTCCTCCAAATATTTTCAGCCAAGCTGCTAGAAATATTTCCTGAAAAAATAATGTTTATATTGAAAACAGGCTATTATAGTCTTTCAGGACACCAAAGTAGCTGGAGTTGACATGAAGGATTTAATGGATTAGATAGGTATTTTTCAGAGTTACCAATGATTGTGACATTCTTGGCAGTTGGTTTGACATACAGTTCAGGAACTGTCACTGGTTATGAGTTTTGTTTGTTGGAGATTTAATTCTGKTTTTCTGCATTTTGTAGTATTTTCATACTGGGGTATTTGGGGGAGAGAGGACTGCTGAGAAACTGATGACTTCATTGGAGAAGAGCTAAGCTTATTATTATCTGTTCTCTTTAGGGAAGGTGGGGCATTCCTGAAGTATATTATAGCTCCAGAGGGTACTTCTGTTGTCAGATTTTAAAATACAGACCAAATTAAGTTCTTTACTGGTTCAAGTATACACAGAATAACCTTAATTGATTGGAACTCTATATACTTTTATTTCCTAGAAACTTAGTTAGATTTTGCATGAACTCCTTTAAAAAACAAACAAACAAAAACAAACAACAAAAAAGGCAAGCAAAAGACCTAACAGTCCTACTCTTTTTAATKAAAATTGTGTGAAATGTGATGCTTCTTTGACAAAAGTCTTCTTGCGATRGCATAATAAATGCTACCTAACAGAATAGGAAGCAACTGAAAATCATTTGACAGATTGATACAAAGATGAGATGTCTTTTCTCTGTTTCRTTTCATTGTTTGAGTTTGCTGGAGGGATTGCCTCTCTCCATAGTAGTATGGGGAAATAAAAATCCTTGTGGGTGAAGATACCAGAATCTGACAGAAAATCTGTTACTGGGATTGTACTACTGACCCACCAATCAAGATGGTGATAGTGATCAGGAGATGTTRAGTGAGATGAGAGAAGCTGCAAATTTAGTACAGGGAGCAGTAGTATTACACTTCAACTATCCACATACAGCCTTTATCAGAAYGAGACATACAGATAAAATTTTTGGATGCAATGAATTATGCTTCCTAGTTTTACGATCTGCTAGAAATTATGCCTTTCTACATTTGCTTTTGGGTGGTGCACAGGACCTAGTTCAGGATGTTTTAGTGGAGGGCTCTCAGTAGTAGCAACCTCATTACAGCAGTGTTTAGCATTGTGGCTGGAGAGAGCAGACCAAATAAAGTGGGTGAATGTTCTGTTTCAAATGAAGTCCAATTGTCAGAAATAAATAAACGAAAAGAAAGMAAGCTACAACTATGCTGGAGGTCATGTTTTAAAAAAACAAATGTATTAAAAAAAAAAAAAAAACACAACAAAACCAACAGTTAAATGTGTGACACCACTCATGACGAAAACATTGGTCTAGCAAATCTCTTTCCATGTTTCCGTGAGTTAGGATGCAATCATAGGAAAAGCTTAGGTTTTCAGAAGGGAAAACTTGCCCAAACTAGAAAACCAGGAAAGCATATAAAATTGGCAAGTCCCCCTTTTTTTAAACAAAAAATTAAGGTGGCTAAAAAAGAATTTCAGGGGCACCCTGCAGAGGATTCTTAAGCTGATAACTAAGTGGTCTTGCATCAAAAACAGGAGGTCCTTTTAGGGGATCGGTGAACGCAAAGTGGAGGAGACACTCAGGGTTGATAAGGCTCTAAGAGCAAGGCTCAGTTCTTGGTATTGGACTTTGCTGCTGAAYGTATTGGGAAGGTTGGCGCTTTATGCATTTTGTAGCAGCAGATCAGAAGAGCTAAGTCAGTTTATCGTAAATTTACAGAAACTATTAGGTAAAGATAGACAGTTTAGACACCAGCTGGCATTCAGCTGGGAGCCTGAAGAAACCTCAGATGTGAAATGGCAGAACTGGTGGCTAAGGGGTGCCGTCTGCCACCATAAATGGTCGGTCTGCCACCACTAATGGTCACTGTGCCAGAGGAATAGTAGATTGAAGTCGTGTTGGCCGTACACAAGCAGAGCTCTAAATGGGACCCTGGAAAATACAAACTGATGATTTTGACTTTTGTCTCACCAGGGATGGTAGAGGCTTCAACAAAGAATAGGACGCTGAGTGCATGAGTAAACAGTCTTTTTGGAGAGTCGCTGTGGTTTCTTTAAAGGGAAATCCTGTTTYACTAGACTGCTGGAATCTATGAGGGTGTCAGTAGGCATGTGGATAAACGGCATCCCAGGAACATAMTGTGTTTGAATTTTTTGAAAAGCCTTTGACAAGGTTCTATATCAATTCTTATTTAAAAAAAAAAAAATGTATTGGAGGAAATGTTCATTACTAGTCTTGCAGCTGGCTAGAGTTGAAAGCCAAATAGGGTATAGTGATCACTTTTTTTTGAATGGCACAGTCAGTAGTCATATCCCTCAGGGATTCATGCTGGGAGCAATTCTGGTCAACATCTTCGTTCATGACCTGAAGAAGGTAGTGAACAGAAGTCTGTGRGCAATGCTAAGTTCTTCTGGGTAGTCAAATGCTGTGCCAAGGAAAGGAACTCCAAAAGGACTCATAAAAGAGAGTGGGTAGGCAAATTAGTGCTAGAAGAGCTTTAAATGCAAAATAAAGCATCTAGGTAAAAGTAATCTAAACCTTCTTTACACACTATTGAGCTGAGGCACAATGCAGGAAAAAGGTCTTGGAGTCATCACTGGCAGTTCTCTGAAATCATTGGCTCAGCACAGATAATTTTCAAAAAGCCAACAATATGTCATCATCGCCATATCACCAGGAAGGCTACTGAGAACAAGACAGAGGTGATGTTTTGTCACTATACAAAACCTTAGTGAGCCCATATCTTGAATATTAGGTAGAGCTTTAGTGTCTGCATCTCAAGAAGGAAGTAGTGAATTAGAGATGATAAAAAGAAGGGGAATTAATGCTACAGGGGATAGAGTAGCTGCCTTAAAAGGAAAAACTTGGAAGTCTGGGATGCTTCAATTTGAAGAGGAGAAGGCTGAGGTGTAGATGCAATCAAAGTTTACAAWATCAGAAAAGCGCTGGATAAACTGAATGTGGAATTGTTCACCAAATTGCGCAGTACGAGAAACAGGTGGCATTCAAAACTAACAAACAAAGAGTTCAATGGATAAATGAAAGTACTTCTTTACACATCAGGTTTGAACCTCTGGAGCTCGTTGCTGCATGTGGTTGTGAAGTGGGCAGTATCAGCAGGTTCAGAAAGGGCACACTGTTGGGGAACATGGATACTAATAGGACTGGGCCRGGGATAATACCCTCTGATATTCCCTAGTACAACAATTATGGATGCTGGAGAAGTATGAGGGGAAGATACTGTAGGAAGCGATAGGCTCATGTGCTCGCCCTAAATGCCATCTCTTGTTGCTACTCCTGGAAACAGYGCCAGGCTACAGCTACCTCTATTGTGATTCAGTACAGTATTATTTCTTACATTCTTATGTTTTGGTTGTTTAATGAAGACGTTTGCTCAGAATTTTAAGTGGACTCGGGGCAAGAGGCTGCGTGAGTTTTTCTGAGAGAACGACTTCTCCTAAYTGTGATCCATTGGTATTGCTCAGTTCCGGAAAGGAAGAGTAGACTGGGTCTTCATTTTACTGGTATCATATACATCTTCACTTCTTCCAGTTTCTTTGTATCCAAAGTTATCCAATCAAAGTGATGGAGTACTGTAGCTTAATGAGTAACCACACTTGAGCTGATGCGCGGTGACCGACCAAATGCAGCAATTACCTGCCYCTCTTGCCAAGTAAAACACAGTAGCTTAAACCATGATTTAGTCTGACAAATGATTTGCGGTTTAAACCTAGTACCTCCTGATTCACAGACCAACATACACTCAGTTACTGCAATTTGGGTGATGAATGTTAACTCATTAGGCTCCAGTACTGAAATTTCTTCCAACTGAAATCTCCACCCTTCTGTGCACTTTTTTATATTTTCTCCCCCTTTTATCAGGCTTTTTCTTCACAGTATTCAGCACTCTCGCCTTACTTTGGAAAGGACTCTGTGTGTTTGAGGATTAGAAGTGAGTTTAACTTGCTAGGACCCAGAACTGCAGATTCAACTCAACAAATGCTGTTTAGATCACTTGGTGTTTTGGTAACTGATGTAATATCAAAGCCACTGATGCAATGAAACACACGTGCAGTCTTGGCTGTGGAAGCAACATCTGACAGAGCTGGATCAATGACTGCATAGCTTTTAACGGGAGTCCTTGTCAACACAAGTGCAACAGAGCCTCATCTCCTCTCTATCCGTGACTAGAAGAAAGGARTGAGAAACCACTTTGAACCAGATGGTGATTCCTTCTAAATGAAATAGGGGTCCTGAGCTTAGTATTTTCTATAAAGTTCAGTTTATGCTTTGTATAGAATCATAGAATCGTTTAGGTTGGAAAAGACCTTTAAAATCATCAAGTCCAACCGTTAACCTAGYACTGCCAAGTCCACARCTAAACCATGTCCCTAAGCACCACATCTACATGTCTTTTAAATACCTCCAGGGATGGTGACTCAACCACCTCCCTGGGCAGTCTGGTCCAATGCTTGACAACCCTTTTAGTGAAGAAGTTTTTCCTAATATCCAATCTAAACCTCCCCTGGCACAACATGGGCCATTTCCTCTTGTCCTTTTGCTTGTTACTTGGGAGAAGAGACCAACACYCACCTCGCTACAGCCTCCTTTCAGGTAGTTGTAGAGAGCGATAAGGTCTCCCCTGAGCCTCTTTTTCTCCAGGTTAAACCACACCAGTTCCCTCAGCCGCTTCTCATCAGACTTGTTCTCCAGACCCTTCACCAGCTTCGTTGCCCTTCTCTGGACACGCTCCAGCACCTCAATGTCCTTCT
>JASVER010000050.1:5585851-5604701 GCA_030449065.1 Oceanodroma leucorhoa | reverse complement strand
GCCCATCGATCCAGCCTGTCCAGATCCTTCTGCAGAGCCTTCCTACCCTCGGGCAGATCAACACTCCTGCCTAACAGTATCATCTGCAAACTTGCTRAGGGTGCACTCGATCCCCTTGTCCAGATACCAAGTGTATCTTGCAGAAGGWACATTTGGTGCATCTTGCTGCACTTTGTCTTGTGCACAGAAGAGCGCAGGTCAAATAAGTATGAGGAAATTAAAAGAAAAAAGCAACAAACAACTGTGGGAAAGGCAGAAAGCAGGGAGAGAATCAGCCTGGAATATTTCATGTCTCTAACTGCTGAGCTGTTGTCTTGAGGTCAGATACCTCTATACAACATTGACAACTGAAATAGTCTAATGACTGTTAGCTAGGAAATGACTMCATTTAAAATGTGACAACAAAGGAATTGCCATTAACAATGCTAGTAATTCGTACTTGTTAACAAACACTTTTTACTGCCTTCCATCTGGGTTGTTATATCATGTTGCAGGCATGAAGCTTTGAACATCTTYGAGACAGTTAGCATGCTCTTAAACATGAAAACCTGCCAATATTGAAAAGAGTGAATCAAACATGTAAGCGAAGGAGCAGAGCATAGATCACCTTTTTCTTTTGATGACTATCGTGTAWATAGCTAACTAACAACAGACAAAATGACAGGAAAGAAATTAAAGAACAGTGTATGCATCAGCAATGCTTGCCTCTTCTCCTGATCCTAAAATGAGTATTTGAAAGGCAAAAGCTGAAGAGTGTCTATAAAGAAGCTAAACATGGATTCATCCAACAGAGGTTATTGCAGAACACATTTCTTGTCTCTGCCTTTAGAAAGTCTTCCTCTTAGCAGGAGGGGGGCAGTCACTCTGTCTGATGTCTTTCTGAAACTATGATAATTCAACTAGCATCACAGTCTCCCCAGAATGTTAAATTGTTGTATAAGCTTAAATGGAATCTTCTTTCTTCTCTCATCTTTTCAGACCACYCTTGTAGCAAAGGGTACATGGAGGCCTGATCCTTCTCTTWCACCTGCASATCAGTATTAGTTTTGATAGGATTGCAGAACCGAGGGACAAATTAAGTGACAATTCAGGCTGTACTGTAGTTTGACTTCAGCTATTAYCCCTGTTYTGCAGGCAGGTCAGGGTCATTAARACCTATTGGTGCACCCAAAGCCCCGACAAGCCTCACCTGGACCCTCCACCCATGCACCTTCTGCCCAGTGCCCCAGGAGCTCCACTTAAGCTCAGGCTCAACCCTARTCTTCACCTGAGCTACGTCACAGTGTACCTGTGCTCCACCCTGTCCCTGCTGCCCCGATTTTCTCACTGGGCTTCCTGGATTGACCTCAGATGTGACTAATTACCTTGCYATGTCTGATGATCACCGGAGTGTCACCATCACCCCCCTTGCCCTGATCAAATACTGCAGGATGTTGTCCTGGTCAGGGAGGTAACTGTTCCTGCCTGGCTTGTGGCTGCCTGAGCCGCAGCCTTGTGGAGCAGCCCAGCTCTTCTTGTTCCCTGGCTGTTAGCTCAGGCTTCTGTGAAGGACCTGCAGTTATTATACCGCCAGACATGCCGCAGGGTAACGTAGCTCAGGCAAGGACTAGGGGCAGTCTGGCCTGAGCTTAAATGGGGCTCCTGGGGCCATGGGCAGAGGGTATGGGTGGAGGGCTCGGGTGAGGACAATTAAGGAAATTAGTGCATTCAGGGCCCTGATGCAGAAGAAATGAAGCTTGGGTAACTTAATGGCACTGGAAATGAGAAAGGCAAAGAGGTTTTCTAACTACTACTGTATTATTGCAAAGTGTGGGGAGGCTGTGGCACAGTGGCCAGCAGTTGGTTATTTTACATGTATGTTCAACTATTGCTAAAGCATTTTTTCTTTTTTAGAATATGACTGGATAGCATCAAGAACCTTGCTATGCTGCTTGAGTGTAGTGCATTCAATCCATGCAGTGTCCAAAACTTTCTATTAGCTTGTCAGTTGACCTTACTGAAAAAAATAATAGACAAAAATAAATGGTTTTCTGATCTCTGATACTATTTATCTGTATTGATTTTGATAAAATATGCATATAAATGCAGAAGACTAAAATAGTTTCTGACTTCGTACTTCCAGGTTCCTGAGCATGCAGAACTTGCCTGGATTCTTGGGTGCTTAACTAACGTGCCACGTCTGCTACGATTGCCCCAATGGAAGGTATGGACAGCTTCATAAATTGAAAGGAAATGTATGGGAATTCAGTAGAACTTGAAATACTTGTTATCTGTGAAGTACTAACTGTAGCTTGGTTATCTTTGCTTTAGGTTTAAGTAATTCTCTAGTCCTATGGTGGAAGGAGCAAAATGTGTCTTTCCGGGTCCGTTGCTTTCAGTGAACGTTTTTCTGCTGGAAGCTACAGGATAATATTTTTGGCAGAGACTTGCAGAAACTGTACTAAATAGGAGGGTTGTTTAGTGTTGTTAAACTGATTTTGCTAGAATGCTAGGATTTACTTCAATGCTTATTTAATAATTCAAAACAACTACAAGTTATTGCAGTGGAAACCTTGAGCCTTGCTGATTAAGGAGTTCCATAAACAGCTTTTCTTTTTCCACCATGAAGAGTGGCTGTTCTGTAGATTTTTATGGAAGAGGGTGCAAAAGAAGCATATGTTGGAAGTGGACTACAGAAATTATAAATACTAAAAATGAGCTGAGTGATAAAGTTAATGCTCCTTGAATGTTTGCCTTTACAAGTTTCAAGTGTTCATCTTCTTAATCTTGGTACTACGTCAGGACTACTGCATCAACTGAATTCTTGCATTTAATTTCCTTGTATTCTATTTTGGCATTTAGTAAGCAGAAAAACCAAAAGGCAGGAGAGAGAAGTATCAAAAAAGGAAAAAAAAAAAAAAAAATCTTAAGAGCAGTTTGGCTTGCAGAGTTCAGAGCAGTCTTAAATACCTCCAGATGTTTTCTTTTTTCCTGTTTTTCTTCTTAATTAAATAAAAACAGTAAAACTTAAATACAGCAACCAGCGTTAATGCATGGCATAGATTAAAGCCAACCTTTTCAAACCTGAGGTTCTAAAGTTAAGCTCTTAAATCCAACTTTGACTGGATTGACTTTCCAGATCTACAGCTAGGTGTTACAGGTACTAGGCTTTGCAAATTGGGTCCCCTGAACCCTAGGCACTTAGAGGTGTAGACAGAAGACAGGATCTGTATGAGAGGGTGAGAAAAATCTAAATATATTTGAATAGTCTTAATGAAATAATTAAGATTTTAAGGATTTTAGTGTATTTAACTATTGTTAAAAGCAAAAAGTAAATATGCCATTGCTAGAACAGAATGAGTATCTGTAGCCTGACTATCTTGGTTTAAATGATCCGTATCCTAGAGCAGTAAAGGACTTCAGGACAGTGGGTGGATTGTTGGGAGCAGTGTGAACTAATGGAGAGAACACTGGACTCTGCCCTTGTAGTTCTGGGTTCTCCTCCTAGCTGTCACTGACTCTCCTGGTGACTGTGTGTGATCACTAGGTCTTGATGTCTTTTCTGTGAAACACAGGTATTAATGCCTTTTTATATCTTATTATAAAGTGTTTCAAAAATTTACTGCTGAAAAATGCTATTTAAGAAGTAGGGGTTATCAATAATAAGTGTAATAACCCAGCCTGATTGTTTTGTATTTGTAATAATTTTTGTTAGTAAGATTACAAACAGAAAGAAAACACAAGCCTATGTTTTCTCCTCACTACAATGTCAGAACAGTGTAGGGAAATTCATAAATATAGGACATAAAATGGGATGTGTGTGTCCACAAGGAGTGGATTTTACATGGCACACTTTTCTCTAGAGTTACACAGTAAGTTACTCAAATTAGTTGGAATCCTAATTAATTAAAATCACAGACCTTGATACCGTTAGCCAAAAGGATGATTTCTCTCTGTTTTTCTTTTGCAAACAGATGAAGCGTGCCAGCCAGAATAATGAAGGAACTGTTGGTTTGTTGACTTATCCTGTGCTTCAAGCAGCAGATATTTTGCTGTACAAGTAAGAGGCAGAATGTGAGCCCATGGGCAATGTCTGTTCAGCTGCATAGAATGAATGTTCGTCAGGTCAACATGCTAACTTATTAGGTGGGGGAGCTGGGTGTGATTAGATCAGAAGATTGGAAATGTATGACAGCTTTTTCACCTCTCAAGTGGCTGGTTGAAATCTAGTCTGGTTTGGAAGCAACTGACAGGGCTGTAAAGAGAAAAAAGCTGGTCACTTCAGAACAGCTCTTAGGGAATTGTGACACATTGATGTGTAATTATACATATTACATGTTCATACATACATTTTTTTTTTAAGTAGTTATGCTTTATTTTATGCAGTGTACTGTAGAGATACTTAAGCTGGCTGTATATAGTATACCTGTATTAGTGTGGGATTCTGTGTAGGCCTGTTGATACTGATGAAAAAGTGAGTAATTCACTGCACCTTGTGGTACCTGAGCTAGTTCAATTTTCTGTGATGTGCTGCAATGGAAATACACCCTAACGAGGCACGGGGGACTCAGCATGCCTAAGTTTGTAGCCTAGCTGATAGAACTGTAGTTCATTGTCATGACTGGTTGTATTTCATAATAAGTTTTAAACTGTCTCAATAAGCAAATGTCAGAGACAATGAGCTATGTATTAATTATTTTTATGTTCTATTCTATGTACTTTGTGGAATTGTTCTGAAGTGAATTTGTGAATATTTGTTGGGACAGAGAAGTAATACAGAACTATGAGGGCAAGGACTTTAGGAGGGCAGAGTAACCAAGATTGGCAAGTTGTTAACCCAGAAAAATCTATCTAGAGAAATTTAATCCTAAGTGATCATTAGTAAGGGAAAGTACTAATGTTAGAAAAGCAGTAGATGATATTTCTAATTCACTTGAATTTTAACTAAAAATAATGGGAAGCAAAAGTCAGAATTAATTTGAACATTAAAATAACCTTCTAAGCAGTGAGTCCCATTTGATTGTCAAGCAGTGTTTAAGGGTGAAATTTAGACAACAACAGAAATCACCTTGTTTTGATTGAGCTCAACCATGTATGTCTTTTTCATTTCTAATAAGATCATGTGATTCATCATTCCTTAGTGAAGCCTGTGGTTTGTTTGCTACCATGTGTATTAACAGCAGGCTGTCCAGACAGAGCACAAAACAAGGAGGTGGAAGAGAAACAATATCTCTTTGAAGAAATTTGACATAGTATCTTTAATAAGAAATGTTTTAATGTAAAAACATAATATAGGGAACAAGAATCAGGGAGAAATGGAAACAAGAAAGGGAATGGCAGTCATGAAGAAGAATTAAGAGCTAGAGGAAGGGGAGAAACAGTACTAATTCAGGTGAACCAAGGAACAAAGAAACAGGAAAATGGACAGAAGGTAAATATATGACAGAAAGGAATAAAAATAGCACCAGGACAGAAATATTAAAAAAAAAACAGCAAGGGAAAAGGTGGAGAGTCATGCAGAGGCACTTATAAAGACAATATGTTTTCTGTTTAGTGGCAAACTTTGTGAATATGGAACCATTTTGGCATGTGGAAACATTTCTTTTGACCTGCTTAAGGTATATTGATTATGGTAACTGATTTTCTTTCTGTTAGTTGTAGGCCACTGTGATTTCCTATTGGCTACTGTAACTGTTTTTAGGTTGCCTTGCTGACTGTTTGGTGGGGAATAAAGGTGGACAAATTGATTCCTGGATGTCGGCCCAGTAATTCAGAATCAGAAGGAAGGAGTACCATGTTGAACTGAAATTTTCTAGCAACTTAAAAGATGCACAGTGAACTTTCTTACACTGGAACATATCCAGGATGCAAAGCTGAATACCCCACAAGCCTTAAAAAAAAAAAAAAAAATCCGCTGGGGGAAGGGAGAGTAATCAGAAGCTGGCAAAACTTCAAGACTGCCTCATCTAAAAGAATCATACATTTTTAGCGAGTATGATTAACTGTGGGAAAGAATCACCATGGGAAGTAATGGATTCTTCACCTCCTGATGTCCTCTGATGCAGATTGTGTTTTCCTCCAGAACTGCATTCAAGCTATTGAGTTCAATACAGAAGATCAAATGATCCTTTGATCCTAACAGTTCTAACCTATGAATGATAACACTTGTGGCAGTAGAGGCACTGGCCCACGTGATATTTATATAATGGTGACCCATGAGGAAGAACCACTCTCTTCTTCCCTGCCCTTGATAAATCCACAGTACTAACTTCTCAACACAGTTACGTTTTCCTGAGACTTGACAAGGCAAGGTGCTTGCGCCTTATGCCTTGCAGATCTTTCTTACTTTGTTCGCACGCTGTAACACGTGCTCTTTGATCTCTAAAGAGACAGCAGGAGATACTACAAAAACCTTTCTTTGAGCTGAGTTTAATGATTTGCTCTTCCTGGTATCTTTACCGTGTATGTTTTTGCGCAGGCCTATTTTTGCCCTTGGAGACGTGCTTCAGTTCCACACAAAAAGCGGACTCATCCTGGGATACAGTCAGTTTGGGATCTCGTTCCCCCAGCACCTATATCTAGCTGGGACTGAGTGTTTGGCTCAGTCTGGCCCTCAGTCGTGGCAGAACCTGTGACAGTCTTGAGTAACATTTCAGCAGAACGGGAGAGCTTTGCTGAGTTTCCTGTATCTGTCTTTTATTAAAAGGTCGACACGTGTTCCCGTTGGAGAAGATCAAGTCCTGCACCTGGAACTAGCCCAAGATATAGCACAACATTTCAACAAGAAATACGGAGAATTCTTTCCTGTGCCCAAAGCCATTTTAAGTGAGCTGGTCTTGGTTTGCTTTTTTTTTTTCCCCTTAACTGCACTTCAAGGTTGAAAATGGATTTAAGTATTGTGGAAGTAGTTTCAGGGACCAAGAAAAGGAAGCAAACTGATGCTAAGGGAGTGGAAAATTAAAAACTGACAACAAGAAACTAGAGGCTGTGAAATTGAACTCCCAAGATAGACATAAGGCTTTACAAATCCCTGGTAGAGGAATGTATGCCACGTCTGGTATTCTAGTCCAGGGGGCCAGATGCACCCTGCTGCTGCCAGTCAGCCTTCCTCTTCAAATATTGGACCTTTTAAGAGTAGGGTCTCTGATCCATGTTGCTAGTTCAGGAGATGCGTAAGGAACAAGACAAGACCTCTAGCAAGCAGAATTCTTCAGTGCCCGAGTGGTAGATGTTTACATTAAGCATGCTAAACAGCTTGTAAGTTTATTGCTGCAATGCTCAMAAATCTTTTAAGTGTGTTTAATATATACTTGCCTATTTCAGTAAGGGTCTCTTACAGAGTTTAGACTTTCCAT
Organism: Oceanodroma leucorhoa; assembly: GCA_030449065.1. Classification (NCBI taxonomy): domain Eukaryota; kingdom Metazoa; phylum Chordata; class Aves; order Procellariiformes; genus Oceanodroma; species Oceanodroma leucorhoa. The sequence continues at coordinate 5,597,367 of JASVER010000050.1, read as the reverse complement.
TTTTGATCTTAGACTCAGGGAGACTTATAAGGAAAATCTTCTCAGCCATTTTTGAGCTATAAGGTCATAGGCCGGGGGGTGAGGAGGAGTCAGATGGCGCAAATGGCATGTTTGTTAAGAAACGTGAAGAATTGGGCAAGAAAGAAGCATTGCATCTTTGTTGTAAGTAATGTAGAGGAATGCACAGCAGAGACCTTCGCCCCTAAAAGGGCAAGGAGCTCTCACCTTAGAAAAGACAGGCAGTAATAAACCTTTCTCAATTTTCAAGCCTCAGTGACAAAAATGGTGTTAGACCTAGAGTGGAGCTTAGAGAATACTAGGTGTTGCAAGCTCTGCAGTTTCTAATGAACAATTAAATACTAAGCACTGTAATGAGGAGCTGAGTGTAGCCTATGATGCAGGCAAGACTGTTTCCCAGGAAATAAAAAGCTCAGTTTGGGAAAAGAAAGAAAAAGAGAGAAGAAGAAAAAAAAAACAAAACAAAAAAAAAAACCCCACATTTAAACTTTCCTCATGAAAAGCATACCTTCATAAGTGCACAGGTATATGCAAACGAATGAAATATCCTCAATGAATGGGGGAGTTAGGGACCTATTCAGACCTGCTAGCTGTAGGCAGTTAGATTACCTGGACTCCTTCAAATGTACAGAAAAGAGACAGACCCTTCCAAAAGGTGATTCAGAACAGAGCACTTTCTGGGGCAGTCTGAATTGTACTCTGGAAGAACATTTATCCTTTCACTGAGTACATAGGCTGTCTATGAGGAGTATGTGGGTAATTTAGTTGGCTGTATTAGGTGTCTAAAAGCAATTGGTGTGAGTACTTCCTAGATCAGTGGTACTTTGTGTACTCCATGAATGATGTTTCTTGGTGAAAGACTGAAACTGTTTGGGTTTATGCTGTTAAAGAAAGTACTTTGCAATATTCCTATATGCTACTATTCTGTTTCATGTACACGCATATATCTTAGTAGTTTGTACAATACCCACACCTCTCTGACTGAACAGTGCTTTCTCTCTAACAGAGCTGGTTAGTGTTCAGTTAGGGAACTTTTCATAACTGTCTTTATTGATATTTAGGAGAATTACCAAGAGATTTTGGGTGGAAGACTAACTGTTCTGGGATTCTTTTTTTACCAGTGGATTTAACCTGTTTCTCCAGTGTTGCAGAACCTTTCAGTAATGTGCAGWCTGTGCTCTCTAGGTAACTTGTCCCCAGTGCCAGAAATACAAGGGAGGAGAGAGTGTTCAGGGAAGATCAGCATGTAGCCACRGAAAATATTAGGAAGTGTCCCAGCAGAAGTTTCTGCTTAGTGAGGAGGGGAGAAAYGGAGCAGGTTTTCATTTAGTTTATGGGAGGAGAAAAGTGGCTTAGAAGGACAGAGAGGGCATAAGGACTAAATAGGAGCAAACGCGATTGTGCTCGCAACTCATTTTTAAGCAAAGATAAACAGAACACTTCRTCATGCTGCTACAAGGTGTTCTTAGCAGTTGTCATAAGAAATGATTGTCTGTGTGTGTTCATAATGATTCCCTTTTGGTTTTTTTTAAGGTACAACAAAGAAAATAAAATCCCTCAGAGATCCAACGGTGAAGATGTCCAAGTCAGACCCACAGAAATTAGCTACTGTTAACATAGCAGACAGCCCTGATGAAATAGTGCTGAAATTCCGCAAAGCTGTGACTGACTTTACCTCTGAGGTGACCTACGACCCAGCCGGTCGCCCTGGTGTCTCCAATCTGGTGTCCATTCATGCTGCAGTAACYGGGCTTAGCATCAAAGAAGTGCTGCACCAATCTGCTGGTCTGGACACTGCTCGCTACAAAATGGTGGTAGCAGAGTCAGTTATTCAAAAATTTGCACCYATCAGGAATGAAATCAAGAAACTCCAGGAGGACACATCCCATTTGATAAAGGTTTTAGAGGATGGTGCAGAGAAAGCCAAAGAACTGGCTGCCCCCATCTATCAAGAAATAAGACRACTGGTGGGATTTCAGTAGAAACTGCTGAGTAGTTGCAAGGACTTTTGTTTCCTGGGACAGACATTTTGTTATTTGTATCCTCTTAATCATTTTGGTTTGAAACAAAAACTTTTTTTCCTGGAAAATCCAAGTAGAACATTGAAAATGTTTGCATTAAAAAATGTGCCTGAAGCCAGATATTTCCAGTGGGACCAGGATTGAGCTCGTCTGGATAGTCAAAGAGGGRGGGCGGAAGCAATCACAATTCACAAAGAAATCCTGCAAAAGCAGAATATAAGGTTGCCCAAATGGGGTTTTGGGTTTTTTCCATTGACYACTGCAAGAAGCTGAGGTGTAAGTGAGGTGACCAGAATCTAGCAGAAAGATTTGTATTCTTCTCARGAACATCCTTAGCTGTGCATGTGATCTTGTTACAGATGGACAACTCATCCCATTGGTGGTTATTCAGCTTTGATATGGTGGTTGAATGTGTTCTTGGATAACCAGAATAAAAGCACAGGCTTACAAATCAAAATGTTCAGGGTGATGAAGAGAGAACTTACTGCCTCTCCCTGTCACCTCTTCAAACTCAGTGTGATTTTGTATCTGCATCTAGTTTGTGTGAAGTGAGTCAATGTGTCTCATGGATATCCATACTCTAAAACTCTCTGTGACTACTGTGCTAGATGGCCTCTTTGATAGTCACTCCAAAGAATCCAGAGGGTGGACTTGAATTTCACTTCTGCCACTTGTGTCATCCTTCTGGTCAGGTCTAAGGTGCCTCAGTGAGAAATGACACGTGCTTCAGCTGCTCCTATTCCACCTGCTGTTTGGTGTAGCAGGGAGCTCCAGGATTTTCAGTTCAGCGTCAAGTCTGGGATTCCTTTAGAAAAGGTGCAGGGGAAAAGATGTAATCCTGTGTGAAAGAAGTCTTAGGTTGAGAAATCAGAGAACTTTCTGTAAAATTTACAAAATTACTTGTTTAGAAAATTGTGCTGGGGTCAGAGACAGAATGGGATTAARTAGATCTTTATGAAATGTCACTACTGAGCCTCAAGAAAACTCAGTGATGGGAGAACRGTGTCAGCCTCCGCTGATCTTAGGTCTCAAGACTGGGACCCATGGACCATGGCATTTGTTGGAGAATGTGTGGCAAAGGGGAATTGCCAAAAGGAGACAGCCTCTTCTGAAGCAGGGGTAGTAGTACATGTTAAAAGGTAATGAAAGCCYTAGAGGTCCTGTGCCAGCATATTTAGGTGTATCATTGCACTTAACTGGTGCTGTGTTTGAAATTGCTACACTGTAATGGAAATTGAGTTCATCCTGTAATCCGGCAGCTCATAACCATTGTACTCCTGTGGCATTTGTCACGAAGGATTGCAGTCTTACATGACTGAGTTAGTAAAACGGGGGTGGGGGGTTCTATGTAGTGCAGTTGTTTGTTTGTTTTAAATTCAGTTAATTGTCATAGGGAGGTGATTCAGAAAGAATGATTTAATTTTGCAAACAAAAAGTTGTGGACTGAGCATCTGCGGATCTATACTGAGACCTGTATTCATTTGTTAGGGATCTGAAGAAGAGAACTGCCATGGCAAGAACTTGATGATGACAGAGTTTCTAAAGTTAGTCAAGACTAGAGGAGCAGAGTGGATGGAGACAGAATGATGGGAAACCAAACTTGGTGTAGACAAGTCCAAGGTAATGTCCTCTGGAAAGCATAAGTGTGTTCAAAAATAGTCCCTGGTTTCAAGTTAGCTGTTACAGATTAGGAAAGGRCACAGTTATAACTGTGCATATTTAGGTAGTTTTACAAAACTTTTGCYGGTGTTTAACAGCTGCATTAGTCTGCATGGGAAATAAGACAGAAAATTAAGCACACAGTTACCACTGCTTACTGACTTGGCATAAAGTGTTTGCTGTGACAGTTTTTAACATGGGTTGATTTCTGCAAAGGCCCCACAATAGATTCCTTAAGAGAARCTAGTACAGTGCTCACGGGGATGCTGAAAATCTTTAACGCTAACGTATCTAATTTCTACCTGTTCCTCTTTTTCACTAGCAAASATAGGAGCATGTATTCAAAAGACGAATCATCGTTTCAAGGTGTCTTTACRCTTCCAATACTCAAATCACCTAACATAGAGAGTTGGCATTCAACGCACCCCCTTTGCAGTGAAAAGGAAATAGGAGTATTCATATGTCTTCAATACAATTTATTAAAAAAAAGAAAGGGGGCGGGGGAGGGGATGACATCAGCAGGCCATTCTGACTCGTTACCCGAGCTGTTCTGAGCAGTCTTTCCAAAACTGTTAGATTTTTTTCAGAAAATCAYGTAGATGAAGCGGGAAGAAAAGCTTCAAAAGAGCCCTTTCTTTGGGGTAGGGGTTTAATACCTTACGTATTTAGCAGTGTTTCAATCAAATTTACTATTTTCTCTCTTTGTAATTCAAGAATAGATTGGGGTTTTCCCCTTCCCTTTCCCCTGTCAGTCAAACAAATCTTACTTGCCTGACCTATTTCCTTCAAGTAAGGAAATATGCCTGCTTTTTCTTTTTCAGGAAAGTTAAACTTCTGTAAAATGAGTATGTTCACCTACTGATTGTTGACTTAGCCTTTTTATTTTAGTAGCTCCTGTGGAGGAATTYTCAAAATAAAAGCTGCGTCTGCCCAGTGAAATAATCCCAATTCCACTAACAACCATGATCATGAGTCCCCTGAGAGGAGACAACTGTAATGTAGATATTTGCAGGTTATCTGCTGCCTATTTCAGTTTTCTTAGAGCGTGGCTTTTCTGGGAAGTTAACCATCTTGGCATTCAGGTTAAGAGCCTAGCTGGACCGAGCCTGGCTGCCTCTTTGCATTCCTTGAGAYGTTTACTTGGCATCTGGGAAGAGTTTGGCAGGAAGAAGCTGAGCTTGAAGCAACRTGTGCTCGCTACTATCAGTAAAAGTTGCTTGATACCAAGCTACTCTGAACTCTTTGCTCTTCTTCTACCTCCCTGTTTCCTTTTCAGAACACTTCTGTAAGCACCCATTCTAGATGGTGTTCTGTGTTAGTGTTTACTTTAGCAAAGTACTGCAGATGAGTTAGAGCAGCTTTTTAGAGAACAGTTGTTGGGGAAGGCTTGATGCTATATATTTCAGAAGGATTTGTTTCATGCTWATTCTAGTCCAGTGGATTTACTGTTTGTTTACATCTGGAGTGCAGTAGGTGCACTCCTGAAATGCATTTTTATGTTTGGTTTCATCCAGTTCATATTCCCTGAGACTTTTCTGTGATGCCTGCTGAAGTGCAGTTAGTGGGGACAGTGGGGAGTTTCTGCAAAAGCATACTCCTGATCCCAACCGCAGTACTCGTGTAGACATGCCCTGTGGTGCTGTGGAAGTCATGGTAAAGTGTTCTTCCAGGACTGGGTGGGAAAGAGATTAAATGGCATCTTTCCTAGTTGAAGAAAGAAGAGTTGAGAGGTGGAGAGGTATCCTTACCACTTGCTGTGTTGCTCTTTGTTTCCACTTCCTTTTCTTCAGTGATCCTTTTCCTCAAAATGTGCAGTAATTTGCGTCTTAGTCTCGAAATCTCCTCCTTTCCCTTTCCTGTATGTTTAGTGCATGGGAAGTACATATGTAGTGGTTGGGATCTGCAGTATCATACCTAACATCTCCAGGTAACTGAAGAGATTCACTTACGTTTAGAGATTAGCATCAACTCCACAGTGAATAACTTACTAAGATCTAACTAAAACACTTATACACTTGAGGCATTTATCTTTGCGGCCAGTGGTTCCTAGGAAGTCATCTTACCACTTATCAGAAGACGCTGATAGTGAGTCTCAGTTCTGTGCTCCCAATTTAGAGCACAGAATTTACTGGGAATTTCAAATTCAGGAACAATGTTTTCTTCCAGATGAAGAAGAAATTTTCTTCCAATGTTTTGTTCAGTCCAGGGACTCCAGATGATGATTGGCCTCATAAATTAGCTCTGGCACTGCTCCAGCATCTGCATACATCCCTGCCTCAAATAACTGGGGTATATGTATATTGTACTTTATACTGGAATTTGTTTGTAACTCTTATAGATGTGGTAGAAGTATATTTAATTTTCAAACACCATGATTTGGGTTCTCAGATTCTCCAGAAGGCCTTGTGCATAGTTCTGATTCAGTGTGTGTTTATCTACAAACAATTCAAGCAGAACTTCTTAGCAGGATTATGGTTGCCTCCGTTCAAGGTTAGGGAGTTCATATGAGTGAGCTGAAAGTTTAAGGAAGGACAGTGAAATGGGATCCTTGGGGACTGACCTGCATCTGAATGTTTTGGGACTATAGGCTATCAGAGCAAGTGTTTTCTTATCCTTGGTTAAGGCCATCATGATCCTGACAACAGTACAGCAGTAAATACTGCTGATGAAAGCCTTTATGTCAGCTTATGTAGGAACTCTGTATCTGATTTGTTGAGGACTGTACTATAATAGGAAACTTTAACTTTTCTGGTCTCCACAGTTTGCTGGATGATTGTGTCAGCAGAAATCTGTTTGGAAACCATTAGCCAAAGCCAAATCTAATCCTCAGACCCAAAGCCTTCGGATGTTTTCCCAAAATGGGGATTTCCCAAAACAGCTTGTTTTTGATAAGCTACAATACCAATTTCAGTAGCTGCTGTAGGATCAGTAAGAGCCAGAGGTCCATTCTGAATGACTCATTCGTATTTTTCATTACTGCTCTGATGCACATTCTATTTACCCATATGGCTCAAGGATCATGTCAAAACTCAGCGTCTGTGTGTGATTCTGGCAATAGCAACAATGTGGACCCAGGTGGGTTTGTGTCTTGAATCTAAGGAGCATGCTCTTTCAGTGGTCCAGCTTGGTTACACTTACGTTCAGAACAACAGATGGGTCTTTTACCTGTACTGATATCTCTGCATTTGAGTTCCTGGATGCTTCCCACCTGTTTGTTTATGACTGATTGCTTCCCAGAGAGAATTAGTCTAGCATGCTAGCATAGAGAGTCTAGTGGAAAAGGCTTTCAGTTTGGGAAAGATGTTACCTGTTCCTGCCAGGAAAACAAAAACCCTCTTTCTGCTATATTGGACTGTCTAATTTCCTCTAAATTATTTGATCTGTTCCTTCTTTCTGGGTAAACTTGGCAATAATAGCTGCAAGAAGAATGTCACTTTATTGTGTAGTCAAAAGTCTTGGAAAGACCCAGGCATCTCCTGTCATCATTTCAGAAGTCTCTTATGTTGTGGGACTTTACTAGTTGCATGAGCCAGTTTCAGGGAAAATGCTGCAGCAAAACTGTGATCTTATGTGATATAATTAAAGCTTTTTGTTTTGGTTTGGTTTTTTTAACTCACTGGGTTGTGAGAGAAGATTTTTGTTAAACTTTGAATTTCCAACCAAGCTTTCTATCACATAGTCCTTTGGTGAGCAGATGACAGCTGAAGTAATGGAAAGTTCTGTTTATTGTCACAAGAGATTCTGTGCTGATTCCCACTGTCTTTTCTGTCGGTATTGTTGGTTGTGCTAGTGGTCATATTGTGGAAGGTTTGACAGAAAAGTATTTATTTTGTTTTATACTAATGAAAAATCATTCTACCTGCAACAGTCCCACATTATTATGCAAATGGCAGATTCATTGGTCATTTTGCTTTTAGGCAGCAGCTTTGGTTTCACAATTATTTTATATAAAACCAAATGCCAACCTCCTGCACTGAGGGGTGAGCACATGTGCCCAGTTACATTAAACAGTTTAACATCTGGGAAGATATTTTGCTATTGTGGTAAATTGCTGTCACAGAACACCATGACTGAAGATGAAGATTATCCACTGCGTGAGTGGTCTCGTGCTGCCTGTGGACGTGAAGCTAAGCACTGAGCTTAATGTCTGTTGTGCTGTCGTGCTCTCAGCACTCCCCAACATGGCTGTGAGACAGGAACAGCAAATCTATGCCACACCAGAAGGCTCGATCAGTTCCAGATGTGCTATATTTGGTGTATCTGCAAGATGAAATGTCAGGACAAGAGTTCCAGCACCGAAATCCTTGAAAGTTATTAAATGTTTGGTAGTAACAGCATGCTTGTAAAAAGCCTGGGTATGATAGCATGGCCATAGCCTCATTCATATGGCTGACACGAGAAGGCACACGGCTGTATGTGATGATGGAGTAAAGTAAGCCATCTGCTTCCTTGATACAATTAACGTAAAGACAGTATGAGTCTAATTTGAAGGGTTAATGGATTAACCCTTAGAGGTGGGAAGCAACAGCTTATGGCAGAGCAAGGTGGTACCACATCTCTCTTGCTGTCCTAAACCATTCTGAAACAAGATGCTCGCAGTTCAGGTGGGGACTTCAGGTCATACAAAGCACAGGCAAGATCCTGCATGGACAGTGTCACTTGTCCCACAGCTGTTGTATCTACGACTCTCTGATCAGTCTGATTTCCAAGGCATGTCTTCATTGTTGGTGTGACTTTGGCATCCATCAATGTGAGATGATGGTCACGTGCTGATAAAATTAATGAAACTTCTGTTAGAAACATTGGATGTATGTTCTCTGCTATCTTTGGTGAACACTTCTTTCCTGATGCCCCAGCATTTATAGAAACATATTGTTAAATTAAATACAGATGAAACTTATCATAACAAGGCTACTCTCTGGCATTACCCAGAGTTTCTGGTGTAGGTGGTCTCTGGCTTCATTCACCCTGTTTACCTTCATGTTTCCTTCCCTAAACCACATCCCTCTCTGAGTAAAGTAAAATCTTGTATGTTGAATGTTGTGAGACTGACTTCTTATTGTGACTGGAAACAATTGTTCAGATGTATTTCAAGACTCTCTTCATAGTGTTTGCTGAATGAATAACAAAGATCTCAATAAGTGCCTCTTGAGTACTGAAGCCAAGAAAGATCATTCTGAGTGGGTTGGGGCTTGCTCTGCCCACACTTACTCCTTCATGGCCTGTCTGGCAGATGTTCCTACAGAAAGAATGGGAAAAAGAGCAATTTTCTCTTTAGGGTTGTGGGCCAAATGTAAACTGTGAGTGGCAGTGTGGCATCCATTCGTTTTAGGCAACCCTCATCAACTTTCTGTTACTGCTGTAAGTGCTTGCAAACTCCCAAAATTGAAGTTGTGTGGATATTCAGAGGGAAAAAGGGTGGGTATTTACCTTACAGTAGCTGTGGTTCTTCCACATGTGCTGTGTGTCCTGCCTTCCATCTGTTCTGATCAGAAAGTTGCTCCTGAGATTCTTGCTCTTAAATATAGGTTACACTTTTTTCTTGCAGCAGGAAGCAAGGTGTGCRGAGTGAATGCTGGGCTTCAATGACTGTGTCTCTTTTAAAAGAATCCAGTCGTACATTCCTGGGGCATATGTGGAATCCATGTGGACAAAGCATCTCAAAGCACCACGGTTTAACTATAGTTTTGATGCACAGAAAGCTCCTCCCCATCACATCAAGAACATTTCTCAAGAAGCACCGGAGTTGCTGCCTAGTCACAGGCTGAATGCGCTGGATGTGAACGACTGCACCCATTTCTTTCTCAGAGCTARAGTGTTCGCTGGGCACGCTCGTTGACACACAAGGCAGAAGGGCCTTGATGGACCTTGGGAAAATGTTGGTTGGGAGAGGATTACTGCTGCCGTTAAGACAACTGATCCAAGCTGTGACACTCCTGGCTTATGTTCAGCAACATGAACCCCCTAGAAGGAAACTGTGAAGTGGATGAATTTACTGTGTGGGCTGCATGAAGGCTGCAGGTTGCGTAGTGTTGGTGTGACCTGTTGGGAAAGTATCATTTTGGTGTTTAATAACCATTGCAAAAACGGCTCAGGCATGTGCTGGGATTCTGAAGATCTTGGATTCAGGTGTGTTGCTGACTTCTATGTGGGAACAGGATGTTCTGGCTCCACTGAAGAACTGTGCTTTTGCGGGGGGGTAGTATTTCTAATGGGCTTAATTCCTACAGAGGAACAGTGTTGTTAAAAGATACTTCAGAATTACAATACACCTGTATAGAATAACAGCAAAATTGAGGTGGTGAGCATCACTGCTGTTTTAATCCATTTTGCTTACCAGCATCACATGCTGGCAGGCTGCCTTGGAGTAGAAACTCCACTTTTTTCCCCCTTTAAGCCAGCGAAGTCCTGACTCAAAGGGCTTCACTCTACTCTCTGCTTGCCTTTGAGGAGAYGGATTAGCTAAAGTGTGAATGTCATCTTTGTGGTTTATGAGGATGTTTCAGTAGATGATGAGTAGGTTGTCAAGGGAGATCTCTGGGTGGCCTGAGAAGATTTAATGGATGATGGAAGGTTGGGGGGGGCAGGGGTGAGGGTGTGTTAGCTCTCGTTAGTTTAAAAAAAAAAGTGTAATGTATCTTCAGCTGAGGATCAGCAGCTGAGAAATAAAATAAATAGAGAAGATTTCCTGTCAACTTCATAGAATGTTTTTCTACAGCTTCATATAAAACAACAAAATGTGCATCAGCAAGGCAATTTTGGTCTGTTGTTTTTAATCTGATTTGGGTCTTTGTTGTCTGCCTTGCAGTTTTCTGCTCCTTTAATATTTCTGCAGGAAGAGTTTTGCTCTTCAGTTAAGCAAAGACAATCTAAGAATATGTTTTACCTTCTATTTCTTTGATGCCCTTGAGCAAGTTGCTTAACTGTGCTTTGCCTCAGTTTCCTTTGCTATAAAATGAGGCCTAGGAGACTTCATTACCCAAGTATTGGGAGGCTAAACTAATATTTGCTAAGCTTTTTGAGCCTTCCAGTTGAAGATCCCCTCACTTGGCGCTGAGTTACAGTATTTCTTCCTGAGATGCTCTATTAGCGGTGCTTGTGGCATGAATAAACATAGTGAAATGTGCTGGAGGGCAGACAGTTCAATCCAGAGTAATAAATAACGGATCCAGTGAAAGCGTCAAAAGTTGTCTGCTTCGCAGAAACGTGTAGGCTATTGCCTTCTAACTTGATACTTTTTGTTCTGCTGCAAAATGCCTCAAAATGTCTTGAAAGAAACTTACACTAAGGTCTCTACTGCAGCTCCTTAATCTTTGTCTTTTCCTTGCAGCCTGAAAGTGAGGGCCTCTGGCAAGGATCTAATATCAAAAGAAGAGTAATGCCACTACAGGGAGGGCAAAAATAATTACTAAATTTCCTGAATAGTAAACAGTTTGGTTTTTTTGGGTTTTTTTTAAGGAGCTGGTCCCTCTGCTCTTTCGGCCCTTGCTGCGCTGGTGGGTGTCCGTCCCGAGGGTGGGATGCCTCTGCCTGCCCTTTGTTGCAAGCCGCTCCCCACCTCGAAAATAGCAGCCAGTGGAGAAAACAAGTTTGACGGGGAAAGTGTCGCAGGAGTTAAACCGCGGTGGGGAGCCTTGCTCAGCCGCCGTGGGTGGGAAGGGGCTTCCCCTCTGCGGGGGGGGAACTGCGGCCCGCACGGGTCCCGCGGCGGGCGGGGAGCGCAGTGCGCGGCGGCGGGCGCCAGGGGGCGGCCGGGAGGGCAGAGCCCCCCCACCCGCTTGGGAAGGGCCCCCGGCCCCGGGAGGGCAGAGCCCCCCC
>JASVER010000050.1:5383123-5585643 GCA_030449065.1 Oceanodroma leucorhoa | reverse complement strand
GCTTAGGAAGGGCCCCCGGCCCCGGGAGGGCAGAGCCCCCCCACCCGCTTGGGAAGGGCCCCCGGCCCCGGGAGGGCAGAGCCCCCCCACCCTGCTTAGGAAGGGCCCCCGGCCCCGGGAGGGCAGAGCCCCCCCCCACCTTGGCCCCGGGCCGGGGTTTCCCGCGGCACGGAGCCGGGGGCTGCATTTGCTTGTGCCCCGCCGCTCTATCCGGGGCGAGRGGGCGAACTCCACGAGTACAAGGAGATGCAGCTCAGCCTTCCAAATTCAAACTAGTCCCCCGCGGGGAGGGAGCCCGGCTCAGCGCCTGTTATTTGCAGGGTGACGAGGTCTCCCATCAGCTCCGTGCCCCGGCACTGCCCGGCTCCGCACAGGGGCTGGGCTGTGTCCCCGGGCTCCCCCGTGGCCTCTGGGCACCCACCGAGCCCTCCTAAACGTCAAAAACGAACAGGAGGCGTCTTGACGCTCCAGTTGCGCGTCGCCTTTCCGASCCCCTTGTCCTCTCCCTCCCTCCCTCTGGGACGATGCTCGCTTACTGCACGGAGCAGAGCCCCGGCACTGAAAGCCRTCCCGAGATCTCGGCATCCCGACGGGGACTTTCCTCGCCCTCCCGCAGATTTCAGAGCAGAAAACGGGGCCGACCCTGCCCCACCTTCGGGGCAGCGAAGCCCTGCAGGGGAAAYGAGGGCAACTCCGGGCTCCCTCGGTCCATCCCTCTCCCGACGCTTATTCCCCAGCGCTTTCCCTCAAGCGAGCCGGAGGCTGGGAAGGATTTCGGTGGCCGAGCGGTGTGAAAGCATACGGGAGGGGACTGTGCGGGCGCGATCAGATCTGCTCGTCGAGAGTTACTTGCTAAGCCCTCCCTGCGTCCCTAAACACGAAAAATACGAGACAAGCCGAAGGTTGGCCCGAGTCGTCACCTCCGTAGCGTCGGGAAGGAGGGAGAAGCGTGCTTCATTGCCGGGAAACCTTTCATGACTTTGTTTTCAAGAGAGGGCAATAGGATCGGCAGGGCAAAATACACCTGATCCTGCTAATTGCAGCGAGGACAGAGTGAATGTATCGGCAGATAAAGACGCCCGCCGCCTTTTSTTGCAGTACGAGCTCCGATACGCGACCTTTTCCTCCTGGCTTTATTCGTTCCCCGCTGCCTCTGCCGGGGTTAGCTAAATATGCCTTCGAAACAAAAGCAGGGACGTGGGGTTCGGAAAGCCACTTCTGATCCTGGCCGTGTATCCCAACCTTCAGGCTCTTTCAGCCTTGCAATGCGATGCTAAACCTCGCGTGGCCCTGCATCTCCTCGCCTCCGCGGGGTCGGAGCGTCGCAAGTCTCCGAGCCCCGGCGTGGGGGGAGAGGTGATGGAGGAGGGGGGCAGCAGCCAGGCGGAGAGGGGCTAGTCCGGAGCCCTTCGCCTCTGCCGTCCTCCTCAGGCCCCAAACGCGTGGGTGGGCAGAACTGCACGCATCTGTGTCCCCATCCAGGGGCTCTCCWGGGGGTTAAAGCAAGGCAATGATTGCCTTCCTCCTATTTCGGCCAAAGCGAGCGTGTTTTGCTGACGCAGGGAATAAATCTCCGAATTGCACCCCGTCATGTAACATTCCCCGCAGCTCTTTGGGATGCGCGAGAGGTTAAACTCCAGGTTCACGTGAAAATACCCCGGAGACAACGTGCGTGGGGCACAGGAACGGGCAGGCGGGGGAGGCGGCAGCAGCGGACTGCAGTGCTCTTGCTTTTCAAGCATCTCAGCGGGGAAAATTGCAGCAACTTCCCGACGACGAAAACCAATTTAGGGGAGAAAACAGAAAACAATTAGAGAGTTGGTACGTTTCGAGAAATTAAACCTTGAGCGCCCGGCACCGTTCCGTGCAGGGTAGAGCGTTAGTTCCCTTAGGTAATCCCGCTGGTCGTTTTTATTCTTCTCTCGGCAAAGCCTGGCGAGTCCCGCCGACCTTCCCGCGGTTTCAGCGGAGGCTCCGGGTGCGGGAGCCCGCGGCGCTGCGGTGCCGAGTGCGGGCAGCTCATCACTCCTGCGGCTCGGAGCGGCCGGTCTCTCTCCCCTGCCCCTCCTGGTCCTCACCCCGGGCGGGAGGTCTCCGCTCCGGGCTCCTCCCGGAGTCCCAGGGGTCAGCCCCGCCGAGTATCTTTTCTGCCTCTTTTATTTTAGGCGGCTGAGGCGCCTACATCAGCGATTTCGCGTTGTGCCTCGCAAACTTTCCCCAAGCGTTGTTGTGTCCGAAATAAATTTTCTAAACAAGCATTTGCCTCCCAAATACGGATATAATCTTCCTGGGCTTTCYTTTTAATGACTTCCATTGAATCGATGCTGCAAAGCTCTTTATCTTATCGTGCAATACGGAATGTGGCGTTGTACACATATGGTTTAGTTTTTTTCCCCCTAATTCTTGCGAGCTGGGCAGCTTTGAGCCGGGAAAGGCATATTTATACGTATTTGACTCCTTCCACATTCTAAGACGCTGCAGTGGTATAGGATGGTTTGGGAGATCTGTTGGGGGGAGAGATTAAACTAAGTGTCGGGCAAATGCACTTTAAAGCGGATTCTGAGGAAGCGAGTCTATCCTTAAGACAGAGCTAAAAATGCCCTGGAAAAACGTTATTACTGTAGCGGAAAATAGGCTAAGCACGGAGAGATCAATTGTAATGGCAAACGCATCAAGAATAAGAGTTAAGATCCCGTGTGAAAAAAAAAAAAAAAAACCAAGAAAAAAAAAACAACCAGAGACGGAAGGTACGTGTAAAGCCGCTTATAAAAGAGGGTGCGTGCAAAGCCGGGAGAGCGGTGGGGCGTGGGTGCAGGCAGGGGCCGCCCACGCGAGGTCTGGCGTGCAGTGCGGGCGCACCCCGCAGGGGTGAAGGCAGAGGGCAGGCGGGGGGGGGGGAAGGTGTCGGGCAGCCTGCCCGCAGCTGCCCCCAGGTACGGCCGGCCCCCGCTGCCTTTCCCCGCCGCCCTGATGGAGCCGGGGGCTCCCCGCCTAGGGAGGCGTTTTGGCAACCCCGCACAAAATCACGCCGCCGGGTCCCCGCAGATCATCCCCGGGCGAGCAGGGGGGCTGCGAGGGCTCCCCGCGCCGCTCCCGAAACTCATCCCAGCTCGGAGCCTGCACCCAGGGGCTCGCCTGCCTCTCACGCCGCGTGTGCGGCTGTGTGAGTGTGTCTGTGCGTGCGTGTGTGTGGGAGCGTCCTGTGTGTGTGTGGGGATGCGTTAGGCTGCCGTGTCTGTGCCTGGTTTCTGTTTGAAGGCATTAGAAGTGGTGTCTCTGGTCTCCACACGACCCGCAGGCAAGGCAGAGGGGGTGAGTATGAGTGATGTAGCCCCTGGTTGTGACCCCTCTTTGTGCTGCGTCTGAGCTGCCAGGCCATGWTGTCTGGAGTGTGATTTTTATCTTCAGCTGCTCAGAAGGACTTTACTCCCCGTTCTCYTTCCTCTGAGCTTTACAGGGAAGTGTCGGTGTGGTTTTATTTCGTGCAAGGCAGTGCCTGCAAAAGCGATATATGCTTCCATCCAAATAAATAAATCCGAGTAAACTCCACTCTCTGAATTGTGCCACCCCTTTCCAGGCTGAACTCAAGCTCCTTTTCTGACTTGCAAAATCTGTCCGTGTCCCTGCCTGCCGATCTGTCCATCTGTCTGTCGGTCTATCTACCTTTGGGGTTGGGCTTTCTGGGAGAGGCAAGCTAGGTCCAATCAGTGAGTATTCAAGTATATGTCCAGTCCTTTACCGGTTTGTTTTGGGTGGGTTTCGCCCCCGCCCCCCGAATTCGTTCTTATTTGAGTAGTGAGACAAAGAAAGACCCGTCTCCTTCCTGAATAGCTAAGGCCCCCAAACCAAAACCCAATCACAGCAGTCAAAATTCGGAGGGCTTCTTTGGAAKAAATGTGTTTATATTTATGTACACGAACATAGATCCGTAAAAARCTCCCGAGCCGCGCCAGCGTGTAAACGAGGTGTCAACCCCTGTATTGTGTGAAAAGAGATAACATTCATCTTCCTCTACGCRCATTTGAAATAGGTTACCGGTTTATTGTTGGAGTTTTTTTTCCTCCAGAAGTAAACATGGTCTGATYTCTGAAATGGTTACGTCCCGTCCCCCCCGGTATTTCCCCCTTTTCTGTGATGTAGCTGCCGTTGCAAACGGGAGATGAACAATTTCGAAATTTCGGATCACGGTTAGAGGACGAGAAGAGTTAATGCCGCCAACCCAGCTCTGTTACTAGACAGACGTTTTTTGGAAAATGGCAATACGCTGAAGAAAAGGTGCTCTCCGAAAGGACGAGCCGCTCGGCGTTTAGCCGCGAAACTGTGGAGGAGGGAAGCTCTGCAGCTGCGGAGATCCCGACCCCGAAACGTTTGTAGCTRTTTACGATGATTATTTGTACCGAGTGCGGGAAGGCGGGAGGGCCGAGCTCTTACTGCAACTCTGCTCAGGTTTACGGCCGCGAACCGTGGGGGACTGTGCTGCAAAGCCGAGGTCTTGAGAGCCTCCGCTTTGGCAGGGAAACACCCCGAGAGCTGGGGGGACACCACGATTCATGGGGTGCMGCCGAGGTGTCTTCTCTCCTGCGAGGCTCTGGGGCTTGTGCGCCGTGTCGGTCTCGGTCTCTCGGGGCGGGGGAAGTGTTTGCTAAATTGTTTTCCAGTGCCGAGGTTAAAACGAAAAGGCGGCCTTTGAAGCGTCGCTTATGAGACGCGCCGCGCAAACCTGGAAACCGAGTCGCCGGGGATCGGTCGTGAAACCTAAAGAGGGAATGGGGAGCCTGGAGATCTTTGCAACAGTAAAGAGGATTAATCGCGTAACACCGGCTAGACAGCGTCCGCCCGAGACGTGCGTTTAAACGTCAAAACAAGGGGGAAAAAAAACCAATGCGAAAACCAGAGAAGATGCAGCTACAATGAAAGCGGGTCACGTAAAACCTGCACCGCACGGGCCGACCGCATGCCCGCTGTCAGGGCGGCGGGAGGAAGGTGTGACCCAGACCTGTCGCATCTGCCGRCGGGGCCTTCGCCGGGGCTCCCCCGGGCCGGCGGAGCTGAGGATCGCGCAGCTCCATCACCGGTGCGATAGGCGTTGGGAGGGGAAGGGTCGCCTCGGGGGCAGACCTGCAGCTAAAGGCCCGGAGCCCCGACCCCGAGGGTGAACTGCTTCTGCGCTCCTGGTGACCCAGCTCGGCCTTTTTCGGTGCTGGAGGAGAGACTCGGAGCTGCTCTTGGCTTCCCG
This sequence comes from Oceanodroma leucorhoa, assembly GCA_030449065.1. Taxonomy (NCBI): domain Eukaryota; kingdom Metazoa; phylum Chordata; class Aves; order Procellariiformes; genus Oceanodroma; species Oceanodroma leucorhoa. Next base: position 5,580,407 of record JASVER010000050.1, on the reverse strand, counting down.
AGCGGAGAGCAAAGCTGCGATTTCTCCTCCGCGGCTCTCCGGGGTGATTCCTTCTCCCTCTCTGCTTTTATACGCGTGTCCATTAACTTTAAAAACTTTCCTCGCGAAGGTTTCTSTTCCTGGGGCTCCAGATACGTCTCCTGACACTGAAGAGAAGCGATCGGCTTTTTTCCTTTCGCAAGAAACCACCCWGCCCATATAGGGGTTTCTTCTCCTCTGCTCCAAGTTGAAAGGCACGATCCTGAAGTTTTTAAGGGGGCAAAAGGGACAAGCGGGGGTGGCAGAGGGTCAGGACTGCAGGGTCGAAGCCATTAGAGCCGCCGCCTCTGCGGGCTCGCCCTTTTCGGCCTCAGCCTTTCGCTGCGGGCATCGTCCCGTCCTGAGGACCCAGGGGCTTAACGGACACGGGGGGAAGGTAAATGTCACGGTATTTCTCTTTGGAAACGGACTAAAGAGATGGSACTGAGGGCCACCGAGCTCCCGACGAAGTGACCTTGGCGGGGAGTGRGGCTTGAGGGGAGCGCGGTTTCCCCACCCGCTCTCTTCTCCCTTCTTGGGATCCATGATCCCGAGGGTTCCAGGGCAGGCATATTCCTCCTAATAAACGGATTAAACATTTCTCTGCCGCTCCCGGGACCTGCCTTTCTCCGTCCCCTGCATGCCCTGTCAGACCGAGGGCGTCTGCTGGTGAGATCTTCCCCTCGCCGCCGCCCTCTGCTCCTTCCCTACAAGTTATTGGGTTACACTCGGTTGCTGTGTTATACGGGACATGTGCTGGGCTGTTAGAAGCCTCTATAAAAGAATAAAGACTTAGTGGCAGCCCGAGCCTGAAACTCGTTTCCCTACACGTTATAACACAGTCCGCAGACGCCGTTTAGTAGCGACGGGATTGGGGCTAGTAGAAAGACGAGTCTCGTATTATTTCTATTTGATCGCAAGAAGAAAGCCGTGTAAGGTGTTTCCTGTCTACTTGAGATTTTGTACGGCCCTTTAGGCAGGTTATTTCTTTGGAAAACAGCCACGGAGCCCATTGTCTTTATCTGATGCTTGAAAGATTGGGGAGGAGAGGAAGGAGAAAAATCATTGTTAAAAACCACTTTGAAGTTGTGCAACTGTTGCTGCTCCAATTTTTTTCTCCAGTCTCCAGATGCACCAGAAATCGTTACTTTGATCTCACAAAGCAGCAATTTATATTTTTTAATTTTTTAAAAAAAAAATGGTTGGGTAACTYAGAGCGTAATGGCAAACATGCCGGGAATGAGGTCATCGGGCAGCGCGGGGAGGGCCCGGGGAGGCGGGGAGCGAACGCCGAGAGCGCAGGAATGAGGCGGCGGGGAAGGAAGGGGCTTTCTCTCCAAACGAGCCTGGCTGCGGGAACATCTGCTCGGGGCTAGTTTTACATCCCCCCTCCTTCACAAGGGAGAAGCCTCTGCCAGTGCACATGGGGCTGGCTGGRGCGTGCGAGGGACCTTCCCTTCCCTGCGCCTGCCCGGGGCTGGCGGAGGGGCGCGATGCCACGGGGAGAGGCGCGCACACGTCGCGTTGCGAGGAGCCCGGGAGCTGTTCAAAGCGCGGCTGGGGACCCGGCGTGGCAGAGGGTCCCGACCCCGCTTGCTCAGAGCAGACGGGAGATGTGGGGGAGCCCTCTGCTTTCGCTGGTGCATGGCCAACCCTCTTCGAGCGCTCCCCCCGTATGGGTCGCCCCAGACAAAACCACGAGCCTCGCGTCTCTTGCAAGGCTCCCAGCTCGGGGATGCGTGGGGTGGCGTTACCAAAGCCAACCCGACCCCGTGCCTGCGCCCGCCGCGGTGGGGGCAGCTCTGTCTCGTCTGCTCCCTCCTGCGTGGAGGCGCCTGAACCGGCATCCCGGTCCCCACGGTCACGGCCACGGCCGCGGCCGGGCCCGCGGTGATGGCAGGGTCAGCGCTGAGAGCGCCCGGTCGGGAGCAACAGACTGCCAATTGCCTCCCCGGGAGGGCCTGGGGGGGCTGCTCGGGCCGCCCCCTCCCTGACCGAGCCACAGCCACCTCGCAAAGGGCTTGACTCCCGGGAGAGACCCTCCGGTGCGGAGGTCAGGAGTTTGTTTTGCTAAGGAAAATCAAATGCGAGGAGAGGGGGGGGACGAACCCGAGAGACACCGACTCCATCACTCTCCCACTGAAAAACAAACAGCGCCGTGTCCCCGGCGTGGGTTGTGTTGAACCCGGCGTTGAACGCGGGTGATTTTCTTGCTGAGCAATCGCTGCCGCTGCCTGGCTTTTCCATCCCGAAGGTACCGACTCGACTCAGCCCACTGTCCCTGCAGCCCACACAGAGCGTGAAGTGGCTCTCTCGGGACCCCGTCGTGCCCCCGTGGGGACGTTTCCAGAGCCTGCCCGCCGGCTGCCCGCGCTGGAGGGAGCTCGGCCCGGGCTCTGCTTCTGCCGTGCCCGGGGGCTCCTCGCTCGGGATGCGCGGGGGATGCGCCCTTCTCCCTCGGCGCGGGTGGAGRCGGACCCACAGCAGCCGCGTGCGAGCAGAATTTCGGTGTAAGGCCGCCTGGACCCACGCGAGCCACCGGCACCACGGGGACCTGGCTCCGACCCCGCTGCTGCCAAGGGGCGAGAAGGCTCCAGCCACCGGTCGCTGGCGAAACCTCGCAGGCAGCGCAGGGCAGACACCTCCCCGCAGGCTGGGTCCCCGCGTGGGCTGGCGTGTCACCGCCCGGGCGGCCCCGGGAGCGAAGGGCCCAGCGCTGCCGCAGCCCCCCGCTCCCCTGCCGCGGTGCGGGCCCCTCGCTGCCTCCCCGGCAAGGAGCCCCGCAGGCCGGACACGGCGGGGCAGGGGTGCGGGGAGAGCAGCACACGCCGGCGGGAAGGCGAGGTGCCCGCAGGGGACAGGAGGAGACCTGYCGGCTGGCGGCCAAGCACCGGGCCGCCTCCCACCGCAGCCTCGGGGCGGGAGCTGCGGGCGGGGAAATCTGTGGTCTCCAGGGGAGGGGGCAGGCCGGTACCGCTAGAAGTGGCCCTCCCCTGGGAAATGGGACCGCACTGACCCGCGGGTGAGGTGGCGGGATCTGTCGCGACCGTCCAAAACCCGTATTTTTAAAAGGGGAGAAATGGCKGGGGGGAGGGGGGGAGAAGCGACAGAAACGAGATGCTGACACTGAGGAGTCGCAGGGAGACATCAACAATTGGTGCCTATAGACCACATCAAAGGACTGCAGAGCAACAACAAAATGCCTTGAAATACTTCTTAATGCAATGTTTGCATTGGGCAAGTCCACAAATGACGCCGAATTTGCCATCACAGGGGAAAGAAAGCAGCAGATGAGGAGGTTTAGCCAACATTCCTCTGAAACCCGGCTTTAGAGGGAAAAGAGAGGAWGGGAGAGGGAGAGATTTTTAGAATCCTGAAAGGCAAGAGGAGAAACCACAACAACGCAGAGCGAGCAAATGCGGCAGGGCAGGATTATCAAGGCACAGGGAGATCTTAACAAATGGACCGATCTGCACCAAGACGTCTGTAAGGAAGAAAACTTCCAATGAGGATTGCTACGGGGGCATTTTTGACTCTGAGGCYATTGCTCGGCCCTGCTATTTTAAAAGAGGCCACACTTGTACCCCTTGCGCATGCCCCCCCGCCGGGGAATTGGGGGCACCCACAGCCTGAGGCTCGTCCCGGTGGCTGGAGAGCTTTCCCGCRGCGGGACGTCCCGGTGCGGGACGCCTCTCGCACTGATGGGGAAGGAGGGAAATGGGGGCAAATGTGTGTGCTGGCCAGGGGAAAGCCTCCAGGTTCCGGTCAGTCTCTGCCAAACAAGCAGTCACACTCAGATGAGCGCTTAATTGCTATTGTGTTTTTGTTTTCCAAAGGCAGAACCCCTATTCCCCGAGCGCGGCTGCAGTGTGGCACAGGCTGGCTTGGGCTGGTTGCTGTGCGGCCGCTCTCGTCGTGCTGGTCCCGCCTGACTGAAGCCCAAAGTCAGGGGTACCTATTAAGCCGCCTGCCACCCACGCACGAAAGAACCACTGGATGCAGGCGGCTGAACGCTGTTCACTCGGGCAGTGGGCCCGAGCTCTGCAGCGGGTCTCCCTCTCTCGCCGGCTGCTCACCCCCGAGGAGACGAAGCCTCTCTGCGCCCCGATCTGTGCTGAGCTGCCAGATCCCGCTCTAAATTTGCTTGGCTGCCCCTTCTCCCGTGGGCGAGCTGCTGTCCCCTCCGCAGCCGGCTCTCCCACCTCACCCGCCCGAGCTCCACCGCAGCCGGCCGGCCGTGCCAGGCGAGAGCCGGCGCCTGCTGCCAGCAGTGCCTTTCCCAAAGCCGGAGCAGCCCTTTGCGGCTGAGCCGCCCGCTCTGGTTTCACACGAAACCTCCCGGTTGCTGCGCCCACCTCGGGCAGCCTCGGGAAGCGCTGCCGGGCTGCCTGCCCTCGCCCCGGCCGGCCGGGGGGGCTCCGCTCTCCCCTGCTGCGGGGGTGTCCCCGCCATTCGGCCCCTGCGGTCAGGAGCTGGCTGCTGCATCCCCCCGCCCGCAAAACATTGTTCTCCGAGAGCCTGAAAAGCGGCATTGCGGGAGAGGGCGAGGGGGCGCTCCCGCGGCGGGATGGGCAGGCCGGCCGGCGCCCTGCAGCTCTGGCGTCCCGCTCCCGCCGGCCCCCGGCCCCCCGCCGGCCCCCGGCCCCCCGCCGGCCCCGGTCTGGCTTCGCTGCGGCTGCCGAGCCCGGTGCCCGGCCTCACGGTCCCAGCCCCGAAAGCGCTGGGGAGTGGGCTCTCTGCTCCCCGGGGGTGGGCTACAGGTTCGGCCCTCGGGCTCCTCCTCCGGGGATGCTACACGCCGCTTGCTTGACCCTGGGCGACTYCGTGCCCCCTCCGACAAGGACGCGCCGGGGGGAGCACGGGGGCAGGGAGAGGCCTTGCGGCGGGGGGAGCATCGCACACRCTGCGGGGTCGCGGGATCGCGGCTGCGTGGCCACGTCTCCTCCGGGGCATGGAGAGAGAAGATAAATTCACTCGGAGTGTCAATATCGTGATAGAAAGTGACCCCGATAGGAAAGCAGCCAGCACCGAGGCGGGAGCGGGGGGGATCTTTGTAGGTTTCCCCGCCTTTGTTGGGAATTACCGGGATGGGCTGTGGGGAGCAGAGAAGGCTGCGCCGAGGGAGGGAAAAAGGTTCAGCTGGATCAGGGGGTGCCCCTTGGTGGTCACCCGTCGCCTTCCCTTTGCTTCGAGGGTTTCTATCATCCAGCCGGGAAGAAGCCCTGCGAGGCGGGCAGGGCGAACGGCACACGAGGGACCGCAGGCACTAGGAGCAAATCCTCCCGGGACAGCCCAAAATTTCGCCCTGAGATAGSCCAGTCCCCGGCAGCTTTTCGGTTACTAGAAACTAATAAAARCAGTATTAGAAACTAACGAAAGCTCGCTTAATAATAAATTCGGGTAAATTCTGGGCGCGGAGCAAGAGCGGGCGAGGTTTGCGATGCAGAAAGGGCGCCCGGGCCGGGGCCTGACGGATCATGGTCATTTTGTAGGCACCGGAGCCGGGTTTCTGCCGTGCCTGCTTTACACAGCAGTCGCGTTTCACGTGGGGCGAAATAAGCGGTGTTTGAAGTTGCCGGGGTTGTGCCTCATGCATTGCTGCCCGTCTTGGAGGCCGGGGACCGCTCTCCTGCTTTTGTGGTGGTGCCTAGCTGATAGCACGGCGGGATAAACACCTATTTTCGATAGCAGGGTGATCACATCCCGCGGCCACCGCGCTTTTGAATAGTCCCTTTAAAGTCTGCTGCGTTTTAGAATCGGCCCTAAACGGGATTGTTTACAGTATAACACATCATGTATGAGGTAGGGGAGCGCACAGACCTCTCTTGGTTCAAAGAGCTGTGCCTTGAAGAGAAAAAAAAAATTCTCCTTATATTTATTTTTTTGACTGAACACACATTGAAATGCTGTGCGCAGCTCGGCTTTCTTCCCTGGAAAAGCGGACTTTGGATCCCGTCTGGGTAACAAGGGGCCGGTTGTCCGCCTGCAGCGCCCCATACGAGAACCATTGTGTGCGAGACCCGCAGCCTTTTGCTGGGGGACGCCGCTTTTTCGGCGTGTGCGAGGTGTGGGGACAAGGGGGGTACAAGGGGGGAGGGTGGCTGCCAGGTGGGTCCGGCCTGGACCGGGGGGAGGTGAAAGCTTGGCCGCTCCCGCTCCTCCTCCCAGCCCGGCAGCTCCAGCTGGGGCGGCTGCAAGGTACCGTGGGCCCCGTGTGCGGGTGAAGCCCCAGATCTCCCCGTTCATCACACTCAGTCCTGCGGGTTTGGGAGCCGAGGGGCTGGGGAAAAAAAAAAAAAAAAAAAAAAAAAACCAACAAAAAAAACCCCCAAAACTTCAAAACCCTCAACCTACCCCAAATTATAATAGCGGCAATAATCTGCGAAGAAGTAGCTCTTCAACGCGCCGCCGTGTTTGCTACMGACGTGAAACTTACTTTTTTTTCTTTCCCTGCGGAAAAGTAGAGCCCGGCGCCCGGCTGGGAACAGTCACCTTTCAGACTAAAATCTCCCCGCCGGGACGCGCGTGGGCTGCCCCACGCCTGGCCCCGGCCCGGCTTTCCCGGTGCTCCTCGCATCCCTCCGGCCGCGCCGCGGCGAGGCGTGGGGCGATAGGGGAGGCATCCGCGGGCCGGGCCGGGCTCGGAGTAATAGCGGTGCTGAGCCCAAGTACGGCAGGGCTGAGCCCCTCGGCCTCCGGGAGATGCTTGTCGCCCGGCGGGCAACCTCCCCGGGACCGGCTTACGTGCGCTGGCTCTGACAGAGAATCTGGTTAAAGCTCTTCTCCTAGGTCTTGTCTAGATACAGCCCCGCTGCCGGCTTTTTCCCCCTCGTCCCGAGGTCCCCTAACTCTCTAGATCTCCTCCGAAATCCCGTAAGGGCGGTTTATTTCTTGGGGGAAAAAAAAAAAAAAAAAAAACAAACCAAAACACTCAGACCCAAGGACCGCTTTGGGATCTCTCTCAGTCCCTTCCCGCCGGCCAACACCACCCCCGAGTCCACCTGCAAACGGGGGCAGGGGCAGGAAAAAGGAGGCCCCGAGGAAACCTCAGCGACCCACTGCAGATGGGGCCGGGGGAGAGCGCAGGAGGGCGGCGGACCCCAGCCCCTCCTTCCCCTCGGCACCAGCCTTCCCGTGTGAGCGACCTCGTCTCGTTTTGCCACCTCTTCTCGGGCGGGGAGGCGGGGGGGGGGGGGCAAATAAGGCTGTCAGAAAGGTAACGTGGTGGGTGGCGAGCTGTGGACAGGCTGGCATGGCTGGTTAGACACCTATTTTCCTCCGCGTCCCTCTCCTGCTCGGAGGAGGCGAGCGGAGCACAGCCTTTTTGGAGAGACCTCTGCTCTCCAGCGGGCTTGCCAGCCTCTACCCTGCGTGGAGCTGCCTCCTGCCTCTCGCCACCCGAGAGCTGCAGCCACGCGGATTCACCTGTCAGCAGAGACCTCAGCACAAGGCAGGGAGAAAATCTGCAGAGGAAGGTTTCTCCCCGAGGAGGAGGGGGGCAAATAAATATCTTATAAAAAAGCGGGCGGCAGGAGCAGCCGGGCGTGGGTCCCTGGGTGTGAAGCGGGGTGTCCCGGGCGGGCGCGCCCCCCGGCTGTGCCCGGGGACTGCAGCACACAGGCAGCGAGGAGTAGACCAAGCGCGCCGGTGTGGATCTGCGGGTTTTATGCAAGCAGCGAAAGCCGAAAGCTGCAGAAACTCCGCGACCCTGCTGACAGCCAGGCGAAGGGGGTTTGTAGGCGGCAAACGAAGAAAGGGATCATCTAGACCCCCGCTTATCGTTCCGGGTTGTTCTGAAGTTTGGCGTGGTAAATACAAAATGCATGGCTTTTACCTCTGCCTGTGTTGTTCCAAGTTAGTAGCTGGGAAGGCAGAAGGGTCTCTAGCCGGGACTTTCGTCTTTGTTTGCGACGGGAACCTGCTTTGTTTGAATTATTCATCATAATTGCCTATTTCCAAACAGCTCCACGGGGAGGCTCCGAAATGCAATCAGGTCTGATTAGTGCCTGCGAAGAAGCGACGCCCGGAGCTGGAGGAAGTTCAGGGACAATTTAAGTTCCCGATTCGCCTCCCCTCTGGGAACACTGGGGCTGGGATGGGGCTGACCGGGGGGACAGGCCCGGGGACACGGGGCATTTTGTTGCCTTAAGCCCAGGAAACCTGCCGATGCGTTTCTGCTCTGCCTGGTCTCCTTCTGCTGCCCCGAAAACAGGAGAGACAAAAATAGTGTTGCGCCTTGGTCTGCGGTGCCGAAACAAGCGAGGGAGAAGTCCTGGTAAAATGGAGGGAAAGTAGTGACTGTTTTTTATAGTCCAAGTGTATAATCGGATTTTTTTTCTCTCCTGATAGAAAGCAGATAAATTTATGAAGGGAGAGCTAAGAGAATAATTACAGGGTGAAGGTAGTTAAATTTTATTTCGAGTCCCAAAGGCAAAACCTGACATTTTATTGCAAACATCTGGAAGGCTTAAGAGACTGGCATGGTGTTTGTTTAAACACTAATAGAGATTTTTATTCTGTAAAACACAAACAAAGCCCATTTAAAAACACTTGAGACTGTAAATATTTTGCGGTGGTTCAATTCTCAAAGCCTGAGAAAACCGGGGGAAGGGGGGTGGGGGAACGAATCGACGGCATAATAGGGATATAATTATGAATTAGTTAATAATACGCAACAATACCGTTTGTGCAGACCATAAAAATAAATTGCAGGCGTATTTTTTTCCGCAGTCACAATAACTGACCCCGCGCAGCCCKGGAACATCACCTCGCTCGAGTTTCCAAGCGGCGACTTGTGTTCGCTTTAAACTCGCCTCTTAYGAGAGCGCCAGCTTCGAAATCCTCCGGTCCGTTTTAAAAGATAATCGACGTTGCATTAAAGTCCAGTAAATCACTCGCTCACATTATCAGACAGCCTTCAGCCCGCACCCGCTGACTAGTTTTAACATTGTTTTCAATTACTAAATTTAACTAAAAAAAAAAAAAAAAAAAATAAAAGGGCTAGGTCTGGCTAAAGGACCTTCGGTAAGGTTTTCCTTGCCGTGGAGCAGGGTTTGAAACCGGCTCGGCTCAGCCCCTGCGAGCAGCACATCTGGACAGCACTCCCGCCCCGCAGCAGGCTCCCCTTATTTCTCTCTTTTCCAAATATTGCCATATATAAACAAATATTTTCAGGCTCGCTCTGCGACAACTGGAAAGCAGGAGTGAATGATTTCTTTATAAACCCCGGGGCCTGGCCCTGCGACCCTTGCTCCTGCCACTTTATTCCAGGGAGCAGTTTCCTGGATTTAATGGGAGCTACCCCTGCAAGTAAGGGTCTGGAATAAAGACCAGGCAAAGGGACGCATTCATCTCCGGCGGCCGGGGGTCAGAGTCGGATCTCAGCGGCTGAATCCAGATTAAGCCCAGGCCGACTCCAGATTTACGCCGCTTGCCGCGGGGAGCGGGGACCCGGTCCCTAACACCGCTCCGGCTGAGAAGACCCCCGGGGACCGGGTGCCGGCGGCGGAGCGCGGATGCGTTTTGCTCAGCGAGATTTGGGTACAAAGGCTGAATCGAAATCCCATCCCCCGGCTTGAGGAGCGCGGGTTTCTTTGGGCGAGCCCTCTCAGGGCGGGGGGCAGAGATCCCTGCGAGGGGGCAGCGTTGGCTCTCCCCCCCCCAGCCCTATCCCTCCCCTTTCCCCCCGGCACATCCTCGTGTGCACGGGGCCGCAAGGTCTCTGCAGGGGCTGCCCTTTCCCTCCGCTCGCACTGAGAAGCTGCAATGCCTTTGTGTTTATCGCTTTTGCACTGCCCGGGCAGACGGAGGGCAGCTGGGCTAAATCTCCCGGGCACCGGCGTAGCGGCAGGGAGAAGGGAGAGGAGCGGCCGACGGCGGCTGTGTCTCCCCGCGCCCCCGGACACCGCTCCCGGGACGGCGGAGAGCTGCTCTCCCGCCCCTGACAAAAGGGTCTGCTCCCTGGGGTCTGTCAATTAGGGGCCGTATTGGCATGGGAACTCCGCTGTGTTTCTGCTTGCCGCTGTGGRGGCTGTGTCCCGCTGCCGGGGCCGGGCGCSGGGTGCTCTGACACGGCTTACAGACCTCGAGCGGCAACGCGGAGAGTCCCTAGGTAAGGGACCCAAAAGGGGTCGGGGTTGCTTTAAACTGTCGACCCGTAAAACCACACTTAATGCTGTGAAAAACGTATTTCTGAACTCTTACATCAGCCCTCAAATTTCGTTTAAATCGCCCTGCCTTTCCAACACCATTTCCTCTCGCTAAAACGCTATAAATAATCCTCTGTTTTCCTGGGCTGTCTTTCTAAACTCTCCCTCCAGCTTCTTTAAAAGCCTTCCTCGGTGTCTGTCTCCCAGACGAGTGTTTCCGAGGGTTTCGGAAATAGGGGAACGGATTTTTTTTTTTTTTTGGGAGACATTCCTTCGCCGGAGGAAGGACACACAGCCAGGGGACYCGCTGGAAACGCGTGTGCCCCCTCTGGGTCCCCACTCCTCGGTTCAGTCCCGCTGCCGGCTCCCTCCGAGCCCCTGCCCCTGTCGCTCCCTTCTTCCCGCTGCTGCCGCCCCGGCACTGCTCCCCGCGGAGCCGGGCAATGCCGGGGGGGGGACACACGACACCCCGTGTGGCAGTGCCGCTGTGCCCGGCGCCGACACCTCGGCGAGTGACCTGTCAAAGGCGGTGTACAAGAGGGGAGGGGAAAGGAGCGGCGGAGGGGGGTGGGTTTGAGGGGGTGTAGGGCGGGTGATGGGGACGCACAAAACCTTCTTCTCGGCCTAGATAACAGGGCTTAGCTTTTCCGGGATTTCCCGAAGAAACGGCTTCTTTCTCGCTTTTCATCCGAACCCCCTTTCCGTGCGTGTGAACCCCGGCGGGCTGTTGTCACGCCGGCGAGAGCCAGCGTGACAGCCAGGCCGGGGAGAGGGGGCTGAAGGGCTCCGCAGTACCACGCAGACACCGGCACTGCGGGGTCACTCTGGTAGCTAAAGGAATTGCCCCCTCCCTCCCCCCCACGCCTGCCCCCTTCACTTGTGTCCAGCCCCATGGAAAAACCTCGTCTCAGAAAAATCTCGCTCTCCCCTGGGGCTGCTCGAAGCAGCTCTGCGCCTTTGAGGAGCATCGGAGAAACACCAGCCCAAAATAATCCCTTCCTGAAATTTGGTGTGTATCCTCGCCCGCTTTTCCACCGTGGCTCGATCCATATTAATTCTCCCTCTTACTTTATAATTATTTATTGTTTATTTTGAACCTGTATTCGATCCTTGGGATCGAATTAACCCCCGGCGGCTTTCCCCACTGTATTTTCCCTAGACGGTGTTTCGCTTGGCTTCACCTATTTTTTTCGTGGTCCCGTCAGCTAATGAAAACACACGTGCTTCCTTCACCTTCTCAAATCCAGCCCTTGTTCCTTTTCACTGCGAGCCCCCCGCGCCACGCGCGACCGAGGAGCGTGGGAACAGCTGCGGACCCGCCCCAGCCTGGAGGGTTTCAGGGCAGAGTGAACAGGCGAGCAGAAATAAAATGCTGAATAGCATCCAGGCAACCGGCTGGGATCTCTATCTAGCAGGTTTGTTCTCGCTGTAGCTAAAGTGGCAAAAACAAGCGGGAAAAGAAAAAAAAAAATATATTAAAAAATCCCTCTTCSCAAAGAGAAGGCGCTCCCCTGTCCGGGGCTGTCTGGGTTTATCTGCCCCGCTGCCGGCGCCAGCCCACGCCGCCCGCTCAGCCCCGCCGCTCCACGGACACGCATCCTTTTGAAGTGAAACTTCAAACTCCCCCCGAGACGTTGCTGTTGCCGGGCCAAACACCGATTCCGCCGGCAAACACAARTAATACATGGCATGAATGACGTTTTAAAAACACCCCCTCGTCCGGCACCCCCGGGTGGTAAAGTCCCTCTCGGGTACTTTGCGTGGGGATTAGCGAGCAGCAGCCCCTGGGAAACCGGGGTGCGGCGGAGAGAAGTGCGGGAGTTGTTACCTCTCTGCATTTAGAGCTATGGGTTTCCTACTGGCTCCCCGTTCTTCAAACAGTTAATTCTCCCGGCCGGTGCTCCAGGACTCAGATGGCCAAAATTCCTCGCCCTGAAGCCCGRKTCTCCCTCCCCTCCCCATTGGGTCGCAGCTTTTGGGTCTCTCCCCATCTCTCCCTCCTATTGGCCGGGGACAGGGTTGGTGGTTTTTTTTTTTTCCTTTTTTTTTTTTTTTTTTTCTTGACAGGCGCACGCAGCCTGCCTAGCTCTTGGAGGAAAAAAAAAAAAATCCCAGAAGTTTGGATCAATCAGAGAGAGACAGAAGGAAAGGGGAGAAGGAAAAAAAAAAAAAAAAAAAAAAAAAAAGATGAAATCCAGCCTGCAGCCCCTCTGAGCAAGTGCTGGGGACCTGGGCTGAGCACACCCTCCCGGCTCTGCCTACGGAGTATCTGCAGCCTCATGTAGTGCCTTCAGGAGACTGAGGGCTGGTTCTTCTGGGGGTGCAGCTGGGGAGGGGTGGGGGGAGAAAGAGGCGAGAGGCTCTGCCTCTGGTCCCCGAGCTCCGCGCTCCCAGCCACTGGTCGCTCATCTGCCCAAGGGTCTGGGCTGGGGGATAAGATGAGTGAGAGGCGAAGATCGGCGGTGGCCCTCAGCTCCCGAGCGCACGCTTTCTCGGTAGAAGCCTTGATTGGGACAAATAAAAAGAGGAAACTGCGAGACTGGGAGGACAAGGGGCTGGATTTGTCCATGGAAAGCCTCAGCCCCAACGGCCAGCTAGGGGACAATGAAGACCCGACTCAGTGCCTGGACCTCAACCCCGGTTAGTGCAACTCCTTTCTCTTCGGGGACCCCCCCCAGCCCCGCTCCCTCCCGGCCGCTGAGCCCTGCCGGGAGCTGCCCGCCGGGAGAGGCAGGCAGCGGGGCGGGCGGGCGGCGCGTCCCGCGAAACATCCGGGACTGGGGGTAGACGAAAAGGGGGGCGGATTTTGCGGAGATTCTTTGGATTTTAATTTTAATCTTTTTTTTTTTTTTTTTCKGTTTATGGGGACTTCTCTCCTACTCACTGCGGCTCTTCCCTCCCCACCCCCCCAACTCCATGATCTCCCGGGAGGGAACGGCGTGTGCCCCTCCGCTTCCTCCTTCTCCTTCTCTCCTTCCTCTCCGTGCCTGCCGGTCGCGATAGTCCTTCCCGAGTGTCTCGGGACACGCGTTTCGCCTTGCCCCGGAGCTTCTCGACCATCGCKGGGGTGCCGTGTGGGTCGGGGGCAAAGGAGTGGGGCACGACACTCGCATCCCCGCGGGAGGGATCACCCCTCTTCTCTTCAGTGCGCCTTTCCGAGACACCGGCCACCACCCCGAGTCTGCCCCGCGGAGGCCGTGCCGCCCTAACCGCAGGTTTCGGCGGAGGAGGAGGCGGGCGCCCCGGGTCAGCGTTGCGCCGAGGCGAGGGGCGCCGGCTCCGTGGAGCGGCGGGGACCCGCTGCGCACCTACCCACGCCCCGCGGCGAGCTCCCACCCGAGACCTTCAACKGGCCGGGGGCGGGCTCAGCCCGGCAGCGAGGGGTTGGGGGCCTGATCCTTCCCCCCCGGGTTCGGGCCCACCGGGGCTCCGCGCCCGGGGACGGAGCGTGCAAGCCCCGGTGGCGGCGTGGGGGGACGRCGGAGGGAGGTCTCCCCTCTTCGCAGGGACACTGCTCCCGGCAGGGAAAAGGACCGCGGCCAGGACCAGGGGCAGCGGGTGAGGGGGGCTCCGAGGAGTCCCGGCCCCGCTACCGAGCCTGGCGTCTCCCGGGAACMGGGGCGTTTGGAGCAGCGCCGGGGCCCCGGCCCCTTGGTGTGCTGCAGGGTATTTGGGGAGAGAGAGCACAAGACTTCCCTCGTGGTATTTTTATTTTTAATTTTAAACTTTTCTTTGTTTATTTATTTTTATTTAAAAAGGAGCTGGTAGCTTGGAGTGATCATTTGGCTCAAGCGAAGCCCTCGGTCTGCTCTTGTSCCCCCGGCCGTTTCGCTCCGGCCTAAAACGACGGTCCCGCAAAAGCAGCCGCGGACCCGCCGCGACCCCGAGGGGTGAAAGCGCGCTGCCCCCCGCGCCCTCGCCGCCTCCGCACCCGCGCTGCCCCGCGCTGCCCCCGCACCCTTCTCGCCGCCCCCCGCCCCGCTCCCCAGCGCCCCAAAATGGGACGGAGGGAGCGGCCCCGCTCTCACAATTATATTGTTCCGAGAAAAGGAATTTTAGGTAATTTCTCTTTACTTTTTCTTTTAATATTCGGGTGGGGGGAAAAGGTCAAGCGATTTCTGTGCGCGACCCCTAAGAGAAAGGGCAGAAATTTCCTCCACTCGCGCCAAGTCCACTCCATTGCACTTAGAGAAGAAAACACGTTTTTTTAATTTATTTTTTTTTTCGTGACGTGCCCCGCGCTATCAATAAGCATCAACTGCCCAAAATCCAGCATAAAACCCCCAACCAATCAACCAAAAAAAAACAAACAAAAAAAAGGAGAAAGAATTAGAGATCGAGCTGTAAAAAATATCTGCTAAGGTGTAAAAAAATCTGTTAAGTGTTTTTGAAGGGAGCGAAAGACTGAGACCTCGCCCCGCTCCCCTCTCAAGGAACCGCGTTTGAATTTGCTTGTAGCAGCAGCAGCCCTTCCCGGTGCSAATCCTAAGGAGAAGTAGGTAAAATCTGCTGCCCGGGACCTCCCTCTCAGCGGAGCGACGGGCGTAAAGAAGAGGGGACAGAAGCGATCAAAATATCAGCCACTAAAAAAATAGCTCACGGTTTCCGAGTCTTCCCCGTTCAAAATAATGAATACGGGAACAAAACGACAAAAATCCGCTTTCCAATAACGAAGCAGATACGTGCATCAGTCTTCTTTTTTAGAACCGTTTCTCATTATTTTTAGCCACAATAGGATATATTTTTGGACCGTCTAGAAGTTTAATTTGCCAATTTCTCCATGAATTCGAAATAAAAACTAGAAAACTCCCCCTGCGCCAGACTGCAGAGCGGGAGAGAATGGCTGCTAATGCCTGAAACCTTAGAAAGCAAACGTGATGTTTTTCATAAAGCAAAGGAAATCAAGAACAGTTTGAGAAATCATTTTTAGGAGGTTGATAGACTTTAAATAAAGTCCGCGACTGTAATTTGCACAGTCACTTCATTAAACCTAAATCCTCCGCGGTGTACCTTTGCTGCTGGGTGAAAATTGATTAGCGGCTATATAATGGCCACCAAATTCCATCTTTACAAGACCCAATTAAGGACAAACTTCACACCTAAAGTATTTTAAACTTGCCCAATCTCCAGCGATATAGCAAAAAAATTAGAAAAGGGAGTTTTTATAACGTCCCAAAGGTTCAAAACTCAAAGTCGCTGCCCCCGAGTAGCGTAGGAAATAACACAGGGCTGTTCCTTCTGCYGGAGGTATTATTGGTACGGGTGTGCTTACAGAGAGGCCCCAAATATTACATTATGCGCTGGGAAATTATGTGTTGATTTTGCGTGTGAATCGGTCTAGCCCGATTTACGGATCTCTTCGCATAAAACCCCTCAATTTCAGCTCAGGAGGGTCTGAAAGGCTGAAAACCCTTCGCCGCGGGGAACCAAACACCGCCAAGGGAAGAGTAAGGCTTCGCTCTCCTTTTTGCAGCTCTTTTCCGTGTAGACGGGTGTCGGGATTTCTCTCCCGCGCGTTGGCCACGGCTCGTGGGGGTTTTCCTCTCCGTCCCCATCGCGAGTGGCGCTGGGTGCCCCGGGGAGGGGGGTGTCGGCGGGGCGGCCCCGCTCCCGGTGTGGGGGGCTTCGCCGCCCTCGGTGCGGCTCTGCGCTGGACATGTACAAAAGGCAGCCTTCGGGGGGGCGTGGGAAGCAGCGCTCCTCGTTTCCCCGTTTTGGCGAAATCCCTCGCCCCTTACGTGCGATTTTTCAGCCGTGCCCAAACTCTTCGGTGACAATATCGGCGATCCCGTGTCGCCTCGAGTGCCCGAGAGACCCTCCCCACGGCCGCATCTTCCCGCATCTTCCTTGGGAGGTGCCGAGTCGGGGGGTGGCGAGGGGAAAGGTGAGAAAAGCCAGCGGATAAATCTCCCAGGTTTGTAAAAAATATCTCCTGAGCATCCGAGTTATTTATGTCTCAGCAATGAATCTTGTCGCCAGAGTTAATGTGCTGTTTTACGAGACTCATTTAAAAGGGGGATAAAGCTGGATTTTAATCACGTGCGGGTTTTAATCACAAAGCTGTGAAAAGGAATTCAGGATTACAGCGGCTTTTCCTCTCTGTTCGCCCCCCCGCCCACTCGGGGCGCGCCGCGCGTGGGGCCGCGGCCGGGCCGGCGGGAGGCAGTGGCTGGCCGCGGGGCTCGGCGGAGCGGAGGGGAGCGGGGCGGCCGGGAGCATCCCCCGCTCCTGCCCCGCCGCCCGGCCGGCCTGCCCCGATCCTCTGCCGGCTCTCCCCGCCGCCGCCGCTGCGGAGAAGAGGAGGAGGAGGAGGAGGAGGAGGAGGGTGGCGGGGCGCAGGCGGCGGCGGGCGTCCCTCCGTCCCCTTGGCAGGTTTGGTTTCAGAGGGCAGCAAAACAATGGGCTCGGATGTCTTCTGGGTATTTATAGATTAAACCTGAGCAGCGGAAAGGTCACGGGGGGCCCAGGCGTTGCCTCCCTTGATGTATATATTATTTACCATCGCGTACAGCGGTGGCTTTCGTCGGCCCTTCCCTCTGCCACCCCAGGGGCGCAGGGACAGACCGAGGCAGAGCGGAGCGCGCTCCTTTGCTCGCCGAAAGTTTAAGACGGGGCTTTTTTTTGGGGGGACACACCACACGTCTCCTCGCGGGCGGGTTTCCCCCCCTGAAACACGGCTGCTCCATTAGGCGGTCGGGGTCGCTACACGGAGAGACGCTACACCGGCGCTTCAGAGGCAGAGCAAAATGGTGCGGCGAAAAATTTATAATTTCTCGGCTTTGGGACGGTGCCGTTCCTCGCAAAGAAACACGCTGGCGAGTTTGTAAACGAATTTCGCCAGTGCAGTCTTCATATCACACATCCCATTGGTATTTTTGATTGCATAAATATAAAAAATGCACACATCAGTTAAAAAAAAAACCAAACAAACAAAAAACATTTTCGAGAGTTTTATTTTTGTCAATCTGCGAAGACATTGCATTGCAAATTGTTTTTCGTTCCGTATGTTTTTCTAAAGCTACATTAACGAACTACTGCGAAGCTTTGCAACGAGAGAAAACAACACGGCACACATTTTGAGACCTACAACGTGTTTATTACAGCTGCTTATCCATAAGATTAAGATCCGATMGCTTGACAAAGCCTTCCGTGGCTGRCAAGAGTAAAACCTCCATCCCTTTTACCATGGCGTGTTGTTCTCTTGCCTATCCTGGGAGGCTGCACGAATATCCATCCTAATCCCCCTCCGCCGCAGGGTTCCTGCTCCTCCTTGCCCCCGGGCAAACCCCCTCCACCGGCGGGGGTGCGGGAGCCATGCAGCACTCCGACCCTCCAGAGAAGCAAACAAATTTTAAGAGCAGRAGAAATGTGATTGATAATACGTGATTTTTTTTACACCACTGCTTCTGAATGCTCATATTGATGAAATCCCGTTTTTTGAGCAGTGGCTGTTAAACCCGTGAGCAGGGAGGGACTTAATTTGTTTCCAGAGGTAGTTTCTCACTTCAGCTTTTGTTTGMGCGCTCGGTGGATGGGAGTAGGATTTCAAGAGCTGGCAGAGAACTTTTTCTCTTCTCCTTCCTGAGGTAGGGTGAACTGGTGTACACCGTCCTTTGCCTGGTCCTTGAGGCTCGCCGATGAGCAACGCTCCGTAACAACGAGGTGTAAGACAGAGAGCGTCAGCTTTGCCTTTGGCAGAAGTGCCTGGGRCTGGGATTTATTGATGCAATGTCTTTCTAACAAATGTGTGTGTGACTGGGATCATATGAATTCATTCCACCTGTTGGATCATCAGTTTGCCTCCTAAAGAGGGGGATACCGAGCTCAGATCCATTGCTCCCTTGGGTATACGATGGAAGGAAATGTGAAAATCTGACCCTCGTAATGCCTCTGCTCCCCCTGTGCTCTGGCCGCAGAGCTAATGCTCTCGCCCTTCCCAGAGGAGACAGTTGCAGGAGGCAGATGGAGCTGTCCAGATGAGAGCCAGGAGAGCCCCGTTGGGCTTGGGAAAGGGTTGCCTTGGTCAAGTTCATACAACTCTGACCTTGGAGCCAGAGGAGACAGACAGAGAGAGAAGAATTTGTCTCTATGGTAATATGCGTCTTACCGAATTGGTGAACCCCTGCTGCTGGGTTTGTGAAACTCCTCCTGCAGAGAGGTGAATTGCTCATGCTGTATTAAGAGGGCAGGTAATAGAATAATAGAGACAAACCTTACAGAGCAGCAGAGTATTAGAAAAAAGGCAGCRTGTCAAACAATGTCTTCCTTTCTTTTATATGTATTTTAAATCTGCAGCTTTTTTTTTACTCACGTKTATTCCATCTGCTGGGAAGGGGAAAGCTGCTGTTTCAAAAGACGTTTCTTGTCTTTGACAAGAACTTTGGGAGAATCCAAAAAGCTTCTGTTACAAGCAAAAGTCAAGTAATTCCTTACAAACCATCAATCACTTCTCCCTCCTCCCACTTGGGACTGAGCGCTTATATCAAATATCGGCCCAGCTAGCCTCTCCTCAGGCAGAAGTGTCCTGCTTTATCTGTATCTGTCTTTAAGGAAAACTGATGYTTTTTTCAGATGGAAAAGTTGAAAGATGTCTTCCAAGAGCACTACATTCAGGAAAGAGCATTTGCATTGTTTTACAACACAGTCGGTGCCACTTAAGTCACCTCTATTCACACAGATCACTGTTCCTATTTTAGTCAGTTGGGTTCCTGTATGAATATTTGCTTGCAGTCTTATGTCTTCAAAGGTCAAAGCGTGGTTTGTTTTTTTTTTTTTAACTTTTCTTTTTTCCTGCCTTCTGATCTGGATTAATAAGCTTACACTAGTTTTAAAAAATGCACTAAAATCAGTCCGAGAGCACTCGGAAAATTCCTGGATATATTGAGACCGGCTCATATGGCATTTACATCAGTTCCTGTCGCAACTAAAACCTATTCAAGTGTGATTTAAATCACCCCAAGCGTCCATATTGAGATCTGGAGTTTACACCGGTGATGTAAAATCAAGTTCAATGAAAGAAGCCTAAGTTTTCTAACGCTGACAACGTTTCAGAGATCAACAGAGTTTCCTGGAGAGGCTGAGCTTGCTAGCGCCTGTTGATGGAATTCCAGGATTCTATGCTAGCCCTTAGCTCTCTGACATCCTCCTGAGCAATACAGTTGCTTTGCAGGAATGGGACGGGAAGTTACGTTTAAGTCCTGACAGCAGAAGCAGGGTACAGGGTGGGTGCACATGCGAATGGTCAGTATCTGTCAGCCCGGGAGCTGGGAGAGCGGCAGCGGGCAGCTGGGCGTACGGGGAAATGCAGGCGACTGGGGGCTTCCCAGCGCCCCAGTGCCTAATCCTGCCCACAGCASCTCGGCGTAGCAGGACATCGAAAGGCTCGGCTTTTCTGGCTTATTATTCCGACTAGAGTTTCCACAGGTGGAGAGCACTGGGCAGCAACGCTGAGACATTTTTATTTTCTGAGAAAAAAATGGTGTAGCTTTTTGCTGCTTATTTCTAATAYTGGTTAAAATAGGTTTCCATTTCAACCTTTCTGCCTGCTGTCTCAAAATACAACGCCATTGCATTTCTTGTGGTAAAAGCTGTAGCGTGCTTTGGTGAGAAAGGCTAGGGAAAGATAACATCGTGTTAGGGTAAAATTAAATTGAAATATCTTTGAAAGCAGATTAAGAAATTTTAAAACTCTGAGAGGAAATGTAGTGCCAATTCAAGTTCTAGCAGCAATATTCATGCCGGAGGCATCTTTTAATTGCATATTCTGCAAGATCAGAAAACAATGAATCAGTAAATCAATCCAAGAAGTGACAAAAGCACTTGTTACAATAATATTTACAATATATTTCCATATGCCATTTGCTCAGTTGAGCTATTGATCTGACGGTATTGTGAGTATGGTGAAAGGATTGTCCGAGTCAAACCCCTGTAACAGTGGGTTGTCCAATGTTTGCTGTACATTTGCAAATGCAAACTTMCAGCTGCTAGAGGGAAGGCTGCACCTAGCAAATGTCTTAGGCCAGCACATACTGGTTCGCAGCAACAGAGGAATTCAGAGGAGGATTTTTCATTTGGGGACTGAGCAGAGAAAAAGTGAAGATGTTGAGGAGGCATTTAGGTTTGGTTGAATAAAAGCTTTTTTTTTTTCTTTTTTTCTTTATTGAGACACAGGGAAACTTAGGTTTTGGCCAACCTTTAAATATTTATTTTTGCATAATCAAACTACCTCATTTTTTGAAGTTACGCAACCATTTAAAAAATGGATCCCCAAACCTCCTTGTTTAAATTAATTAAAAATATTTAAAAAATAAATTATGAAATCAATTTGCAATTAAAAAAATAAGGCATTTTAATTTAGATAATAATGAAATCAAGCATTTGGACATTCAAAACTGCTGCCCGATTTTTCTTCTTTTAACAATCAAAGTTATTTGCCAAATTCTACAGGATTTCATAAGTAAGTTCTCATTTCTTCAAAGCTGTATTTTCTTGGTCAATTCACTATATATATATTAAAAAAAAAAGTTCAGCTAAACTCTTGCWTGGTAAAATTCATTCCCTGTCAACTGCACTGCATCTGCACCTGCTCATTCTTCTTAAGGCTTTTGCTTTTTGGGAAGGAAATCTTCCAGTATTGTTAAATGGACATTTTCAGCAACGTCCACACGTGTAGCTCTTGGAAAGGAACTTGGGAAGAAATTATTGCCAACCGCCTTTAAAAGAACTGATTTACAGTTTCTAAAGAGTACTTAACCAACTGGTTAAGAACTGACACAAATCATATTAATAATCAGCACATTTATATGAATGCAGCCACAGCAAAAATTGTTTGAAAATCGGTGGGCCAGGGCACACAGAATAATTATGAATGACTTACAGTTCTTTGACTTCACTCAGGGACTGGATGCACTCTTGGCTAGCATTAACATTTTTCCCATGACCAATGAATTAACGAAACCAAGCCTCTACTTTCAGGAGCTTCAGGAAATAGAGAACTCCTTGATCAGAAGTCTACCCCCTAAACTAAGGGGAAAACTGAGGACACCAGAGTGTCTTTGCCTTTAATGAGAGTGAAGAACTGTGCATCGTAGACTTCTTAAGAAGCTGCACCAGTTAATAGCAGTATCCCTAAATAAGATACCATAAGTGCTGACTGACTGTGTGGGTGCTATGGACAGAAAATAATTCTAAGGAGAACATGTCATAACATTTAGAAATGTACGGTGCATACGATGAGTAGCTTAGGGAGTCTTCAAAAATAGGTTCTTGTTCTTTTATCCCTGAAATGCCTGCAGATCAGTTGTGTAAGTTTGAGTTTGCTGAGGAAGAAGGGACCTTGGGAATAGATGGAGAGATTCACAGATAGACTTTTTTTCACCTACTTGCCGCACTGGATTGTCCTCAGTCCTGCTCAGAGGATCCTGTTAAAAGGTCAGTTACTAAATGTTCATAGGTGTTATTGTCATCGCTTCTACAAGCATCATTTAGTTTGATGAAGAAATTATCCCAGTGCTGCCCTGTCATCACAGGTTTCTGGATTATGCCCATCTTTGCAATTTCTAAGTGCTCCTGCCTTTTTATTATGTAATACGATAAAACAGTGCTCCACACAAGGCAACGAAGCTGTTATTTTTAAGCTGAGAAGTTGTTTTTTACTTCAGAAAACTTCATCTTTTTATGCCAGAAGGTTGTAGGAAGCTGGGAAAATACAGAATACAGCACATGGCCATGGGTGCCAAATGGTTTTTATTTTGCTCCAGAATTTAAAAGATAAATAGAAGATTTATTATGGTAGGATTTGGGGGTTTCCTGTGCCAGGCTCCTTGGAGCAAATAAAGCTCTTTCAGCTTTCCATGTAGATGCACTTTGCACAGAAAAATGCAAATGTATTTTTATTGTGCGTTTAGCAGTCTTTCTTATCAGGGTGAAAAATAGTAGAAAAAAACCCGTTGAGCATTCCCTTGTACCCCCTCAGACCTTAATGGAAACACTCCCACTGGCTTTTTTAAAAGCAGGCTTCAGCCTTGAGGTTGTACTGGGCTCTGCTGCTGCCTTAACTTGTAATAAAATGCCATGCAATAATTGGGATTGGCAAACCTAAATTTTAAGTTGACATAGCCTATCGCAAAGATGTGTGTTGCCCCAAGTTCGTTCTTTTGTTTATCAGGTATCTGCAAAATTAGAAAACAAAGATATTGGAAGTGTCCTATGACATTGCAAAATGCAGTAACGCGAAGGCTGTGTGGAAGCACGCTTACGAGGCAGCTGCTAAAGGAGGGCCCAATTCTGCGAGATGCCGAGCATCGGCATTTCGAAGATTTTATGGTGCTGATTTTCTAGGGCACAGCTTTTGTGACCTTATTTTCAGTGGCGTTAAGATGTGTGATTGCCACGAAGAGCTTCACCTCTCTCTTGATTTCTGCTCTGAGATGCCCTAAACAGACAGCAATAGCCAGAAAGCAGCCTCCCCCTCAGCACAACTGTCAGCATTGGAATATTTTTGACATGCACGGGGATTTCTTTTTTGTCTGCTGGAATACTGTGTCGGTCTGTATGAGTAAAATAATCATGACAGTGAGGTTAATGCCTGGRTGATCACTTTTATGCTATGGAAGGATCATGTTTTCCTCTGTTCTTCAGTTTTCCTGCAAATGTCTGATAGTGTGAAAACTATCAGGTTGGATCCGATACAGGTTTCTGGATTATGCCCGTCTTTGCAATTTCTAAGTGCTCCTGCCTTTTTACTGTGTAATACAATAAAACAGTGCTCCATACAAGGCAACGAGGCTGTTATTTTTAAACCGAGAAGTTGTTTTTTACTTCAGAAAACTTCACCTTTTTATGCCAGAAGGTTGTAGGAAGCTGGGAAAATATAGCATACAGCACATGGCCATGGGTGCCTAATGGTTTTTATTTTGCTCCAGAATTTAAAAAAGATAAATAGAAGATTTATTATGGTAGGATTTGGGGGTTTCCTGTGCCAGGCTCCTTGGAGCAAATAAAAAACCAGTCTTCATTTACCATCAAACAACCCTAGCAAAGTCTCCATCTGCCTAGCGGCAAGCCAGTCACGTTATTCACTTCAGTGCTCGGGAGCGTTACCCACATAAGACTGTCACATCACAGTTCTGTTATGCGGGTCCCTGCAACACTGACGGAGCGGCAGAAAGCCTGCACTGCCCTGTCAGAGACTACTCGGATTATTCTGTACATAGTAATTCTGTTTACTCCATAACTCAGGAAATTGCGCCTGGGCTGGGGAAAGGGAGGGTGGCTGTGGAAGTGCCTAGCGGTGTGCCGTTACAGAAACGGACAATAATTAATAGCTTTTGTGAAAATATAGTCATATAATGCAGCTTCAGGAAAAAAAAAAACCTCGTTCTGCTTCTTGGAATGAAAGATTCAATTGTGAAGCGGCTGTTTATTAAGAGTGTTTCAAGACTGACTGCTCGAGTTACGTTAAGGTGCTGAGCATCACTTACCCAGGGTAATTCGGGAATAATTGGTTTAGAAAAAACGGAGAGAGGCTTGACTGAGTACACACAAGGCGCACGAGCGAGTAATCTAGCATGGTTACAGCCTTTAACAGAAAAGCAGTTCAGCCCCAAAAGGGGATGGAAAATATCTGGGGCATTTGTTGCCTCTGTCCTTTTGCCCTGTCAGGTGCCCTGCCCCTGGTTGTGCTCCCAGCCGGACTGGGATGTCCCTGGGCTTCTCTAGGTCCTGACTTGTCCTTGGACTGCGGGAAGGTAGAGGAGTACCAAATGAAGAATGGGAGTGCTGTAGCTCAGCCTGGATGAGGACCGGGCACCCCATATTGCTCCGAGGGGCTCGCTTGGGGGGGACAAGGGACATAACGCCCCAGCGAACGGACCGGGTCACTGCTGTCTTAGCTCCGCTCTAACGCGGCGGCGTGCGTGGGCACTATCCTCCCGGGGATGGAATGACGGCGAAATCAGGAAGCGACGAGTTAATGGGGGCAAAGGAGTAGAAAACCAGGTGGAAAGGGGGATCACCGTCGGGAAGGGAAAAGGAGAATGAGGCAGGAAAGGGAGCGGTTCAGGGCTCCATTTCCTACCCACCGCCTGCTCGTGGCACGAGGAGGAATTGGAAACTATTTTCAGACTTTCTCCCTGCATCTGGGTACCCTCCTGTTTGTTTGTTTGTTTTTGTTGTTGTTTTTTTTCCTCCCCCAATAATGAATGGCATGGTTCCTATAAATGAAATATACTGTTCAAAATAGTTTATGAAGGCAACTTAGTACATTATATCAGATAAATGTAATCATTTGGTGCGGCTTAGATACGTAAGAGTCCTGGGGATAAAAAGGGAAAACATCTTAAACAAGCAGCAGCTTTCAGGAAAAAGAACAAGGTTTCTTCCCATAGTCTTTGTTCTCCATGGTTTGATATCAAAAAACCAGGAATTTCAGGAAAAATTATGAAGACTCTTCTACATGAAATATTTTCTTTTACAGTGAACTCCATAGGATTTTTTAGAATAATATTTAAAATCCTATTTGCTATTTTTGCTACTTTTATTCAGGCCTTCAGCCTTTTTATAATCAGTAATCAATAGGTGTTACACATGGAGTTGTTTTATGTCTATTATGCAGTTGCATTGGCTGTACATTATTGGTTTCCATTGTATATAAAAATCAGATATTTCAGTGCTTTATATTATTAATATTTAAAATGTCAGTATACAGAAGTTTTTTATGTGCCTGAGAGAACATGTTAGTCATTATTGCAATGAGTGTAGTTATTTATTATATAGGTATACCTAGAGGCATTTTCTAATTGCTAATTAAATTACACATAGCACGTTTCTTATTGTTAAGGAAGTAATTAAACTTGACTTATGATAATCAACTACTACAGATAATTCAGTCTTCCCCCTCTACTCAGAATTTCTACTTGTTATTTTGTGAATTTGTGTGTTTTTCCTGGGGGTGGAGGGGAGAGGGAGGCAGCCTTTCCACACAGCAGCAACATTTTTTGGAAACGTCACTCTGGCTAGGGCCACGTAATTTAAATGAAGAATTACGAATAGTATTAATGGTTTCTTACTGAAGTTATTTGTAGTTGAATGAGAGTATTTATTTGTGAACTGACCCTTAAGCATTTTATTCATTCAGACAATTTCTGAGTATTCATGAAAATGCTTCACAGTCCTAAATTAAATAATTACATCTCAGATCATTGCTGTTCACTGTAGCATTTACGCAGTGATGTTTGCTGTGCAGATAAATGGGAAGAAAAAGCTTATTATTATTATTGTGGTCATCTGATGAAGTGTATACTAGCTATTTTGTATTTCTTTCCTGAAAAGTAAGCGTGTTTCTTTTTTAGTCTTTTTTCCCTATTTCCGCTTCCTTTCGTCTTTACTCCAGATTCACAGTTGTAGTATGTCATGACTTTTCTCCTGTGGATCAGGATGCTGTAT
Organism: Oceanodroma leucorhoa; assembly: GCA_030449065.1. Lineage (NCBI taxonomy): Eukaryota > Metazoa > Chordata > Aves > Procellariiformes > Oceanodroma > Oceanodroma leucorhoa. The sequence goes on along the minus strand of JASVER010000050.1, from coordinate 5,554,797 downwards.
ATATACCTAGCTGTGTTTCTGACGCAAGAGGTGATTCATTGTTAGCACTTGGGCTGCGGCACATACTTAGACCGTTGCCTCTGTGGGACAGCCCGATGATCTCCTTCGCTCACGTTTAACAGTACAGTGGAGCATGGATCCACATCCAGGGCTTCGGGACACTGCAGTTGTACAAAGAATAATATTTTGAAGGTGTTGCTGGTTAGTCACCTTCCTTTAATAAGACAACATTCACACCAACCATTTACACTGTGGTTGGCTACATTTTTTCCTAGGTACATACTAAGATGTGAAGTTCATTTCGTATGCCAGGCTTTGCTTCTTTGAGCACAACAGGTCAAATGCTCTTAACTCTTCCCTGGTATCTCCGTCACGAGGGAAACAGGGACTTCAACCAGGATTTGTCATTATTTTACTTGTGGTCTGAGTTTGACATCATTTAATAATAAATTCAAAGGGACGTTCAATGATATTTGAGTAGGAACTCATATCTCAATACAGTGGAAACCCTAAATGAAGAATGAAGAAATAATGAAAGTAGAGTTTTGTGAAGTAGAACAGAGGTCTTGTGATTTTTCAGTACACAATGAATTATAGGTGAAATCTCCATTTTATAAAGCAATATTTTGTGAAAAAAAAAGAGAAATTCTTGAGATATGTTTCCTCTTCCTCTGTCTAAGATGTTGGGACAAAACCTCTTTCTTCTTGTATATCTTAAAAATAAACAAGGGAATAGAAAGCAGTAATTTCTCATTTGCGGGTGCAGAGAGCAATCTGAAGCCGAAGGCTTAGTTTGCAGAGTTTGCAGAGCAATTAAAAATAACAGGATTCCCAATTCAAATTGTTGGCTTGAAACGCATCCTGATTTAGTAAGGAAAGCACAGGAATCAGTCAGTGATTGAGTCCCTTACACAAGGGATTTGCAAAATTGGAGATCTAAAACAGTTTCATTTTCTTCAATTAAATTTTGGCTATCCTCGCACAGATATAAAGGTTATTTTCTRTGAGGACACGACTTTCAGAAGTTATTTTAAAATATTTGTTTCTTTGCTTCTCTTCAGAAGAGTCTGTAGTCTATAGTCTGTAGTCTGTAGTCAGAAGAGTCTATCCGGGGCCAGACTCAGCAAGCAGCTGAGAACTCGAGCCCATCCTGTCGCTGTATTTAAACAAAAGCTTAACAGTGACAATGACTTATACCAAATATCTAATATTCCCCATTTTTAGCAAATGTAGTTCTCCCTCTCTTTTTTGTTTTTGTTCTAGGATTTCTTTTGTTTAAGAATTGGGGATTTTTTGCAGGGAAGAAATTCCCGCTGGTTTTACCAATTCAGAAAAAGTGACTGTCTAATATTGAACAGCAAAGAATTTGGGTTCAAATCCCATTTTGCTTGTTATATACTTTCTCCGCATTGTGTGCATGTATAAGCCTCTCTATACAGATAGATTTATAATATGTACATGTATATATTATACTAATAATATTTTGGATATAATTTTTTTTAATAGGACTGTAGTCTAATCTTTTTCTAGGGCCACTAAAACCCTGAATTTAAACATTTAACATATTTTAAGTATTTTAGAAATACCAATCTTTTCTGTTCCTATTTTGCACTTACAGTTTGTTATGGCAACAAGTATTAGATACTAGTGTTACGTCTGACGGCTAGAAATAAGAGAATCGTGCTCTGCRAGAGGTTTCAGGCATTTGGTAATGAAAGCTACTTTCATTTTGCAATGGAATTTAAACACCTGTTTTTGTACAGGGCAGCAAAAAAATGCTTCGCTTTTTAATGGGAAAAGCATTGTTTTATGCATCGATTTATTCAATTAAGTTTGCAGCAAGTATCTAATATTCAGGAGTTGAAGGTAGAACTGTCTGCTGTCTTTAGTGAGAACCACTCAACAAGAAGAACATTCCCATTTATCCAGCAGATATATTTGTGGCAACAAGGGCTTCCCTCCAGGCAAAAGTGGAGGTGAAATCCTCTTTTAGAAGGGCAATTCAAAAAATTCCCCGTGTTAAACAGAAGTGCAAAAAACTCTTTTAATGAAAGACAGATTGCAAGCGTTTTCCTAAGATTATCACTCCGCTAAACTGAAGCAGAGCAGCCAAAATTCCTGCATCATTTACATCCCGTGAGYAAGGCAAGGGCAAAAGCTGGAGGGAAAATATTTGATAGCATGGGAGCAAACAGCTGTGAGGAAGAAAAAGCTGCGCTTTTAGTCGCWGAATCTCTTAGCAAAGGAAAAGAATGGTTTAGTAAAAGCCAAACTAAGCACACCCTGGGCTGTGCCATGCCATAAATCCTTAAAGGGGCACTCTCAACTTGGATTWAAAAAAAAAAGTTCAGTTCTGAAGTCCTCCAGTTTCTGCTCCCTTTAAATACTCTGGCTTGCATTTAAAAGTGTATAAAACTTTRATTTTTGTTCCTGGGATCTTTCCCTCTTTGTGTTTGCAAAGGTGGTTTGTGTTAGCCAGTTTCCTCCTTGCTATCTGAGGCCCTGATCCTGCCAAAATGTATTCATGTCCTTTATTGCGGCAAGTCTCCCACCAAAATCCCTCCCAGCAGGAAAGGTGAGCTCACACTTATGTGTTTGTAGGATCTGCGCCTAATTGTAGGGGAAATGGAAACTGCACAGAGTTCTGTCCATGGCACAAAGTAAACAATACAGAATATGGAGTAAAATATATTTCTTTAATACTTCAATTATAGAAACGCTAGATGTGATGTGTAACTCTAGTAAGGGACAGACCCTTCAGAGAGGAATGTAATTTTTCATGTTATRAATATATAGTTTTAAGCAGAAATAGCTATTAAAATAGCATGTATTGAAATTGTTGTAGTTGTGAGGTGAGGAATCAGGTTCTTTATTTTCATTCTATATTTTTCTTTCAATGTAAAACTGTCAAGGCCTTTTGTTGCTTGCCGTTGAACTCCAGTGGGACTTTGATTTTATTTCCCTGGTGCATGATCTTGTTTTGCATATTTAGCAGTTCTGATGATGGAACTTAAGATAAGTCCATTCAGAAACAGCAGTATTTATTAAGTCACCTTTTATAGTGACAACACAAGACAGAATGTTAAACAAAATGAAATTGTCACCCCTTATACGTCCTTATTCAGAAAAACAGTCTCACTGAAGTCACTGGGAGCTGGAAAATACATCAGATGCAATTTAGACATTTACTTGAACCTAGAAGCTTAAACTGCATTTGAAATGGAAAAAAAAAAGTGTGCTTAAATAATTTACATGCTTTCAAAGATGCTATCAAGATTTGGAGTATGATAGTGGAATGCATGACCGTAACTGAAAACTCTAGTCCAGCCATAGCATGCTACCTTCGACTTGTGCTAGAGCTGGGTGAGGTGAAGGCTGCAAACCTGCTGTCATCTTGCAGAGGTAGGTAAAGCCACTGCACAAACCTCTGTCAGACCCAACATGAAGAATGGGAATGATAGCGGACTGAGCTCTTAGGTGAGAAACTACCTTTCTTACCTTTCTTTCTGGGTATCAACCTGAGATAAAAGTTGGGGAAAGGCATTTTGCTATTACTGAGTTTTTGGACTTCAGTTGCAGGAAAGTTGTGAAGAAGAGAGGCAATCTTTATTTCTTGTTCTCTCTTCTCGCACACTGGTGCAGCTATTTTACTGAGAGCCATTTGCAGAGCACAGGCGAGATGTTAGTATTTAGATCTTGTAAAATAAAACACGAACGACCACATAGCAGCACTTCAGGAAGATTTTATAAGCATTTTCCACTCCAACGGCTTAGTTTTGCTCTTCTTCTGGGCCCTGAACTCTTGATGACTTTTAAAGGTTATTTCGGTGAAAGAAGCGAGTTTCTTGCAAGCAGCTGAACAAATGACTTGCATTATGTCCTGGTGTCCCCATCACAGAAGTGTTAGTTCCTCCGGCCCCTTCCCCAATGTCTGTGTCCTGTTGTTGTTTACCAACATTTTCAGCTTCACACACTTTCCCCTGAATATCCCATAGCATCCCAATTTCATTCCCAACTCCTCTGCTACAGCCAGGCACAGGGTAGCGGTTTCTCCATCTGGCTCCTGTCTCGGCATGTTCTGCCTGGATGAGCAGATAGAGCAAGGAGCCAAGGGAGCCTCTTAGTTGAGGGTGCTGGTGCTAATATATTTAGCCATTGATTTTCACAGAATTTGTAGAAATTTAGTTCCTTTGAGACCTCTACCCCTCTGTCAAAGTTGGTTGAAGCTGACCAGCGAGTCAGTTTGGATCCATGGGTCCAGAATATTAAGGAGAAAGGGAAAACTGACCAGCTGATGGCCTTCTGTGAGCCTAATTTCCTAAGAAATATAGCTAAAACTTTTGATACATAGGCATGTATCCCTTTACATTTTATATCCCAGTGTTCAAAGGAGATGCTTTAGGCTAGAGTTATTTTATGTGCTTACGAAAGGATGATGAAAAAATAATGTTCCACACTTCCACACAGTTTTTGTCATTTGTATAGCTTCATTCTTCAACTTTCAGATCTGAGTGCCACTTTAGGAAACAAAGCCAMCTGCATAATGCTTAAGGCACTGATTCCCTGTGCCCTTTTGTTCCTGACATAGGTCTTTTAAACACAACATTTCACATTTCCTCTCGTTTCCCACAATATTYGATGAGGAGAGAGATAGCTAACAAAATGCAGTATATCACGATTAGTGAACAAATTAGCACCTGAAGGTATAAACAGAACATCATAACTCAAAACTACCGGTTTAGAGACTCTGCAGTTTGACMCAGACGTCCATAGGGTGGTCTGCAGACTTGCTTGGCAGCTTGGTTTAAAGGATATTGCGCTTCCTGATGGCGAGAAGTGCACTCAAATATAGTGAAATAAAGGTTGCCATTTGAAWGCAAAGCTTCAATCTGAACTCTTGTTTTGAGAAGGTCGGTGTATTAAACTGCATTATTAAAACRCTTTAGGGTTTTATGAATGTAATTTTACTTGCCTGATTTTTCTGGAAGGAGATTTGAGTTGTTACACATTCAACTGATGTACTGTAACATTACCTTAATGTTGACTCTGACAAACCGTTTGGGAGCGTTTTCCCGGAGATCGCTGTGCCTTCTCCACTGCCCCTTCCCTTGGGCTGCTTTAGAAGSCCTGACAACTCGGAAGGAAATGTTTCCCCTTATTTGGTAAATGTTAACATTTTTCTAGTGATAATTAATACAGAATTAACCTTTCATAATTTTTTCAGTGGTTTAATATAAATAGTTACATCCTCTGAGTGAAAATCTTCCTGACAGGGAAACCCAGATTAAGAACCCATTTACCACATAAGACTAATTTAAACCCCATATTAAGGGTTAGATTAGTTTGTTGGCTCTTGTGTGGAACACTGGATATGAATTTCACCAGAATATTTATAGATACAACATTCCTCCTTTGTATCACCATCTGCTCGCCACCTCTGTTKCTCTAGCTGAGCTTCAGGGTCTGTACCAATGTCAGCGGAAGCTTTAAAATCTGCCATTAAAATAGCAACAACAGCAGAGATCTGCTGTTAAAATAATAGCAACAACATCCCTCTGTGGGATGCTAGGGAACACACGACTATGGACAGGCCTGATCCAGCATTCCTTTCCTGCCCTGGGAGCTTTTTTTGGGGAAAAAAAAAAAAAGGAAAAAAAGGAATGCATGGGCTGACTCCGTTTGTGTATAGATAGATGGAAATGTGGAACTACTTTCTCCCATTGTCCTTCTAGCTGAACACTGGGGAGAGAGTGGAACAATGCATGGAAATGCCATGGAGGGAATGTAAAGAGATGCTCAGCAAATGAATTCAATATAAACAGAGCTAAAACCACTGATAATATTAATTTATATGTTTTTCAAATGACTCTCCATGTAATTGTGACTGAGCCAGCTTCTACACATATTACAGTTAGTGGTAGCAGGATTACAGTTAATGGGAGCAGTCCTTATATCTGATAGCAGTGGGACTGAACTTATGGGTCACGTCTGAAACGCCCTGAAAACACAAGTACAGTTGTGAGCAAGAAAACAAGGYGTGAAAATGAAAGTAATAAGTAAACATTAAATGTTTGGCAAATTTTTATCTGATCGTGAGGGAAAACCATTGTGGCAACATSACCTGGTTTGGTCCATGAGTTGTTCTTTTTTCAAAGGGTCTAGGTGGCCGATGATATAGAAAAAGTTGAGAAATGTTCCTGGATAGCATCTCAGCACATGCACAYGTCTAATCAATTCACATCATATTCAGCAGCACAATTTCTTAGTACATTTTCATGCGTTTGACTAGCAGAATTTCAGAGAGAGTGTAATTCCTGACATGAAAATAAGGTTGTGGTGGCTAGTATGAAAGAAAAAGATGATCACAGTGATCAGTAATATATCTTGAGAGGCTTTACTTTTCATATTTTGATGATGCTTTGATAAAAAAATAGCGTAAAACTTTAAGGAGACAATCTGGAATGTAGCATACTGTGCTTTTTCRGACAGAAACTAAGGGCTTTAAAAATTGCCTTTTTCACAGAAGAATAATTTACGACTGAGGATCTAAGCTAACCACAATAAAAGGGTAAAAAGAACAATTCCTCAAGACAGAAGGTGCCTTTGGATGATTTCTTATCCTGAAAAGTGCGTGACTGACCATTTGCAATGGATGATAACAGTGTAAAATCAATGGGGCGTTTTAGGTGCCTGGGGTGGGATAGGGCAAAGGACATCTTCACTGGTGCAACAAAGCCTGTGAATTCCYTTCCTTCAAAAAAGAAACTTWCTGTAATCAGTTTACATATAGAAGGAGGTTTGCTGATTTTGATGCAACTATTTGGTGAATAACTAGGCAGCAAAACAAYTCTGYGTCTTGTGGTGCAATCACTGTGAAATAAGGAATAAAGTCTGGAGGACCAAGTATCAGCTGTATGTCAATGAAGTGACTGTGTGGAAAATATTAGTGATAATTGAGAACTGGCCATTTCAGAACAGAGACGTTATTGGCAAAGTGTTCAATCTCTAAAATAGTCARGATCCTGCTCAGCTATTGCACGATACAAATAGACACTTGCAGTTTCATGGTTTAGGAAGAATATACACAGAATTAATTAACAAAAACCAACACAAAATGGCAGCGTATTAAACAATCAATTAATATTTTAACAATGGTGAAGTGTAGCGGGAATATCGTCTTTGTACGCAACTTTATTTCCTTTTACATTGTGGAGGATTTTTTTACCTTGCTTSCCGTACGCGTTCGAAGGGCGCTGTTGGTGAAGTGGGGCACCAGATGAAGGTGTGAACTGCTAGTGTCTCTCCTGTCAGAGGGAAAAAGGCTGCTGCRTTTTGGTTTCATCCAAACCGTGCGAGTCTGTCTGCGAGACTATGTGGAAATGAACAGGAGACCAAAACAGGAGAGGAAAATAAGAGATCTCCATAAGATAAGGGAACCCAATTTATTATTTTTAATGACAGGCATATGGAAGAGACACGTATACCACAGTAGTAACAAGAAACAGTCTACCATTTAATAACTGGAGAAGATAGCATTTATTTTTATGGCAGGTCAAGAGCCCGATCCACAAAACAGATGAGACTTTGCTTTCATGAGCTCAGCAGGCCAGACCCATACCATGCAAGCCATGACTGCAGTTGGACGGGTCTTTGAAGTTAGTTGTATCTGCCTTTGCAGTATCAGGCACATGAAGCCCAAGAACACGAGGGGAAAAAATCTTTAAAAAATTACCGTAGAGAAAAGGGGAAGTAGCATAAAGGAAAACAAAGACAAAATCCACATTCTTGTGGCTATAAATCAKTTCCAGTGACCTGAGTGAATTTTCCCTTGTTGATACTATGTGAGGCTGACCCAGAAACACAGAAGTACGAATACAGTAGCCAGCTGGGCAGAACAGCAGAGAGATAGGCATTATCTGTGTAATCTGAGATAAATTCCTTTTATTTTTGTTCAGTAAAAGTAAGAATTGCACAGTGCACGCCACACAGATGAGGTCAGACTGGGCTGCATCTCTTCCGTGTGTCCACGACTGCCTGTCAGTAATCTACAAGAGCTTGAGACAYGGGTTCGAGGCTTTAGTTTCATCCTGCACATCTAGTGCCTTTCACTTCCTTGGTCTATTAAGACACTGTAGGATCTCTCCTACTCACTCTGGGGTTTTGCAGAGAAGGAAATTGGGGTGAAACATCCAGAAGAAAGTTCCTGGCCAGACACACCTTTTCTGTCMAGGATGTACCTGCCTGGCTAGGGAGAAGTATACATCATTAAAACAGATAGTTTATTTGAGTACATCAACCCTGCTCCTTCTTGCTTATTCCTGGCTACTTTAAGCTACTTTCTGTTCAGCTCGTTTCTTACTATCTCTTCCCCAACTGTCCAGCTTACCCCCTTTTGTTTCATAATTGCCTTTCTTCGCTTTTCCCTAGAAAACTCACCATGCTCTTACTCTTAGRCCATCTTGCCTACAGCAACATTACTGCTGATAATTTTCTCCAGATGTTGTCTGGCACACGATCATCAGGCCAGGCTATTCCTAAGCTATTTACCTTCCATTAAAGAAAAAAACAAAAACAAAAACAAAGACAAGTTTCTGTTTAGACAACTAAAAAACCCAGACCAAAACACAGCTAAAACATGCAGAAATTGCAGAAGAAGATATTAAAGATTCACAAAAACATTAACATGATACAATTCACATAACGGAAGAATTACGCCTGTTAACAAATATAAAGAAAAGTAGTATGTGAATTATATATGCGCAATATGTAAATAATCAATATTATTCATACAAAATATCACGGCTAGGGACTTGGGCTTATTATCTGGTGAATTTCTGCCTTTTGTGTAAGTAAAGAACAGAATCTGGATTTGCAAACACTTTTCCCTCTTCCGACTAATTTCTAGAAATGCGACCTGACGGGGTTCTCCATCTGTTACCAAGGCGTCCCAGAATTAGCAGGCTGCATCTTTAAGGAGGAAAGGAGAGGGCCGGATCAAGGAGGAGACTTGGTATCTTCCACATTTGATCATTTCACACGTAGGGTCGCACAGCAAGAGGGATATCCTCTCTTCCTTCTGCACCAGGTGAACTCCAYGCGAGGAGCAGGCAGTAGGCAGCCCAGCCGGTCCGAGGCGATGTTGCTGTCTGCTACGAGGGCTGGGGCTCTGGTCAGGTCCACTCAGAATGTTTGGGTCCCTGGCGCAAACCAGGATGACAGAAAAGGAGCTTGCATCTCAAGAGGTTCTCCAGTGGGAAAAGTCACTGCCACAGAACAGACATSGAATTGCTACTGAGACAGATACATAGGTAGAACTATCTTTTATTAAAGTTGTTTTTGAGCAAATCACGTCTGGAAGATGAGTAGCTTATGTGTTCTCTCTCTCATTCCCTATGCTGATGTATCTATTTCTCCATTAAAATTACATGTATTTTAGAAATGATTCCATTTTTCCTTGAGTTCATCGATGTCAGTTGCTCAAAAGGGCAAAAAGGTCAGATGAGAGCTCTTATATGATTATTGATGATTGCTATTGCTGATAGAAGAGAGGAATTCTTACTTTATTATCACAAATCTTTTCATAAGATTTGATATCCYCCTCAGAAAGWGTTAATTTAAATGGGTGGCAGCTGYCATAATGCAAACWGAACTATATATTAGATTGAGTGGAGAATTCTTTATTTTTAACCAAGATGGTAAATGGGGAAAGATGAAGGGAAAAGAGTTTTTTCCTATTTATCTTTGTATAACAAGGAAGGCCAAGGAAAGAGGTGGCTTTAATTTTTTTTTTGTTTTTAATSTCTTTCTTATGCAGCACTCATCTCAGAAGTTTTCTCACACCATTCTCATTCTGTATCAGTCTACAAATATGGCTTTGCCCACAAGTATAAAACATCCTTCAGCCGAGTTCCTTTTTTCAGCTGAGCTCTGTAATAATCTGCCACCCTTTCAGCCCTGTAAGATTTCCCGTTGTGGGAGGCCTCAATAGTACAGAGCTGTTTGGTTTTGGCTCTATTGCCAGATGAAATTCATGACAACAGCTTTTCAAGTCTTTAAACTGCTGTCTGGTACACATACAAGTAAGTAGTGAAACAGAAAAAGAATGTGAGAGAGTATATTAATTTTCACATTTTTATTAGCCCATCTCAGAAATCTCTGTTCTTACTCCATTTCTTAAAGCTCCTTTTTTTTTTTTTTTTAAATAATTTCTATATTTTGGACCAGTTTAATACACCATGACATACAAAAGACCTGAGATATCCAGGTAGCTCATTGAATCTTTAATCCGCAGTAGTTTTGTATCTGAGCTTTTTTTTGGGAAATGCAGAAACCCAACACTTTCCTTTTMTCTTGACCAACAACTTTATGTGTAGAAGCTGAGCTGTATCTGCATGTTTGGAACACCACTGCTTATGAGGCATCCTGTGCTGAAGGTTTCACAGAGAGTTATCGCGGGCCCTGTCTCTGATCTGTCCCCCAGTTGATTCGTTTTGAGAATTCTGCTTAATTCCTTGCGGCCAAAATGAACAGCCATCAGCTGTCAGCAGGGCCTCGTCAACTGTCTTCCCCTTGAAGACTTTCAATCCACTAATAAATGAGCTGTGGGATCTTTATAGAGCATAGGTGCAAGTCCTCAAAGTATCTTCAAAATCATACTTTTAGTACCATGACTATAAATTTCTGTTATTTAATCAAATATATTTCTACATCCAGAGACAAGAAGCCCAACCTGTATAATTTTCAAGCTTTGCAGCTATTTGGGTTTTAAAATTTTAGTTTATTTGTTTCTTCTGGAAGAGAAACTACCTCTTCTTTACGTGATCTTGATAAATAGGTCTAATGACACCATATTTGGTCATAAACCCATCTGTTCCTGCTGCCTTATTTGCATTCAGACTTTCGATGATAGTACTCACTTCCTCCTTTTAAGTGGGTTATCCAAGAATTCTGTATTTTTCTTGTGGTTCTGTGGGAAAGAAGGCAATTTAAAAGTTGTTGGCTTTTGGAGAGTTGACCTGCGATCAAGAAAACCTTTTGGTCTCAAATCACCCAGCATCTCTTCCCAACATGTTACCAGATGTCCCTTGCTGTCCCTTTTGAAGAAACTGCCATATTATCTGCTGTTTTAAAAGCCTGTCCACCATTTTTCCCTTATATAATGTTTTGGTTTGTGCATTTTTAGGCTAGTTCTGTTTAACAGATTTGCAGGAAATCCAGTCCCTCCAATCCCTGTGGATTTATGCATTTTTTAGCAAAACCTTTTAGTACCTTTCTGCTTATCTCAGACTGAAAGGGATCCATCGGGCCTTTTTCTTCACTGGTTCTTCATTTTTTAAGATGGAAAGCTTTACTGGTAACTTTACCATTTATCCTTGCCTTACAAGCATCCCACAGAGTTTTCTTATCTCAGTGAGCTTACTGTTTTCTTTTACGTAACTCTGAAAAAGCTATAGATATTTCTTTTGCCCTAAGTTATAAGCAGAGTTCCATCCAGTTGCCATCAATATAATTTGTTTTAAATTTCAGTCTTTTAAAATTAGGCATGGGGAGTGAGGATACTGACTGATTACATCCAGAGAGATCAAAGTAACAGGATATAACAAGCTGCTAGTGGACAGGGAACACATCAGTGCCTGAATATGCATCACATAGACAACAGTAGGAGCATCCCCCCAGGTTAAGAGCTTACTGCTTTTCAAACATTACCAGCATCTAGCAAGGTGACTAGCTTTAAGTTACCTTCTTATCTGCAAATCCCGATCACCTTGATCTACCAGGGGCTGGATTAATGAACTGACTACAATTCTCTCTCCTGTCCTTATTAAAAATTCTTAAAAGAAAAAGAAAGTGAAATGAAAGAGGCTTGTCCCTGGATGGAACAGTATGGAGTATAYGCTCTTTTAAGTTACCCTTTAGAGGTCTTTGATCAGAATATATCTGCCATCTTCAAACACCAGGCTTTTAGGATGAAAAGGAGGTATTTGACTAATAAAACTGCCACCCCTTTTCCTTTTGATGGCCTGAAGAGCAGTATGGTGTCGGTTCTCATATTGCAYCTCAAGCAGCTTTCATTGTTGGTCTGCAAAGGAGCTTCTTGTAATTGTACAGTYGTGTTATTATATTTTTTTTTTTATTGCTTGTAAAACTTGTTGACCTAAGCTGGTCAACCATTTAACATTTAAAGGCATCATTTGAATTGGTTCATCTGTTCTACTGGTTTTCCAGCTGTTGCTTTTCTAACATTTAAACTTAAAGGCTGTTATTCTACTCCTTTTAGCTGATACTTTTATAAACAATTCAATGCTGCCTGTTGCAATAGCAAGTATCCCCTTTTACTGGTGGAGGAGACRACAAATCTTCAGATAACTTTTCAGGCTTCTTACTACGCTTGGTTTATTTCCTTGCTTCCTGTGTTTCACACTCTGTATCGCTGCCCTACCATTCATTGTGTCAACTTCAGCCATTCTGAATTTCTCCTGTTTTAAATACCCTACTGCTACCCTTCTGGGTCTCCAAGCACTGCTGTGCCCTGTGCCCTTTGGAGCACAACTGCAAATTCGAGTGACCAGAAATTACTCGTTAACGGAAGGTACTGACCACTCAAGTGGAAGGTGCTTGCAAAATAGAGAGAGATGCTAAGAGAGTAGGGCGGGGAGGGCATCCTTATTTTAAAAGCTCYGCCGGCCTGGCCAGCAGGGTCGATCGCTAGCTGCCTGCCAGCCCACACAAAAAGCAGCTGTTGGCCTGCCGATCCGTGGCAGATCATTCAAATCAAACGAAGGACAGGGTTTRAAAGGCTGCCTGAACCCCAGCAGCAGCGTGCCCAGTTCAAGATGGTGTCTCTGCACGTTGCGCGCCCGCTGCCAAGAAGAGGGTGTCCGCTAGGAATTTTATTTCGTACATATGGAGGAGGCCTCACCATCCGGGGTAACTTGGCAGGGCAGTAGACTTTGGGTGTCCCCAAAGCTTCTGCTCTCTTTGAAAGTCAAGGCAAGGAAGGCACCCTGCCTCGCCAGAGAGATTTCTGCTGCCCAGACGGGGGAAGTGCTGCTTGTTATTAAGTCTCTTGAAACTGTGAGCGGTTGTGAATGCATGTTTGAAAGCAGGATATGCTCTACAGTGATATCCAGGGCTCATAAGAGATTTTAAAGGAGTTTAAAGAGGAAATCAGACCTGATCAAGAGAGCTTGAAGATGGTAATTTAACAGGGGAACTCTATATAGTTTGAGGGTGTTGCTTTCCTGTGTATTGATTTTTCTGTGATTCTGAACTGAAAAAATGCATTAGGATATTAAAACCAGAGCTTCTGGAGTATGGTTTGGATGAAATCATGAAGTGGGAGAATGTGGCAAATTTGCCCACGCAAAGCCCAGTGTAAGCTTTTCCTTAAAGTCACATCAAAGCCATAAACATTACAAGATGTAAAGCCCGACAAATGTGCAAGCAGAAAAATACCTCTCCCTGTTCTTTCCATCTGAGCCTACAGAGGAGAGTATAGGATAAGCTAGAGCAGTAAACTCTCCCGGATGCAAAGGGAAATAGCAAAGCAACCTAATTCAGGACCTAATGCAAACATTAAATTACTCTTGCAGGCTTTGCTGCAAATTTACTGTCATCTCGATGTATTTGGGAGCTGTCTTTAGCACGGAAGCTGGTGCAGACGTGCGGTCCCGATAATACCTCTCCTGTCAACAGAGATCCTCTGGATYCATGCCATGGGTGGGGGAAGGTGAAGGGCATTATGGAATTTGGTCCATCTGCATCGGAGGAAAAGGAACTTGCTTTACCTCTCAGGTTTTTTTCAGCTTTATTTCTGATTCAAACTCCTGCTGGTTTTGAAGCTCAGAGGAGCTGAACAGGGTAGATAACTTATCACTCCTGTGATGTCTGCATCCTTTTTGTAGTGAAGCTCAAAGAGAACTTTTGGTTTTCTAGCTTTAATAACATTCTTTCACAACAGTTGCTTTTTATTTTTAATACAAGTAAACAGAAGTATGTACTTAACACTGCAGCTCAAACCTTTTCCACTAGCAGCAAGGATATGCTGCAGACCACAAACAGCATAGACTGAATAACCTACTGATGGCTTCTAGTGGCCTTTGTAGGGTTTTCTTGATATTATGCTGATTAGCTGTAGTATTTTACTGTTTTCTACCAACAAATTACMTTAGCAGCTTATATGTTTCTTCTACAACACAAAGCAATATTCACTGTTTCTACATTTGCTATCATATGGTATTAGGGAAAATGCACATGTTGAATTTCTATTTAACTTTTTTTTCTTTTAATATTAAGATGGTCAAAGCCTCACACAGAAAATGGGCTGTGAAGACCCCTTGAAGTCATCATCATTATCCAAAGACRACAGCTTCTTCATTGTTCAATGCTTTAATACAAAACTCTCTAAGTTCAATGAGCACAAGGACTAAAAGAGTTATTTCTTCTTAATGAAACCATCAGAGATGCCTGTAGCTTTATGGTATCCTTGTGTGGAGTAAGGAAYGGTTTTTGGGCCTAACAACATTCTTGGTTACTTTGATGAAAATCCACGGAGAGCCGCCTACCTTCTAATCATGATAAGTAACAGCAGTTTAGATATATGGAGTTTAAGGACCAAAGAGACCATTAGATTGTCTCATTACCTTTCCATCTATCACAGATTGCAGCATCTTACTCRGTCACCTTCTTATTTGGCTAAAGAGTATCTTCTAGAAAAGCACGTAGGCTTCATCTGAAAGGTTCAGAAGCTGGAGAATTCAGCACCGCCTGCAGCAGGAGATATCACCCCACTGCTAAGAACATGTGTCTTCTTTCCCTCAGAAAAGGGCTTCACCTTCCTGCCTTGGTTCTTGTCATTCCTCCCTCCAGGAAATTAAAGAATTCTCTTATATTTCAGGTTTTGTACTGTAAGCATATTCCTGCATTGTAATAAACTCACCCTGTCTTCCTTTGGTATATGAACCAGGCAGAGCTCCTTACATCTTTCTCTGTAACACATTTTTCTCCARACCAGAAGTAATTTTGCTGTTTCTTTTCTCTATCCCATTGAACTTTTAAACATCCTTTAGAAAACATGTGCACAGGACTGTATACAGTATTCCAGTAGTAGTACTGCTCCTTTAAAAAACTTTAAAAATCTAGATTAAAACTACCCCAAATCCAACTTAATACTCCCCGGTTTAAACACAGTTACTTGCTTTTTCCAGAGCATTGCACGGGGAGTTCATATTGTGTTGCTTGTCACTGTGACCCCCCACCCCTTTTCAGACACACCACCGTTCAAAACACAATCCTCAGTTTGTAGGTTTGGCTCCCATTCTTTGTTCCTAAATATACAACTTTGCATTTGCCTGCTTTAGCATGCCCTGTTTAACGAGATTTATGTTCCATAGAATTATGTGATCTAGCTTTATTTATATCTTTATTCTTCGGTTATTTTATGAATGGGATCCCTTCCCGGCTTTCACGTTCTTCTTGCCCAGAAGGAATACCAGGCTCATCAGCAGAGCTCCTCCACTCATCCCATTCACTTCATACTGACACTATTCTAGTCTTTCAGCGTTCCCCTGCATTTCCAAGATAAGTTCAAGACCATCACAGCAGGCCAGAGATCTCTTCAGCCAAGTCTCTTAGAATTGTTGTKCACAAGTGGTCTCGGCCTGCCAAGATGAATATACTTACTCCTAGGGGACTGATGTGAATTTTTCTAGCATCCTCCTCTGTTACTAATAAATATAAATGTTCTTCTTACATGGTGCTGTCCTACTTCTGAGTCCCAGGCATGAGTAACTGTTATTTTGTATTTATATTAATGTATCCGAGTGCATTGATCTTATTAATTCAGCATTCTTAGTTTTATAGGCTACAAGCTAATATTTATTGCTGTTTTCTGATGAAGAATGTTATGCCTGTAAATTCCCTGATACATTTAACACTTACTAATGCAGACTTCCTTGCTGGTTTTGGCTAATTTACCCTTGACTCATTCAGATCATTTAAAGCTCTAGCCAAAATTGCCTCCTTTGTCCATTGCTTCCCTCATGCTGTGGGTTCCTAAGGACCCCTACTTTTTCCCTCCACAAATCCAAATTGTACTGGGACATTGAAACGAGTTGCTTCTAAATACAAATACCCATGCACTTTTAACCAACTTTCGGGTCAGGCTTGAGAACACAATTTGACCCTTAAGCTGTTAGCCACAAAAAGTGTTAATCTTCTGCCCCCTCCCTCAAGCAAACTATTTTTATGAAAGTGATTATCTTGATGGAAGCTCTCACACCTGCTATCAGGAAGCCTTGGTGTGTGTTAATAGTTTGCTGTAATACTAGARTTGCAGCTGCTTCGGGACTGGGGGCTCTCGGTCCTGCTGTCATCCATGCGGACACAGGGCTTTCATTCTTCGGTCCTGCGACCTGGGGTTGGTGGCCAYCAAGTCACCCCCGTTGTATGGCAGGGTGCTGTCTCCATCTTCAAGCACTGGAGGAGATCCTGATGTTTGCTCAGTTTGCAGAACAAAACGTCATTTCCATAGGTTTGAATTCTTCCTGAGCCTGCTCTTCCCACCCGCAACTGGGAATCAGAGTATCGCTGTAATTGCATACATTTAAACACTTATGAGAGGGAACCGTTTCTCTTCAGGTCAGTGTTAGGAGACAATGACAGGGGAAAGGAAGAGATAGGGGGAACATTCACTTACAACTGACAACCACCTGGGGGATGCATGTTAATTTCTGCTCAGTACCCCCCCCAAAAAAATCGGTGAACAGAAATTATTTCTGACATTCAAGCCTTCAGAGTCTGAGAGACTGAAAAATTGCAACATCTCAGTGCAGAGAGAAAAGATAATTACCAACAAATTAATAGGAGACTGAAGGTAAATTTTTGGTTCTAGTAATACAAAACCAGGGAGACAGATTTAAGAACAAAATTCCTGGTGCATGTAGCGGAGGTCACAACTGAACTGAGGGCTTCAGGTATGTCTGCAGTAAAAAATGCAAAACACACATAAAATGTGGAATATAGTCTTTTTCCACATGAAATGGTTCAAAATGTYGGCATGTGGCTGTGTGAAACATCATATTATATAAATACTTAAATAGGTGGCACCATGGYCTCTACTGTAATCCTAGAGAACTGTTCTGAAATATACTGTCCTTGTTTGTCGCTCAGGGGTGATTTTCTTTATTTTTCAAAACTGGACTAAAAATGGTTCAGTTGTTTGTAGAGACAAGGTGAGACTCCAGTGAGCAGTCTACACATCCTAAACCAGAAACCTCCCTCCTTTCCTGCAGGCCTGKAGGTTGGAACAAAAACTGGACGTTTTGCAGAGGGATATTTCCATTCCACTCAGGTTTGGTACAAATTACCGCCGGCTCATGTTCATTTAAGGTTTCTCTAGGCTTGTCCCATGAGCACACTGCTTTGGTGGGCAGACTCCAGCCATACAACTCCTTTACCCTGCCATGGGAAGGAGCTTGGGAAGATGCAGCAGCAGGGATAACTACTGCTGTTTATCCTTTTTTCTAGGAGAAGGCAAGAACTAGGGAAGGGGAAAACAGAGGCAGTACCAGAGCTTGCATTCTTTGGTTTGAACTGGATGTGTGTCAGTGCATATGAAAATGCATACATTTGCATTTGCACAGAACGCTGAAATATAAGGAAAGAAGCGGATTGTCTGAGATTGTTTCCTTTGCTTCTTTAAAAAGCAAACACTTCCAAATCCTCTTCCATGAAAAACACATCCCCAAACCCCCCATTGTCTTTAGAAACAGGCATGTGTGCTGCTCAGATCCACTCATTTCACTTAAGAAAACAGCATACCCTAAAACTGATCCAAAATGTAAGTTTTTCACAACACGCACCAGCATTACCTCATAAATCACGATAGGCAGCACAACCAAGATCTTTTCTCATCTCCCTTAGCCATTTGAGGTACTTACAGTGCAAGAGGCTGAAAATCCTTATATTACCAAGAAAAATATAAGGGTTCCTGAGTCTGCCAGAGTGAGTAACAGTGGGCAATTAATGAGGCAGAGGACAGCCAGAAAAGGATTGAAATTTTGCACAAGCAAACATAGATTTGCCACCTCCAAAGTGTCCAGAACTTGAATATTTTCCCAATTCTTTCTGTACACACCATCGGTATATAGACAACTCGGTATGCAGGGATTATGTTCACAACATGGTGGTAAGAGATGGTGAAAAAAAAAAAAAACCTATTAAAAGGCAAATCAGGAGAAAAGTCAGCTACCCAAATGTCAGGAGTGTGGCACAGCAGGAGCAAAAATCTAGACCTGGATTCCTGGATTTACAGTGATGCACGGCTGGGCTGGTGTGACGCCTTCCCTGCAGAAAACTTGCATGCCCAAGTGGCCTATAGGTACGTGGGAGGGAGAGCAGAAGTGGTAGCCTGGTTTATAYAG
Source organism: Oceanodroma leucorhoa (assembly GCA_030449065.1). Lineage (NCBI taxonomy): Eukaryota > Metazoa > Chordata > Aves > Procellariiformes > Oceanodroma > Oceanodroma leucorhoa. The sequence continues at coordinate 5,536,375 of JASVER010000050.1, read as the reverse complement.
TTTGTTGGTCACAGCTGGACCCTCAGAACAATTAACGATTCTGTATGAAAATCCCTCTCTGCTGTTGCTTTTCCAAGGAYCCCTGTGAGTTGGGCAGTGAGCGGGTTGCAGATGAAATGAGCTGTTKTGGCAGCTTAGCACTTGCAGCCTGCTTGTTGGAGCTGTCTTCCTACTGCCCCCGTCCTATGCATTTAGCTCCTGTGAGGAAGGACCTTCTGATCTGCTGAAGTAAGTTGGAAGTATATGTAATCACCGCCACAGAYGACAGGCTTCAAGGACTCTTTTAGTCATGGTTAAAGCAAGCGTATTTACTTTGTTATAGTTTCTCTTCATTGACACAGTTGYTAGGTATTCAAATAGTTACTCAGGAACTCCTGAAACCTTTTGGACTTTAATGGTAATACTGGAAGTACATTAACTAAGGACTTTGCTACAGAGGGATATGCTGGAAAGTTAATATGAATGAATTTTTAATGTATTAGCTAATTTCCATGGAAATCCTGGGAGGCTATTCTCTAGAGATGAAGTGAGTAAAATTAGATCAAGGTCATCTTAATTCTCAGTAGGGATTTCCACCTAAGTGGCTCAATGCAGTTTAGCAAACCCACTTTAAATTACCAGCTTCATTGGTTTACTATAGTTTTCCTGAATGTCTCTATGTAGATAGTCCCTTGAAGAAGAATCCTGTAAAGTGGCATGAATATTTTTTTTCCGGTTTTCTTGAGATTGATYTAAAAAATAAGGAGCTGTCTTAAGATAAAGTGAAATAATCTACTCTTCACCTAGCTTGGAGAGTTCCCCGTAGGGTTTAGTGTTGGCTTTCTTAGTAACACTGCTTAATTAATTATTTCTAATAGAACCTTTCTAAAGCCCAAGAAGGGAGTTTTTCAAATACAGATTACATCCAGGCAAGCTTCTGGTCATAAAAGAGGAGCTAATATAAGCAAGAAGGAAACCTACTCAGACTGCATGAGGCTGGAGGGASGAGGCTAAATGAGACATTCTGCAGAAAGCCCATCTTTTGGAAATGCAGTTTGCTGTCCTGATAAAGGAGGAGAGGCATGAAAATCACTGTAATTAACATGTACAGAAGTTTTCATGATAAAAAAAAGTCATCATGGAAAGGAAAGTGGTATGAAAAAGAACATCATCATAAAAATAATGGAAAACAGGGAGTTGGGAARACTGAAGAGCAAAACTACTCCGGCATAAGGGAAGCATCAGGAAGGCATAATTCAGGTCACATTGACCATGTAAGGGTGAATTACAGAGCAAAACCAAACCTGAACTGCAAAGGTTTTCTGTACTAACTATACCAGTGGCTGCTGGTGGCTCTAAATTAGAAGTCAGTTTTAGCTAATATGTTGCTAATTTTTGCCTCCTCTGTTAAAATGTTTTTCATTTTCTGGTGTGCTGAAAATATCTCTGAATARGACCTTACAAATATATGAACTTTTACCACAACCCATGCAGGCGGCAGTAAGAAGAATGCTGGAGAAAATTGCTTTTGGCTTGAGGGACTTAGAAGACAATGAGAAGCTTCTTAAAAAAAAAACAAACCTAGTTTGAATTTTATTGTGGAGAGGACCACAGGACCTGGTTATGGGAATCATCCCACACAGAAACCCAGTCAGCATCTCTCACTATTGGTTTGCATTGTGCAGTGGAATATGAACCGATATATTCTGTGGCGTTGGTGGGGAACAAGAAGTGTAAGTGAACGAACTATCACGTACCGCTCTGCAAGAGGAGGACAGCTTCACTGCTTCAGCTTTCCAAGACAAAGTAAAAGGCKGGAGTCCTTCTGTCCTCTAGAAGAGGAAAAATTCAAGGGAAAGCCTGCCCGCCACACTAGAGCTAGGGAAAACACTGTGACGCTGGAAAAAATAGGAAACTAGCCGTTTATAGCCAGGCTGCACAGTATATTGCCCATACAGATTTTCAGAACAGAACATTTTTTGTCAGCATTCACAGAATAACTATTATTGGCCTTTAATAAGGAGSAAAAGCTATTTGGAATAACTACTGTACAGAAACTAAAATGTGCAGAGGCATAAATCCAGACTTCAGCACCTGGCCCGAGCAGTCGGGCCCAGCGGTGGGCAGGGAAGCGGGGCGGGAGGAGCGGAGGGAAGGAAACCCTGGGAACTGCTTTGAACCTTCTCCGCAGCGTCCCCACGGTCTCTTTTGCACCCAGCAGCAGCTGAGCAGGCTGTGCTGGCAGCAGTGCCTCTGTTATCTGCTGGCCACCGTTGTCATCCATGTCTCCGTCTGGGCTCCCGTGAACTGAGCAAGTGCAGTATGATGCTGGGTGGGGATTTTTGCCCACGAGTCGTGAAACGTGACGTTTACGATTCACCAAGTCCTTTTGCAATTAGATTTTTTTTTTTTTTTTTTATTGTCCTGAAAACCTCTCGTGGCATTGTTTCTTCTTGCTGCTTTTCTGCTTCGGTTCGCTATTTCCATTTGGTAACGTACCTCAAGCAGCGTTTTGTCAGCCTGGCTAACAGTTGCTTTCTCTGTCTTCTGTACGGTCGAGGTCTTCATCCAATACTGTGTGTCTTTTGCTGGTTTTCATCCAGATGTTCTCCAGCATTTTATGGAAGGTGAACTCCCCACCTTGCACACACTAGCCGTCATACATAGTCCTGAGGCTTCTCTCTGGAGGTTGAAAATTGAAAAATGAGGGCAAAAAACCTCCTTAGAAACAACTTCCTCAATCAATAAATCAAGGCACATATTTTTCAAAACTGCCTGTGGGTTTTTTTGGAGGAAAAACCTGAATTGCTGTGTGTGCTTATTTGGTTTGCATGGTGTTTTATAGATTTCTCAGAGTTTGCCTTAAAAACCTGTTTTAATTGAACACAATCACAAAAACCGTACAGGCAGAGCACCGGTCAGACATTAAATCCTAATTTATGCCTGAACTGTCTTTGCGTGCAGTCGAATGAACGGCGATCACAAATAATTGTGTGGCCAGCACACTCTGCGACGCTGAGAATTCAGACCAGAGGGTTCACCTCTGAAATTCTCCCACTTCTGATTTTTTGGTAAGAGAAAAAAAAGAAAAGAAAAGGAAAGGTGAAGCTGTTGTTATGAATCGAACTGCTTGTGTTGCCTATCTGAACTGCGCCTTGCTTCTGCCCTGGAGTCCCTAAGTGCAGCTTCTAATGACATTGCTCCAGCTGCAGGAATCTGCTTGGCGAAAGAGGAGGAGGAGGAGAAGGAGGATGGCTGCTGGCCATTTTTGTTTTCTAACGTGCATGAGTTGAAGAAAGAAGAATCCCTCGTGGGATTTGATTTAGATGGTTTTGGCAGCTGTAAATTACTCACAGCATGCTGTGGAGTTTGTGCTATGAGATATTTTCAGTTCCATCGAAATCTCATGCAAAAAAAAAAAAAAACCAAAACCCTCACTAACAAAAATAAGGCAGCAGGACAGGAGATCGCTGCAGACGACTTTCAGCTGGCTTGTGCCTGCCTGCTCTATAGGAGGAGTTTTAAGGAGCTGGATTAACCACTTAAGGAATCCTGAAGAAATGACAGTGAACGGCACCGAAATGTTGGTTTTCACTCTTCGTGGCAAAGAAAGCGCTTTTCTTTAGACTTTGCATTACATTAGGGTACACTTACAGAGGGTACTACTGTCTGTTTGTCTTAAGATTATGCTGCAGCACAGGTTTCTAGAGGAATTGGGGAGTAATGAGTTAGTGCTTTCTAAAACATTGTTTACTTCTGTGGTTATGTCCTGCAGGCCATTTAAGAGTGATTCTTAGTCAGAGGGCAGAGCTGCWGCTTATAAATTGTACCTCCACAAATAAGCAAACAAATAAACAAAAACCTGTGCTAAAATTAAAAATCTCTTATAATCTTAGGAGCACTGTGTGCAAATACCTCTATTTTGTGAGGGCTGCTCTTAGTGTAATTTCTGCTTAAAAAAAAAAAAAGATGTATTTTTACAGCTTCCTCTTTCTTCTGCTGCAGTAGAGCCAGAGGAGCAAGAGAAGTGAGGTTGCTTTCCWTGAGGAAAGGTGTTGCTGCAATTGCAAGAATAAAATCTGCTTCAGTGGAGGGGAACCTCTTGGAAGGAACTCAGCTCTGGTCTCAAATCCCAGCCCAACTTGCGAGGTTAGACCCCCCCCAAAACCAAGAGAAACAATAKAAACAAGAAAACCACCCTCCCCAAACTTGCTTTGCTTGTAAATTGAGAAATGGAATGGATTTAACCTGGGAATGGTTGAAGAGTGGGGAACACAGGTGTCCTTGCCGACACTTTAGTTTTTCACAGCAGTCGTGCTCTTTCAGGACATTTTACACAGGAAGAGGCATGTGGCCCCAYAGCCTTCCCACACCAAACAGAGCCTGCAGCAGAGCAGGACACCTGCAAAATCAAGTGTTACGGTGGAAAGGGAACWAGAGCTGCTCACCTTTCCTTCCGTCGGCTGGATCATTCCAGCATCTGTTCTTACTCCACAGCTCTGCCYGGTATCTACTTTATTTTTTGTTTCCTGTATCACTGTATATAGTACAGAGTAAAATATTTTAGTAAGTGGGACTATGCAAAACATTTCARTAAGATGCATGGACATGATAATATTGACATTTTTACAAAGGTCAGTACAAAAAGGCTTGTAATTATCAAAATGAAACAGGGAATTAGACATAGTTTCAATTATGGAACAATATCTCCTTGAAACACTTCTACTTTTACAAAATTGCATTTTCTGAAGTAAAACTGTTTCATCAGCATTCTTTGGCCRGCTTCAGTTATAGTTTCATTTTACCATCACTTTCTCAACTGGACTAGAACAACAAGGAGTCAAGAAAAATGCTAGTATCTTGTATTACTAAATTAGCGTTCTAAATTGAACTTCCAGCGCCCTTGATACCTTCCTTCTCCCAGTGGATCCTTTGCTGCGGGCACAAATGCACCCCCCCCCTCCCCCATACCCGTACACCCATCCCCATGGCTGGGCAGTGGGCAGCCAGCCAGCTTCTGGCCTTGCTTGATGACATGAGCTTTGTGTCATGGTCCATCTATTYCCATCTCCACCTTCTGGTGTGTTCAGCCTCGTAAGGCACCGCGGTTATAGGCTTCTCCTCAAGACACTGATGTTAGAGGACCATGGGACCCAGCCAAGCCTTCTGYTGGCAGTCCCTCAACCTCCTTTGACCAAGAGGTATTGGTGGATGAGAAAACAGGGGAGAAACAATGTGGACCGCAATAAATTCTATTGTTACTGTTGGGTTTGTGTAAGGCACCACGACCTGCCCTCTCCCTACTATCAGGGAAATTTTGAAGGCTGTACAAAATGTTTTCTCCTGATCCTCTGCTGCAAATCTGTTCATCTCCTGATTWACAGCTGCAAAAGCTGGGGCAGCTGAGCAGTTTTCATCCCTGGGTTCCTGTGAGTRCTTTCTGATATTGGAGGTTTCTGTAGGTGGAGAAGAGAGAGGTCATACCTCAGTTTGGGGCCAAATGATATGACAGTGGTTTCATGCTGTCATCTGTTCTCTTACAYATTGTCTTTGCACGTTTTCCAAATAAATCCATAATGGCTTCTACCTGAGCTTCCACAGGACGGTGGGGGAAGTCCTGGCTTTGGCTGTCTGAGTAGGTCSATTCCCAGGTCCTCTGCGAGAGCTTGCTAATTTGAAATGGAGATGTAGAAATATTTTCTCCAGTATATTACACTGGAGAGCTGATTGTCCTTTGGTTTGCTGCCTGAGCTATACCTGTGCAGAAAGAGAGCACAATGGAGAATAATCAGAAATCTCTAGTATCACTGTAAATGAGGAAAAATGCTATCGAAGTCGGTAGATGTAACAACTGTTGTAATTGAGAAGCGAACTGTAATTGAGAACAACTGAAGTAATTGAGAATTACTTTGCACTAATTAAATGCACACAAACAAATACAGTGATGGGTTGAGATTCAATATTAGAGGAGTTTCATAGATTTCCTCCATAATCCAGCGTATGTGGCTTTGTGCCCACCTGAATGTGGTTGTCTGTTTCAYGCAACGTGGGCACCTCACAGAAGTATAGAAATTATACCAAGGGAGSACTGGGAAGCTGTTCAAACCATTTAGCAGTGTCAGAGTAATTTCTGAATTTCAGCTTGACTTGCGTTTTCCATAGTCTGTTTTCTCTTTATGTTTTTATTTCGTGTTTTTATGTCTTTCTAATGTCCTTTCAATGTCTTTGTGTTTATTTTGCTTTATTATTTGCTCTACACTTTTTTAAAGCTGTGCTGTTATAGCTCTTTACTGTCCTTTCTTCTAATCTCTTCTCGCACTGATCTCTTTAGCTTTCTCCCATTCTCCTTTTCCTGTGCTTTCCCCCCTTTCTTACTGTTGTGCAACCTGCAGTGTTCTTACCTGTTTCCTCTGAAAACATGCGGACTCAGGACAGTCTTAAGAGGTTTTTAGGGGAATATGAGCCAACATATCTTTTAGGGAATCATACAATCAAAGCCTTAATAAGTAAAAAGTATTGTAGCCCTCCCTGTGGCAGGAGAGGTGGCTCCTGAGTGTTTGCACTGGCTTCCAAGGCACGTAGGAAATTCTTGAGAATGTTTTCAGTGATTCAATTTGTTGGTTAGTATGTCTGCAGTCACTGAATTATTTTGTGTATGTGTGGGCAGATTTTCTCTTTCTGCTTTATTTTTTCCTTTTTCCTTTATTTCATTACCTCTTTGGCTTTTAGTTTTTATTTTTCTTTTCCCCTCCCTTCAACTATTTTTCTCCCCATAACACCACCACATCATCTATTTCCATCCACTATGTCCTCCCAGTTCCTTTTCATCTTGCTTCTTCTACCCTTTTTCTGCTTGTATTCTTCTTGCTCTTATTGTCCCTATCATACTTCGCTTGCTCCATTTAAAACTACTGGGAGCAGAGAGCCCCATGCCTCTAAGGAACAGGTTTTTATGATATTAAAAATTAAAATTTGGAGCGTTCAGCTTAGGRGGTCTGAAGGATATCTTTCCTGACACAGTAACTGAATTGGACCTAAAATTCACCTGCGTTTCTCCTGCAATGGTCCCTGCTGGATGCTCTGACTTTAGGAGCRGAACAAGGGAACTGCCTGGTGTGGCTGTTTTCTTTGCTGAGCRCTCAGGTAGCACGCAGCCTTAGCGAGCACCAGTGGCTGCCACTTGCCATTGCCTATGGCAAGGAAATAGGGAAGAGTGTGAAGGGATCCAGGCTGGGAGAAGGGATCTGCTGCCCAGGCTCCTCCTGTCCACGGTGGCTTTCAGATCTCTTTTCCCTTGGAGCCCGGCTTTTTCCTTCCACACCCGGGAGAGCCCTGGGCAGGGGGGGAYGTCCTTTCTCAGTGAAAGGTGTGGGTGCAAAAGCTATTGAACCGGTGCTAGCGTTAMCAAGGTGAAATTGTTTTAAGACTATGATGTGGTGGACCTACTAAAGCCGATAGTGGTGCTGGAAGCAATAACTTGAGGTGGTTTGTGCAAGTCCTCAGGCACCATCAGTCAGCCCAACTCAGCCTTCTGTGTGAGGGTTTCATGTTTGTACGGGAAGGCAGTCTGGCCAATGGTGAATATAAATGGAATTACAGCTACTTTGAGGTAGCAACTGTGAATTAATCATAGCCCCTATGAGGGAATGGCTCAGATCTGAGCAATTCTGGTAAGCGTGATTCAGCTTGGACTTCCCCAGGATGCTTCTAGCACAGTGAAATAGTCCTGGCAGGGGTTTGAGGGTGTTGTATGCAAGTGGATACGTGTGTCTTTGTTCTTGGGCATGTGTAACCTTTGTGTAAACCCCCTCAAACCAGCCTTGGTCTAAAATTGCCCAGCTCATTGAAGAAGCTGGAATATAATAGTTTTCTGTGACAAATTCTGCATAGAATTGGTTTAAACTGTATGCAGAAATTAAAGCATTTATTGGGATCTGCATGTCTGTGCTACCACAGAGGTTTTTGCTTTCTGTTGGTTTGTACTATCAAGGCGGCCRTGCTGCCTTACGAAGTTTGAAAGCTCTGTTCATTCTTAGGCAGACTGTGCTGGCCTGTACGACTGATTTGTATGAACTGTAATTTGCTCAAGAGCTGTACGCTTCTGGCAGGTTCTTTCGAGTGCTTTGCAAACCTTTGAAATAAAAAGCTGTGGAGTATTTGAGTGTATAAATAAATGGGAGGAAATCACATGCAGTAAATCACCAGGAGTGCATAGACAGTCTAAGGATTGTGAAAGAAAKAAAGTGTGAAATAGCAATGATACTGTAAAAGAGATATAATAAAATCAGAAGAAAACAGTGGGTCAGGTGCTAAGCAGCCTGAAGGCTGCTTTGCTCCACTCCAGCAGCTCAGTATAGCAGTTAAACAAACATTTTATGGCTGGAGGTACACATACTCTAGTTCCTCTGAAGCCGAGTGCTGTGCCACTCTCGCTGTGAGGGTGGAATAGTAGCACACAGTCCTGGCCCCGGCGGGGTTCAGTGGGTCGGTGTGCGGGGATGGGACAGAAGCAGTATTCACTGCATGGAGGTTTTCATGGTTGGAGCTCCTGCTTAGTTCCCTGCCAGCTCCCCAGCTCCTCTGCCCAGTCCCGTATACAGCAAGAGTGGGGGAACAAAGACGTCTCTGGAGCATCTCCTGACTTAACTGAGGGAACTAGGCAGTTATTCTTATCTTTCCAATACATTGCCTCCTGCAAGCAAATATTGGTTTTCATGCATTAGTGGAATGTGACAGGAAATTAGGCATTACAGGCAAAAAATGCAGGGGAAAAGTTAGTAAGTTTGGTTTYGGCTCTGCCCCCCGGTGCCTGTGCATTACAGCACGGCCCCAGCACTGCTGCCCTTAATTCGTTAATTAACGAGACAAAAAGTGATGGATTTTTTGCAGCTGATCTCCTTCACTCTGGTGTGTGAACTCACAATTGCTGGTGTGCACGTGTGTTCACGGAAATTATGCTTAAACTAGACTGAAGAAGTGTAATTACAGGGGCATCGTTATGCCAGGGCGTTTTTCCCCCTGAGATGACATTGATCAGTTCAGTGGGTGATGGTGGTGAGCTCAGCCGTACCGTAACTGTTCCCAGGGCTTTCAAACGGTGAGGGCAAGTCTGAAGGAAGGGTTGGAGGGAGAAGAATGACCTGGCTGTGTAAATGTTTCCTCCCGAGTGTCAAAGGTGCCACAGGAGAAGCCACAGAGGTGCTTGCTGAGATCTGTAGCACCTCCATAGCTGGGAATAACTGCTGGCACTGAGAGCCTTCTGTGGGTATGGGGGGAGGACAGAAAAGGCTGAGCACATCCTTGGAAGGAGAGGATTTTTCATTTTTGTGTGATGTAGTAGAAAAAGGGAAGAGAGTGGGGGGATGTGATACAGCAGAGGGGTCAGGTGGCAAGATGGGAAGTTTATCCTCGCAGTGGTGTTTTACACAACTGTAACTGTGGCAAGACTGTGTTAGGTCCCAGAAAAAATTATTTTGCAGTAGACAAGATGCCGGGACTGACAAATCTTATCAGTGCTGGTGCTGACAAATCTTAYGGACTTATCATCAAAAGGCACAGGTTTTGCTCATGCTGCATCAGTTTCGCTATGCAGAGACGGGCCATTGGCTGTACATGGCTTTTAAGAAATCAAGTAAAAGAGAAAGAACTGCTCAGAGCCTTGTAGAGAAATGTGTTATGCAGGAAACCCAGAGGAAGCTCCAGCTCTCCTTATGAGCCTGGGTCTCACACCTCTAAGTATGGGTATTCTTTGGCTCATCACGTATCTCACGGGCAGGGTGGGCACCTGGCAGTGTTAGAAATAAAGTGAGGTGTCTGTCCTAGCGAAGTTCAGTATCATTCTTTTTTCATGCAGTCTTCCAGCATGAGCATTTTGGAGGAGACATTTCCTTTTGTTTAGTTATATCTTCTTGGCTAATAGCCATTAGTACTGTGTATCACCCTCTGCAAGTTGACCCACACATGGCTTTTCTTGATGCTTCTATCACTGTTCCATGAAAAGCAATTGATTCTTTAGCTCAGATATACACCTGAGACTTTTTTTACATCTAGAGGCTTCCCCTGAACTCTTCACTGGCAGTCTTAATAGGACTTTATTATGTTTGTTCATTTTGGTGTTAAATGCTAGACCAGGGGTAGAAACTAAAAATTTGATGGCCGCTACTTTCGACTAGTAGATTAATGCTTTGGTTATTGCAAAATGTAGCATTGGCCTCTTCATGTAAAGAGTAGCAACATACTTCTAACCTATTACTTGCTCTCCTATATGTTTTGCCCTAAAAGTTAGGTAAAAGTAGGTGTAAGTATAAACATTTTGGCTTTAAGCCCTGCTACTCTTTCCATCCTCCTGAGTTCGATAAAAACGTACATTTATGTGAAAAAAAGTGTAATATTCCTACAGTAATTATTAGCATGTTTTTGTGTCACAAACCTGTGAATGTTGTGCTAGGTGTTTTATTTACAAGTGTGCAGTTTTTGTTTAAGCCTAAGGGGGTGACAAACAGAGCATTTGGACCTGAAGATGATGCTGTCTGTGATGCAGAGAGAATGGAAGACCATTTGGGTAGGCTCTTAAGATCTCAGCTTTGGTTCAGTTGATTTCTTTCCAGAAAACTAGTCTCAGTTTTGAAGATGTAGCATTAACACCAACAGGTCTTTAGGACACAGCTAGTGGTTTACAGAGTCTTTCAGCACCAGATCAGAATCTGGATCAAGCCCAGCTTAGGGTGTATAACAGTTATCCCCAACTTCATGGATGCACAGTGGTCCCTCTTTAAGATGAGTTTGGTGAGTCTCAGTTCCTCCTCCTACTGCACAAGCTGGCTGCTCAGTCTTGTCCTCTGCAGCAAAGGTGCTCTCTTTCTGTGTGCTTCTTGGGGGTTTAGCAKAATGATTGCCTAAGTCCAGGTAGACCATCATATAAGAGCTCCTACCAGGGCCAAAATTGCTCCATGGCAGATGTGGTGCTTACGGAAAGTTATTGGCACCAGTCATTTTACAGCGTTTGAATCTCTGGCCTGGTAAATGATGAATATTTTGTGAGGTAGGCTAGGTAAACTATGTCAGGGAAAAGCTTTGAAGGGTGAATTTTTTTCTCCCAGTCAGACAATGTTTTCCCTTGGTACCTTGTGGGTAGGATTGGGACACTTATTGGGTGTCARGGCTGAGGTGTGCTGTTGCTGAGGTGAAGGTTTGTGGTGGACCTCCAAACAAAGCTTTGTATGGACTTGCTGAAGTCTGTTGAGAAAGACTTTGAAATCTGAGTTGCATGAGTTTCATAAAGGAGGGGGAGCCTTGCAAAACGACAACTAAACAGTGCCTTTACTGAATGGCAGGAGCAGCTGTCTTGTAGTGCTCTCTGGTATGTATTCTTCTTTTCTTTCTCAATGTATGGCTGACAACCCTTATTGCTATATCATGAATCAGGTGCAGGGTAGCAAGGGAAAAGCGTGATGCCACATTCAGAGGCGGAGCGCAAGCGGCTGGCTGCAGGAGGGGTGTGCTGATGCATGGGCCCCACGCTGTGTGCAGGAGAGAGCCACGGTCTTTCCCGGGGTGAGGAAACGCTCTTTGTCACAGCTTTTCCCGAAGGAGGGGGTGGCTGTGGCTCAGGTTTCCGTGGGGGGGACGGCGGGTGCCTCCTGTTTGTGCCATGCAGTGGGGAGCGCTCTGCCACTCTCCAGGGAGTGCTGCATGGCCACTTGCTGCTTGAAACACAAGGGACCCGAGCAGTACGATTTTTGGGGGTGTGAGGGTGGATGAGTGCAGTGGAGGTGGGTGGGATGGAGGGGTTGGTGGGTGGGATGGAGATGGGTGGGACACCATAGGTTGCCCTAGCAATATCCTGCACTGGATACTTGCTTAGTGCTCCAAGGGCTTCTCTGAATGGGAGGTTCTTACTGAATTTTTTTGATTGCCGATCGATGTAAGGTATACTTTGCTCAAGAAAAAAAAAAAACCAGCATCATGCTTGCTATCTAAGTAACCCAAAAGTATCCATGGCCTATAAGTCCACATGGAGATGCCTCGCTGGATTTAGAAACACCAGAATTATTACACAAAGCATGTCTCATGGATGTGACCTTCTCCATTCCTCCCACTCAGTAAACAGTGGAACCGGTTATTCTCCAACTGTGTCTTCCCTGCAAGAAAGGCACATTTTTAACAGTAAGATACATAAAAGGAAGTTTGCTTTCTTTCTCTAAAATACCTGATATAATGAGCTTGTGAAGGGTTTGCCCTGGTTGTGGAGAAAGTAAGAGAGAGGTAGGGGATATAATAGATGTAATGTTGGATTTGCTTTGCTGCCTTCTGGGGGAGACTCGTTGCTCCTATTTTCCAGTGAGGACGCCAAAGTGCATTAGTTTACCTTTCTGTAAATATCCTGACTTGTTTTAGCAATAAAAAGATACCTGTGGCTGCAAAACTGGCATTTTGCAAAGACACCTTGAGATTCAGCCATGGAAATAGGCATTTAATTTCAGCCAGCCACTTTTATTTTCTTTTCTTTTATTTTTTTTCCTCTATGCCTCAGTGAAAGTCTTCTGCAACTGTACTGTGTTGTTAGTGAGGAGTGTTCTGAGATGTGCTGTCTGCTCAGAGCTGGGAGAAGAAGGAGTCTGCAGATGGGTGAAAGGCTTTTTAGTACTGGTTTCTTTACACCTAAACGCTGTAAGATTTAAACAAAGAACAGACTTTCCAGYCAGGATTCTGGGTGCCTCGTGCAACAAAAGGTATCCCATTGAAGCAGCCCCACRTTTCTGTACTATGTTCATATTTTCCTCTGAACGTGAAATGGAAGTGGTCAAGCAAGCTGCTGAGATGTGTTAAGAGGTCCCTACTTACCTGGCGCACACAGGAGGAAATCACCTCATCTGCTCGAGCAGCTCAGACCTGCAGCCAGCAGAAGGAAGCAAGGCTGTCTGACAAGAGCTGTGGAGAGGGAGGGAAAGCATTGTACGGCATTGAGGACATTAGCCTGGCTCACTGTCATTCCTTCTGCTTCGTGAGAAGGTGTGAGGTACGCGGTGGTAACACTTCCTGGACTGTCCTCTCTTTACAGCATTCGGTGTCAAGAAGCCAATTCCAATAAGCTGTCCTAATCCTCAGCCTCTTCCTTCTCCTTTCTTACTCTGTACATTTGTTTAACTTCTGTTTTATCCTTGTTTTCTTCCCTTCCCTCCCTCTCTTTCCCTGCCTTCCATAATGCATCTCACTGAAGAGCAGCCCAGCTGCTTCTCAGACCCTGCTGGGCTCCAGGATGGAAGGGGTGGGTCACAGATTCGCTTTGAAGCATCACTGTGGGGCTTCGCAACTGTACTAGGAGAGGAAATTGCTGCCTCCTCCTGTAGCCACATGGTCAAGCTCAGCAGCATTAGAGACAAGCTCGGGCTGCTTTTCACATCAAATTTTACCACACAAGAAGAAGGTGACAGAAGTATGATTGAAGGGAAGGTGAAGAGATGTGGAGAAAAGCACATTGTTTTGAAACGAAACTGTATTTTCCTTCTCTTCCCCCCCCCCATGAGAACTAGCGGATCTCTTACTAGTGTAGTGCTTCTCTCAACCACTGCATGCTGTAGGATGGGAAGGGCTGAAAGGAACTTGTGAGCCACAGATGGCAGCATTTCAGCAACAAGGAGGGCACGGGAGGATGCACCAAAGCACGAGAGAGAATAAATTAAGTGATGAAATAATATGTTTAGAGGCCCAATAAGGGATGTGCTAATTGGCCGCTTGTGCAGGAGCCCACTCATAATGAAACCCCAGCGACAGTTAAAACTCTGCTTTGCCTCTCTGCTCTTCTTGAGCTGACCAGTGAGATAAATCTGCAGCAGTATCTGGGAAGGGTGTGTGTGATCATCCATGTATCAGAAAGTCACATGCTTCTTCATTAAGACCTTTCATGTGGAACATGCTGAATGGTAACAAGCACTTGTAGGACCCGTAGATACCTGGATTCTTGGTGTGTTGGTGTCCATGGGGGTCTTTCCATCTCGAGGCTCTAGTGTGAATGATTTTGATTTTCCATTCTGTGTATTTTCTGCAGTAGCACACTATCAGTTTTCTCTGTGCCACTGTTGTTTGTGATGGAAACCCTGAAGTGCAGGAGGAGTGTCTCAGTGTGCAAGCTCTAATGCTGGACAGCAGACTGAGATTTAACAGGGCTTTTTGGGAGGCACAAGGAGACTGCAAAATCAATGCGTTATCTGTAYTAGTGTTATCTGTTTATTAATGAAATGGTTAATGAAATTATCACWACATTTACCCTTCGATTTCATAGTTAACAGCACAGTAAGACACGTGGAACAAATCACATCATTCAGAGCTGATATTCCAAAATGCCCAGAACCCTGAGAAGTTGCTATTATATGAAAGTATATTCATTTAGCTGTCAGGGATTTTTGCACACTTGAGATCTGGAAACTTGATTATTTTAAACTCGTATCCTGAAGGCTAAAGTAGAAGTTAATGGTGATGTAAATTCTTGTTGTTTTCTACTTCAAAAATATATGGAGTATTTGCGTTCTTACCTGTAGTTGAAATTGAAAATTTTGAGAATTTTGCAGATTTCCTTTCCACATGAAAACTTTCATCCTCATTTTCTAACCAGAAGTTATAAAGTAATTCAGTAGAATGCATCATATTTCTTCTTCTCATCTGCAGTAAGATACAGCGAGCCATTCTTCCTACTCTCAAAAACATAACTTTTTTAGAGAGAAGATGGTTGGGAAAAAACCTCAATAAACTCAAAATATGCATATAATTTTCCAAGTGTAGTACATGCTTTTAAAGGTTTTAAAAGAATGGGTTATGAAATAGTTTAGTTCTGCATGGGTGAAAATGTGTGGGTATTCATACACACAGAAAATTACTAGCCCTGTTTTTGACATCCATAAAGGATGCTATCTGAGGTCACAGAAGCCAACAGGTTTCTGAGGTCACCACTGATGCATTGACATGGCTGGTGGGGGAATCAGGCAAACCTGAGACCTTTGCAACTTCAATGCTTCCGGACTGTGTACTTCCCAGCATATTTTGCTGTAAGGCACAGTTTGCTGAGAACMTCACAGTGGGGCATCCCATTGCTTCCAGTGAGCTGAACTGAGAGCCAGGCAGGCACAAGCATTCTGAATTAAAGTATTTTTCATAGAAAACCAAACACAAATTATCAGAAGTTTTTGCCCACATTCTCCTTGAACTTATCTTTTAGATTAGATGTCGATGAGAGAAACAAAGGAAAACAGACTGGAAATTTCCAACATGCAGAAATGCTGAATTATGCAATTATCAATTTTAGTGTTAAGCAGTGGGAYGTTTTTAAGTTAACAGATGTCTGGATATTTGGATGCGATTCTTCATTTCCTTTTATCAGTTTTATTCTGGCATGACTTCTAGCCAGGAAGTGGAAAAGTGAGCCTCATAGCAGGTAAGGGCACGTAGGCACAYGTACAGGTATGACTGAGAAATAAAGAGGTGTATATCTGTAGGCACATTATRTGCAACATCCGTGAAGTTCTGTGAAGTGTTTAAGTCAAGAGCCATTCATGCCCTGTTATTCAGAAGGGACTAAATGTATGCTTTAAGAGTAAGTGCAAGTGCTTGGTTGTATTTCTGCGTGACTGCGAATGCCAGGTTAAGAGCACATACTTCTTTCAGTGAAGTGGAAAAGGTTATGCACCTCTTCAGTGGATGTATAGATGAAGTGTTTGTGAGTTTTGCAAAGATGAATGAAGTTCATGGAGTTATTACAGTTAGCTTGTGATCGCCAGATGTTGGAATATGTGTGTGCAAGCGTGCTGGTGCATCTGTTGTTTGGATAATAGGATATACACATGTGGGACAACTGTGCAGTGTAGGTGTTATTACACTCGGGGCCATAGCTTCAGCAGGCGTAAATCAGGGTGGCTCAGTGGAAGGCAACAACGTCCAGCAGCGTGCGCTTCCTGGAATCGGTACGTGTGACTGCCTGT
The DNA here is from genome assembly GCA_030449065.1 of Oceanodroma leucorhoa. Classification (NCBI taxonomy): domain Eukaryota; kingdom Metazoa; phylum Chordata; class Aves; order Procellariiformes; genus Oceanodroma; species Oceanodroma leucorhoa. The sequence goes on along the minus strand of JASVER010000050.1, from coordinate 5,520,425 downwards.
AGGGATTTTGCCGTGTGGGATTGCGGTTGGCAGAGTGTGTCAGGATGTGACTTTGGGAGCCTGAGCTGAAGACAGTTAGTAAAAGAAAAGAGAAAAAGCCAAGCCACAAATACACATCCAAGGAGCACGGATGTTAAGGGAAAAGGAAAGAATCCRTGCACTGAGACTGATCCTCCCGGCTCCAGTTTTGTGCTGCTGTTTCTCCGTGGAAGTACATGGAAGCTGTGGGATTTTAGAATACTGATCTTTCACGTAATTCAGTTGCTGGCAACGTCTGCATTAACAAGTTATGCAGCCCAACAGGAGCAGACCTGCAGGGTGAAATGGTTGGTGTTCAAGATCTGATGTCCAGACTGTCCAGACTGTCTGACTTTTGAGTAGGGTTAATTTAATTTAATTGCTGCGGTGGAGCTGGGGAGGGCCTGGAGTCTCTCTCAGCCATGACCTCATTCCTTGTCGCACTGCTGCTCCGTAGGGGAACAGCTTATACCTGCTGTTGTGCCACTTCTGAGCACGGGCAGGAAGCTTATGCCCCTCTGTCCCTGGTCCTTTCCTCATCCTGCCTGTCTGCTGGATTGAGGAGGAACGTAACTCAGCGTCTCATTCCTCTGCTGTAAGTGAGATGGGAGTTTCTAGCTACAGGGCTTCCTCATGCCCTGGTTGCTAAATGCAGCCAAAGCGCGGCTCTCATTGAAGCATTGTCTTTGTATGCGCTGCCCGGAATTGCCCGGGGTTATTTTGTCTGGTCAAATGACATAGTATGGAAGTCTCCTCATCTGTGCTTTCTTACCCCTAGGTCTCTTTCAGCATCCCCTTCCTTGTCTTCTGTCAACTACAGCTGCTGTTGATGTGCTGCCTACGTCGATCTTTCAGCTCACCTGGGCAGTGGTTTAATTATTAAGATGTTCTTAAACATCAGTGCCTGGTACCACTCCCTGGATACGGAGTGAAGCATCAGCTTTTGCAACTTCGAAAACTTTCACRGTTTTAACACTTTCTGTGAATAACCTCATCCTAAGCATTGTTCACTTTTGCAAGTTGCCTGATTATCTTAAAGTTGTTAAGAAAATTGTTTCAAATTGACATGAGGTACATTCTCGGTTGTAGTTGAAGGGGAAATTCCATTTATGGCTTGGCATATGTGTCTGAYATTTCAGATCTCAAATTAAATTGTTTTTATATGTCACGGTTACCTTTCTTAGCACAGGCTGGATCGAAGTTCCTAACGCATCCTTTCCAAGTCCATGCACCATACTCTGGTAATGCAGCGCTGTAACCTATTCAGTCTCTCGTGGTTCTGTCCCCCGTGACCTCACACCAACTCCATCCCCTGTTTTGTCACTTTTAAAGCTAATTTTTTATGTTCCTGGCTCGGTCTTGAAACACTAGAAGTTAAAAAAATCAGCAYTGTGCTCAGGTGCTTCTGGAGAATCTTCTCTCTCAACCCTACCTGCATGGCTACATAGTCAGAGGCAGGAAAATTGGCTGGTTTGGATGCAAGTCAGTTGTACGTGAAGCAAATAAAAGGAAGAATATGTTTATCACTTGTGAAAAATGCCCCAGGCTCATTGTTTAGTAAAAACATCTGGTCACTCTGCAGAGGTGATCAAAACAGCAAACAGAACATTAGGTTGCAAGAAACTTCCCGATGGAAAGTACCGTTGAAAATACTGTAATTTCTGCTATGTGAGCCAGTGGCAGATTATTGATTTAAAAGCCGAACACATTTTTAAGAATTCAGTCCCATACATATAATTATGTGTCTTTGCGTGTGTGTGTGCGCACATGTATGTCATAAAAATAGAATGAATTCAGAGRGCGAGCAATTAAAATGTTTAGAGTCAAGGAGAAGCTTTGTTATGAATAAAATCTGAAAGGATTTGGATTACAGTCAAGAAGTTTAGATAGAGGGCAATCAAAATTGTACTAGGGCAGATAGTCTTCCAAAGTCTGGTTCAGAAGTGGGTGTGGGGGGTCTGAAGGACAGCTTGGCTAACGTAGCATGTGGATGAAAAAAAATGGAATTTAATGATTTGTTGAACTATTACAAACACAAACATCAGTTCAACAGGACTAGCCTGATAATTACCATTTTCCCAAAAGAAAAGTGTAGATTGTGAACAAAACGAACAATTTAAACTTGAAACTTCAGCTTAATGGAGCTGCATTTTTCTTGCAAAACCAKTCCCATGGAAATTTCCTAATGGTTTCCTCTTGAAATGGTTTCATTTAGAAAGGAARTACAAGCAATACGTAGAGTGGTATTTATCTCGTTATAACACTGCAGCAAATGAACACYCAGACTAAAAAGGCAATGCATTTTAAAGTGAAAAAGGACTCTTTCTCTTCTTGTGTGCCCAGTTACATGGAACTCACCGCCTTGTGACAGCAGTGCCAAGAGCTCAGTAGGACTCAGGAAAGGGTTGGACATTTCTTGTTATTAAGATGCCAGCTGGCTCTCTGATACTGCTGTCATGATAACCGCCATGGTATAGGGAAACATATGTAACGKCTCTTGCCCTGTGGTTTGTAGGCTACCAAATATCAGCTTGCAAATATTTAGAATGTTAATCTTCATTTGTTTGAGCTGTGTTCATACCTACAAAAAGATGGCAATGTTTTCTGGACTTCGCAGTCATTTTAAATTTCTTGGCGATTTCACATTGGTCTCAGAGAGAATAGATACCTCTGCAGCATTAATCTTGTGTCATGTTTTCCTTTTTTACAAATGATTTTTTTTCCCTGGCTGGCAGAGAGCAGTCCAAGCCGCAGAATCCAGAAACAGACTGTCCCAGAGCTTGTGCCCGCTCCCATCAGGGAAGGGCCTGCCACAGAGCTGGGATCTAGTTTCAAACTCCTGCACAATTTGAGGTTATTTAGAGCCAACATTTTGGTTTAGGCTGGTCTCTAAATATTTGCTGTATGGTTTTATTTATAAGAATAATGACTCTATGTTTACGGGCTACAGCATATAATGCATCTAATGCCTGGTCTCTTATTTTTTTTAGCTTTCCCTAACTTTCAAGTGCGTTTCCACTCTTTAATTTTACACAAACTCTTGGACATTGGCCAGACAAATTCTTTGTAGTCTGTACAGTTCAGGATCTTGGCCAGATTAAAGTTGTCATCAATTTCACCTCCCTCTTCTTTTAATAACATCCCACTTTCTCCCTAGTACTTCTCATGTTTTTAAAGGTTGTCGTTCTCTGTGTTCTTCTGCATTTTCTTGAATATTATGCTCTTTTATTTTATCTCCTGATTTAACTGGATCTTATTTTTCTGCATGCTCTTTTTAAGCCCTTTACCATTTTAAGTATGGGCTTTCTGAATATTTGCTACTGAGCAGTCTTTTTGTGAGGCTGTGCTGRTGATTCCTTGTCCTAAGCAACGCTGACTGACAGCTGCAGAGAATCTCCTCAGGGAATTTTAGGAATCTCTTGGTTTCTTTTATACTGAAATTTCAAATTGCGTTTTCCTCAAAGCKAGTCTGAGATACTGAAGACCCAAGYTATTTTTTGCTTTCTGGAAGACAATAATACAACATCAAACACCGAGTCCAAGTTTTGCTACTTCAGTGGGGTTTGTTCTCCTGAAATATGATTGCCAGAAGCCTCTGCCGGGGAAAGGTTATGCTTATAAAATACTTTCAAGCAAACAAGTTACCTCAATCCAGAGATGGGAGAGTTTATAGAACGGGTTTTTGGTTGACATCCATTTGATTGGATATTTTTAGTTGTGATGGATAGTCTAAAGCACAGACTGATGAGTTGCAGGCAGTTTTCCTGAGAGAATATGGTGAGATTGGGTATGAAGCCTACAAAGAAATCCTGTGCTGTGACACTACTCAGAACACTCTTAGTCACCTAGCTTACACTTCTGTAATGAGAATTTGTATTTGCCAAGGATGACTTCAGAGCCCAGCAGCCAGCATCTCCATTTTTAGCTGATGCAGCTCGAAACTGGAGCGGGTCTCTTGAATATCTGGTCCTAAACTGTATGTTGGCAAAAYGTGTAAGTTTTCTTTTTCTCATCATTCTTAAAAAATACAATAGACTGTGAGATAAAAATCACTTTAAAGTTTAGCTGTGGCTGAGATTCTTTCTCCTGGCTGGAGCAAGAGTTAACTTTTGAGGGCAAACCCCCAGGGCTAAGTATACTAGTAAACTCCAGCTGCTTTGTACTTCTTTGCCAATACCGAAAAGCCATAAACCCGATTTAACTTGCTGGTTAAACCAGGTTTACAGCTGTTTTGCATTGCTGGAGTGGAGCAGAGCAGCTGGAGCATACCAGTGAATCAGGGTGATTTTTTCTCTGCTGGGTCTTGTGTCCCTTTGTTGAGTCTTACATGGAATAAGCCAAGGCAGAGGCAGTCAGTTCTTGGCAGTGCACAGTCAAGTTGATGCAAGACTCGCATTTAGAGCCAAAGCCACTGTGTTTTTTTGTCTTTGTGTTTGCTTTTATATTCTCCTACTAGTTGTGTTTGCCATGGGGATATAGATGTGTAATAATTCCATGTCATACTGGCCTTATACTCAGTCTTTGTTTTAGGCAGCCATCAGYTTGAGTGTATTTTACAAGCTTTGCTGACTCAAGTCATCTTACGAAAACACCTTATAAAACTATAATTCAGGAGGATGAAGAAGTCTTTGAGGTTAAAGTGCCAGAGGAATTCTCCACTTCAGAATCAGCTTGTCTCTCATTGATTTCGCCTGTGACTGTATCGGGTGTCTTTATTTGTCTATGCCATTTTCCCATCTATACAATGTCTTGTAGTTTTGTCTTTTTGAGTCTTGCTGATATTAATGCCATTTTGTCCTGCTGTGGTTTCATAAAAGGGTCTTAGGCTGGAAATTAATTACYTGAATGCTTCTTTTGGCTGTCTGAGATTGCAATGCAGCCTGAGTATGAATGAAGTTTTTGGKTTGGACAAGCTTTTACTGTCTCCAGATCAGTAAATGCTGATACTGGTTTTAATTTGTAGTCACTAAGGTAATCATAATAAATATTATTGGGGGATAGACTAGATGATCTTTAAAAGGTCCCTTCCAACCCAAACCATTCTATGACTCCATTATCAGTAATAAACAGGTTACAAATTCTAGCTGTATGTAGTTGRTAATGGGCCTAATGCTGGAAGAAGGCATGGTTAATGTAATAGGGTATGTGAATGAATGCAAAAGAGTTCAGGTGGATAAGACAATGTATAAGAACACCTGCAGAGCTATCTTTGTGTTATTTGTTGTGTGCAGCATGTGCATATGGTTACAATCACCTGGGAAGTGTTTAGAAACCTTTGCCTACAGCAAGAGCAATTGCTGGATCAGCTGCATAGAATGCAACCATGCTAATCCGAATGGCTCTGCTGAACTCCAGACYGCTTCACCTCTGCTGCTCCTGCTGTCTTTGCCGCAGCTGGTCTTGTGCAATTTTGAAGTTACTGAGGTTTTTTGTTCTAGCTTCTGCCCAAGCATTAGTTATCGAGGGAAAACAGTTGTGTACCTGAAGTAGTTGCACCAGCAGCCACCACACCATGGCCAGASGAGCTTCCACTCTTCCAGACTGTTCGGCCTTCCTGAGCTTCTGTTCTTTCACTTTCATAGGGTCGTGACATTTTGTATCCGGATTCCAGTAATGTCACACTGTTATACGCATAGTTCCTATGCTGCTGATTTTGTGGGGTGGCAGTAGCCAGTCTGAAAACTAGAAATCTAAGAAGAACCATGAGATCTGCCTGCAACCAGCAGCAAAAGCAAGGTGTCCACTCTGTTAATTTCAGCTGAGTTCATAGAAAAAAAAGAAGTGACGTCCCCCAAATTTTCTCTGCCCATGCATGTCCAGGATTTTGTACCTTCTTTGTAGTCTGCAGATCCTGACTACCAGCAAATAGACTGCAGGGGAGAGGAGAGGACYGCCTGTTGCACTAAATGTTCGCAAACCTTGCAAACAAAAATAAACAGTTAAAAAAAAAAACCTAACAGCTTGTAACAGCTGCCACATTCCACCCAAGAGAAATCTTTATGCTAATGGAATCTGACAGGAACTACATCAGATATCTACACATATGCAAATAAAAAAAAAAAAAGACAAAAAAGACAAAAAAGAAATAAAAGAGAAAAGAGAGAGTAAGTCTTTTGGGCTCCTAAGGGTAGGTGGTGTTTTATGTAAATAAGGTTTTTGTCATTGTTCTCAGTCCTGTAGTTTACATTCTTTGATACCTTGGAGTAAAACATTTGTTGAGTGCATAAGCTGCATGATATGACCAAGGACTAAACTGAGCTCTTTTTGTTTTATTGGATAAATAAGGGGAGYAGTAACCCTGCTGTGCTCCAGCTGCAGAGAAAATTCTCCTGAAGATCCATGTATGAAGTTGCTTAGAAAATTAATGTCTTTTAATGTCTCACATACCGGTTTGCCCCTCGTACCAGATGAAAGAGCARGGGATGTACATGAGTACATGAGTAATACTAGGCAGCTGAGTTGTACAAAGAAGTCAGGCAGTAGCAGCTCACTGTTTTGTGTAAGAGGGCTCTGATCCCCGGACACACAGAGTTGGTGCAGGAAGCTGGTTGGGGTTGGTTTCCATCATCTTGGGGCACTCAGTGGGAATGCTGACCTCATAGTCACCATGCTTGTGAGAACCGTGTTTTCCTTCCTATCTGCCAACAAGAAGCCTGGGAATTCGTGGATCAAAAGAAATTATGAGCTGAGAATTTCCAGGGTGATCTGGAGATAGTAGAAATGGGAAAGGGATTAAGGAAGAAAAAATCTGAACTAGTTTAATGTTCCTCTGTAATCTCAGCAACGGCCACGTTATCCCTGGGATACGGGAGCTCTGAAAGTGACCCTGTGGTCTTGTTGGTAGGCTCAAAGGTTGCTGAAAGTGCTGAGAAATTTCYTCTCCTCCAGGTCCAACACTGTTAAACTGTAGTAGCTGGATACGTGGTCCGTGTGGTAAGACAGGATGATAGGAAACCATCCAACAGGGTAGTAGGAAGGGAACAGCCTGTTTGCACAGTGGCAGTGAAAGAGAGCTACGCTTCAGGCCTCRGAGAGTTTTTTTGCACATTGAACCCATGGGTGTTTTCCATGAACTTTTCAGTAGTGTCACATTAGATAGTTTCAAGCTCCTTGAAATACAATGCTTGCAAGAGCCTGTCTGTTTCTGACAGATCAGGCCAAGTCCTGTGGTCAAAAACACTTGGTCAGCCTGTTTGTCCAGCAAGCTGCCTGTCAAAAGGGACAGTGTTTTAGGATTTTTCTCTATATTGTCTCTGGGGAGAACGTATTAGTCTGGAGGAGTTAAACATTAGCATTCCCCTGTGGTCATCAGGTCCTTCTCCACACAGACCAAAATGGCTGTTTTTTCTCCTGACTACACATCACTCCACAGAACAGCAGAAATAATCGGTGGAAACATCAGAAAAAAAGAACATAATGAATGAGCAAGTGTGGAAATTAATGGTTTTAGAAGAGATTTGCAAGAAGGGGGAAATGAAAGAGGCAGAGTGATACGAACTGTGCCGTCAGCAGGAGCTTTGGAGATGTGCATCTCGATAGCTATGGTAGAAGGGCCCTTCTTCAAGCAGACGGGTGAGGGGAAGGGCCTTGTAGAGGAAAGCAGGTAAGATCAGAAAGTGCAAGTTCATGGGTGCCCGTAAAAGCAATGAGGAACATTTTGACCTGAGACTGTCTCAACTGAAAGTCCAGTGGAATACTGTAGGTTTAGAAACCTCAGCTGCATCTACTCCCACTTTTGCTAGTTGCCAGCAATGGATAAGCTTGGTGAAGTATCCTTTCTCAAGGACTCTACCCTACCCTAGCATGAGAAAACCGTAACACTGTTTTTTAATTGCCGCTTGCCTAACATATGCCCAAAGTGGCACGGATTGCAACCTAACATGGCAGCAGAAAACCAGCACTCCTATGGTAGTAGTCTGAGAAGGTCTCCTAACTCTGAGAGGAAGCCACTGCATGGGGGGTCTGCATTTCCCTGTGGCTGGACCTTGAATTCAGCATGTGGACTTTTTTACAAGGCACCTCTTTAAGGCAAGGCAAATAATCTTATCTATCTATAACAGAAGAAATTATAGAAAGCTTATCTTCCTCAGAAATCCTTCTGTTYCCCCTTCAGTCAGACACAATATGTAGTACCAGCCACAATCTGCACCTCAGGGTGTTCACAGGCATATTCTATTTTATTGGAGCTTCAGGAGCTATTCCCTGATTCCCCTCTGCTTACTCCAACGTAAAGTAGAAGTAATATCTTTGAGTTTAGCAAAGTTGCACCCCACTGAAGCTGGCGTATGAAGAAAACCAAGCTCCCAGTTCGAATGCCAGAAGAAAACTCAGATCTTCCTCCTGTCTTGTCTCATTGTGAGCAAGTACGTGCCACAGAGTGGCATGAGCTGTGCTAGCTGCCAGCCACCACAATTAATTACTACATATTGAGACTGGTTCACCCTGCACCCCTCTGTATGTTGCTCACTTACGGATGTTGACACCTGTCTCTCGATTAATTCAGAATCCTAACACATGCAGAGAACTCCAGTTAAGAGTCACAGAGTCTCATAGAGCTGGACGTCATCAGGGATGATTTTCATATGTCAGATGCACTTTAACTTCCCCTGAATTCCCTGGGTCTGGAATGAACTCAGTGTCTCCAACTGGATGACACCATTCAGGAGGGCTTAGCTCAGGAAGGGCTGAAGAAAACACAAACCCCATCTCAGTGCCTGCTGAGACTGGACTTAGAACAGCAACACTAGTGACTCTCCCTCTCCCATTTCCAAAATTGGAGGAAGGAGAGGTACTTGCTGTTCTGTGCACTACTTTGGGGGTAATTATAGATCATATTTCAGGGCACARAATAATAGTCCTTGGAAGAAAAAAAGTTCTTTTCTCCTTTGTGTGGTACTGCATGGTTGGGTAGATACTGTCTTATCAGTAATTAGTGAATTCCTTTTGCAATTTTTGATTTATGCCAGCATGGCAAATTATATCCAAGGTTGTGGCTCTCCTTCGACTCCCATCATTGTCAAAAAACCCCTCCAAAAGTCTGTAAAGTCAGTGGAATAAGATCAGCATAAAATCAGTGAGAGGGGGCTTAAGCCTCTGATATTTAATTTTCTGCAGCATGCAATTCCAGTCAATTCCCAGGGATCCCCAAGGCTCCAGCCACATGCCCACTGTGAAAGGCTGCCCAGGAAATGCTGGAATGATGCGGGGACAGCATCTAGCCAAGTGCCATCTGTTGGCCATTTACCATACTGCTGCAGMGAATGGACAGTTTCTGAGTGCCTGAACCAAGCACAGATGATGTGGCCTAAACCGGTCCCTTTAGATTCAAACCTGCAGTTTAGTACCTCGTTTCAGGAGGAGAACTCCCTAATGGAAGCTTTTCCCCAGGTCCAGTCTCTTCAGACTYCCAGTGTAGTTTACCTTTACTTTCTTGGGACCTCAGAGAAGATGTAAGACTTTTGGTTAACGGTTCAGCACATGGGTAGATATACAAAAAGGTCTTACTGTGATTTGTGAAGCATCCTCTTGCTTTTTGTTGAAGGATAAAGTGATTAACCATCACTAGGAAAACAAATGTCCTAAGCATAGTGACCCCTACTCAGGCTTACCTGCTCCAACCCTTTGAGGTGGAATAATTTGAGCCAGAGGAAGCAGATAAGTATCACTTTGCTCCTGCATCACTGAGCTCCTGAAGCAGGGAGCAAATGTCTCAGCCCCTCTGTACTCTCAGATTGATTCTCTGTCTTGTGGTCACAGAACCCCAGCAGGTTATCTCATATTATCTTGAATCAGCTTGTGTCTAGGATATCAGTTTTGAGTAGTACTGGTCTYCGTGTAACAATCCTCTGTTGGTAGGTTTGTGCTACTCCTTTAGAGGGATGGACCTGTTATTGCTTCAGCCAACTTGGAAGTCAGTGGGAGACATAAAGGACACCATATTCAAAATGGATTGGGAGCAATACAWACCGAACCTTTCTAATGTCCTACAGAATTTCTACATTGTACTGGCAGATTGTMTAAATTGTTGGCAAAGTTTACCGAAAACGTCCTTCAAGCAAAATGTCCACTATCCRATGACATATCACCTAGGGTTCTCACAGAAGATAAAGGCTTCCTGATGACACTTGGGGCAGGAAGTTTCTCATATACTATCAGCCAACCAGTTTATGTCCATGCCACTGSAGCAGTATGAATTTTCCAGAAATGTTTCCATGTGGCAGGAGGAGGGGCTGGTGGTTCTGCAGGTGGCATCTTCACCCCCAGCCTTTTCTTAACTATAGCCCTCCACACTGATGTGCAAGCTGCTCCAGGAGACACTGTCTCTCAGAAACACTGTAAATTTGAGACTCAGCCTGCATGACCTCAGGGTTATTAAAGAGTTTCTGGCATTTGCTTGGTATGGAAGGAATTTTAGCTGGGGTGATTTCATTACATTTTTAACACAGATTGTTACTTTTTTTCTCCTTAGGTTTCCCCTGYAGACAGAGATATCTCTTTCTTTCTTAAAGTGCAGAGAATACATATAAATAGCTGTTTTATTCCTTCACTGGGATGCTTGTACTTATGTGATCAAAGAGGACACTCTAAAGTATTGTTTCTGTACCTTCTCTGAAATCCACTGAGCTCTTCTTGAGCCGTTTGACCGAGTGCTTCACTTCACTTTATTCCTCTGTCAATCATCTATATAATACTAGTGCCAATTTGTTAAAAATCAGGTTCTAAACATAAACACATTGCTTTGCAGAATGTATTGTGAATTATTTTGGTGTAATGTGAGTGTGCACCCTGTTGCAAAATAACACTGCTATTTGCAAAATTCCATCTTAGCCCTACCGTATGAGAACTAGGACCATGTATATACCATACCTACCTAATACATACATGAGATATTTTTGCAAAGAAATGGCCATCTGACTCAACATGCCAACCTGGACCTTTAAACTAGTCCATCCTCACTTTTTTGTTTGTTTGCTTATTTTTTGAGCAAGCCTTCTTCTTCTTCTCCCCCGTAAAGAGAGGTGGTTGTCGTTTCTGCAGTTTGCTTCAATTGCTTTCCTTGGTAACCTATTCCATATGTTTACTATCTCCCCTTTTTGTCCTTCAGTAGCCTAGAGCATTTTCCTCACCAAAAGCTGCATGGTTATTTTCCCAGGAAATATCATTGTTCCAAAAAAGATATTATAGGAGCAAATAAAACACATTTCCAAAATAGTGCTGCCAAATAGCAAAATAAAAAAATGCTCATTATTTTTGATGACAAGGATATTAAAAGGAAAAAAATGTGTTGTTTAAAAATAACCAACTCTTCAATAGTAGTGCGGGAGGATATTCAATTAAATGGAATGTAGTTTTCCAGTGAGCCCATCTAATCTTGGATTGAAACTATGGGTTGAATTAATTTTTTTTCATTTCTGTTTTTTAAATCTATATTTTGTACTCCATTCCCAGCATTGTTTGTTACTATTTATATTTTATGTCGAGGGTCCTTGTTTCAGCTGTTTCTAAAACTTTACAAAAATGCCAGATGTCGTGTTGGAAACCCAAAGCCCCAAATCAGGCMATGAATCGCAACAAACYATAAATATATATGTGTTTATAYRTATATAAAARGCCATTGKACTGTTCTTTAGCACTTCCCCCGTTGGCTTTCCTCTTCCCTCCCTCTACCACTCTCAGCAGGTAGAACTGAAGTGTCTCACCTGCCGCGTTTACTTTGCAGACTCAGAGCAGAGCACTGGGTCAGACACAGAAGTGCTGGCAGAAAGGACGTCCTGCTCATTTGGCTCCCATTCTGACCTTACATCTGGTGGCTCAGGCCCTCAGCCTCCTCCACCTTCATCCATGGAAGAGATCCAGGTAGAGCTGCAGTGTGCTGACCTCTGGAAAAGATTTCATGACATTGGGACAGAGATGATCATCACGAAAGCAGGCAGGTAAGATATCTCTGGCTTTCTGTCTGGTTAAAAAAAAAAAAGATGATAACAAAACAATTTTTTTGTTTTTTTAACAAAGGAACCCTTTTTTTCTTCTTGATAAGCCAAAGGAATAAATATGYAGGAAAAATTAAATGGCTGTCAGAGTTTCACAGCTGTATCTCTTACTAGTTTTCTTAAGACAGGTAAAGTTGATTCATATTACTGCTTGGATCAGTGGCTCCAAGGGAGAACTGGCAGGAAACTGTTGAGGATAATCTTTCCTTTGAGCAAATAAATCAGGAAATGATCATTGTACTGTTGGCTGTACTGAATTTAAGATGAGTTATGAATTTGGGGGTGAGCCATTTGAGTTTCCTTTCAAGTTCCCRTAGCACTTCATGAGCCAGTTGATTTAATCTCAAATACAGCGAAATTCAAACTCACCTTTGCACCAAATGAATGTCTTCCTGCAATTCTAAATAGATAAAATGTTAATGACTTCCTGTATAAAAACCGTGCAGGCTTAAAGTTTCCCTCTGCTATCGCAACTGATACCACGTCATCTGAGGTTAGGAAGAGCCACTAATAAGCCAGATTTTTTAAAAGGAAAAACTCACCCTGCCACGCTGTTAGCCAACGGTAAGATCTTCATTGCTGTCTACTATTAAAAAATGGCTAGAAGTCTGTTTGCCAAAACACGGCTTGAAGCTAGTTGTAAACGTCTAGGTCCCTCAAACTAGGGTTTTGAGCCATGTTTGCGTTAACATAATGTTCCTTCCTTCCACCTGATGACGTTTTGATGCCGAGGAGTGCTGTGGAGGCGGAAGTCAGCACCATGGACAGGGCCGGCCAMCGCCACCCGGCCACGTGGCCGTCCCAGGAGCTGTTCCGCCCCCTCCGCAGGCGGGCAGGAGGGAGTTTTCCCCAAGTTTGGGGGAAAAATCACGGTGCTCTGTTGTTTATAGTTTTGTTTCATGTCTGTGCTCTCAGAATTTGCCAGACTTGTGGTTTTATGTTCTTGTGCAGCGAGCACTATTGCTCTGTAGCCCCAGGAAGTCCAGATAATTTGAGGAAAGTCGTATCGGAYGAACAACCCAGATAGTCCCTGAAGAAGATTGCCAGAACCAGATTAGCTCCCCGTTTTAGATACATGATCTCACTGGCACAGGAAGCATCTTGCATCAGTACAGAGTGGGCTGCTGGTTTTGCCCTTGTGCCTCAAATGGAAGAGGCAAAGTAATAGGAATGATAACACTTGCTACTACGCAACACCTTTTCTCTGGAGATGTCAAAGCAGACACAGAGAAAATTATTATTATCCTCTTTTCATAGGGGGTGAAATTGAGACCTAAACAGATTAAGTGATCTGTCCAGCACCATTAAATATKACACTGGCAGAACAAAGTTCCTTGCTTCTTACTTGGTTGTGGTGCCTGGGCCACGCTGTCTCAGAAAATTAAAATAATAYATTGTTACCTGTTGGATTAACTATAATTAATTCTCTTATGATACATGGAGTAGATAGACTTAACASCAGCATAAATATCTCAAAGCCCACCGACACCACTAAAATGCCCAGAGCTTAGTAGTATGCAGATGATCTCAGCAGCTCCCACGTTTCTGAATGAAGTAGCTGACCTTTCTGGGATCTTAAAAAGCCATACCCTGAATACAGTTKTTTTTTTTTTWAAAAGTCACCWAAAAGGTTGCAACATCAATGCCACTGCAATTTTGCAAATTGTTCAGTGCAACTTCTCACAAAAGGCTTGACGGCATTGACAGGGGTCCTGGAGAATGAAGGGTTCATGAAAAAAAMCCCAGTGAAATATTCTGGGGAGATATAACGTAATGAAATTAAATACTTTGGATCAGTTTAAAAACTGAAAAAATTCTATTTGGTCAGAGTGATGCACATATACAAAAAAGATTCTGTAGTTCCTTAAAAGTTTTTAGGAAATTACAATATTGAATACATTGCTGTTTTTTTTTTTAAAAACGATTTTTTGTTGAAATTTGTCATCTGCTGTCTTCAAGCTATAAACTCTTATTTGTTGATTGGAACTATGTATTTTGACACTTTTGATATAAAACTATTGTTCTGACATTTATGAATTGAAATGTTTCATGTCAGCAGTGGTTCATGGAACCTGCCATTCATGTTGCCTTTCTGACAAATACGGCTCATCACTGGCTGCCCACACAAAATCTGTATAGCTACTAGATATATGTATTTTTTCTGCTTGATGATGTTCTTCTCCAGAAGTGATGTTAACAATATTGGAGGGAATTTTTTCTTTCTGCTGAGTACATTTGTAGGTTAACCATTGCAAAGTATAATGAAGAGTTGAGTGGTTTCTTTAGGTAGTACATCTGTTTATTGGGGATGATCCTTATAGATATGATAAAATTCACAAATTAAATGTTTAACCTCTCAGGTTAAACATTTTTCTTTCAGAGATGTGTCTGTGRTGGGTGAGAGCTGAGTCTAGCAGTCCTGTTTCTCCATATGGGATGCATGATATATGATTCATCCCATAGGTTAGATTGTATGATTTCTGGCAAAAATAGCAGAACCGGTGTTATTTCCTGAAGCTTTCTCACTACTTATTGAAATTGTGAGAGATGCACAGTGTAATTTGCAACTTCTTCCTTCCCCAGGGAAGATTTTGCTCTTCTTGTTGCTTTCTCTTTGGAAATCCCGTTTGAGTCCTGTAAGGCCTTCTTGTTTTGAAAGCCCTTATAATTACAGACTCAGTTGCCTATAATTACATCTGCTCCTTAATTTTCTATGACTCCTAAGGCACTGCTTGGTTCCTGCCTGACCCCACAATGTCTTTCTGCTCTTACAGTAAGAGTACTGTAATGCTAGTTTCTAACCTACGTTCTCATTTCAGACATATTTCTGGAGCTATATCCTGCCTATGTCAGGCCTACTACACTTTTTAACTTTCAGAGTCCCACTCCCACTCACATTTAATTTTGCTTTGTTTTTTCTTTTCTTGATGCTAAATTTATAGGTGTCTTTTTTTGTCTGTTTCCATAAACTTACTTCAGTCCTCTTAGAACTTTTCCTTTCTTYCTTTCCATCAGAACGTTGTTATTCAGAATTTAATAAGATGCTTTATAACAAGACACCTTTGTTCTTTGTGCAAAAGATGCAAATAGCTTTCTGTCAGCTGCAGTGCATTCAAAACTGCAATCACCTTTATATCTCCTTTTTGTTTGAAAGCCAACCTTAGACTCTATACAAAATAAAAGAAATTAAACTTAAGCCCCAGGTCATACTGATTTAAGCAACTAGTCCTAAAAACATCTTTAACCCTTTTTCTCTACTACCCTTCACCAGCGGTGATCACGCATGTACCCTGGCAACGTCAGCAGAGGAATTTGAATCCCTTCCCACACCCCTACAATCCATGGTCCATGGTCACCTGAGCTCCAGGGGTAACTGTTAGTTTAACTGCTGCATAGAAGCGCTGCCCAAAGGGGAAAGCAATGTGCACTTATTACGGGGGGATACACTCTAAAGAGTGCTTGGAGTCCCGCTCTGGAGGGGAAGCACTGCCTRCTGCTCATGGAGGTGCTTACACAAGTGCGGCCGTGCACACAAGCGCAGCCAGGAGGTATTCCTCTGGGGACCCAGGTTCTACCTGTCACAGAGCAAGGTCCTCATCGCAACAATGAGGGGAATGATCTCGTCTGTCGTATCGTAGTTATCATAGCTGCACTGCAGGGTGGCTCAAACCCGAGTGCTGAGGCTGGGCTCAGCAATAAGAGCGGAAAAAGACAGCAGTGAGCGGAACAGGTGACCTTGTCCTCTCCTGACTCCTCKGTGGCTCCTGATAGGTTAAATGGTATTTTGTCTAGAGTTTCTTTGCCTCCCTGAAACCATGAGTCTGAGTTGTTTGAAACAKGTACTTGGGGCTGTTTACATTACCAAATGTTTTTTCTTTTTATTTCCAGTGGAAGGAAGGAAGGGCCCCACAGTGCTCTTTAGTTAGAGGCAGCAGCAGGGAATTTTTTGTGAAGTTCTGTTGATGCTGAAGGGGCCCGTGGAGAGGACTTCTCAGAGCTACAGCTACCAAACTGCCACCCAGAGGTCCTGGCCCAGTGGGCCAGATAAGCTTTCTCCAACTTCCAGAAAAATGTCCCCTTTGGGAGCTACTGAGAAGATCTGCTGGGCTCCCTCTCCCTCATAAACAATAAATCCTTTTGCTCCCAAACCCTGCCCTAAGCTTTTCCTCTCAACACAAACATCTCTTCTACATGATCCCATGCTGCAGAGGGAAACAGAAAGGCATTCCTCCCTTGCCTTGCCTTGCCTTGCCTTGCCTTGCCTTGCCTTGCCTTGCCTTGCCTTCCCTTCCCTTCCCTTCTCTTCCCTTCCCTTCCCTTCTTTCCCTTTCCTTCCCTCACTTTCACTCCTCACAGGTTTGTTTTTACAAAGAAATATACATTTGGCACCAGAATGACAAAGCAATGCAAGGAAATATGATGTATAAAATAGCAATGATAACGTCAGGCTGCCCTGTAAACTCATGCACATTGTAAACACCGAACACACTTAATCTGCAAACCTAAATCAGAGTATTTTGCAGAGTGTCTCAGATTTTTTTATGACTGGGAAATGACTACTCTGATACTGTCAATAGACAAATTGTCTTTTGCTACAATTGAAGAGCACATCCCTTCATTTTAGGATTTGCATTTAGCAGATGTCACCCTTAAGCAAATTTAATCTTATTTAAGTTGTTGTTTACGCAGTGTATAAATCATTACACTAAACAGTCATTAAAACTGTACTGTAAAATTGTGTCAGTCCTTTTAAACTCTCATTTGACTTCTGCTCACTAAGCTGTCTGTACAGGAGTATTTCCAATGTCTGAAGAGCTTCAAAGAATTGCATTTGTGTTTTAAGACAACCTCCCAGGTACCTTTTAATTTCTTATCCTGTAATGGGGAATTGCCCTCTCTAAAACTAAGCTGTGAAACCAAGAATGACCTTATGTTGGAAGGGACCTTTGGAGGTCATATGGCCCATGCCGCCACTCAGAGCAGGCCAACTTTGAAGACAGATCCAACTTCACACGAGCTTCACATGTGCTGGTTCAAGGTGCAGGGATAAGAGTTGGCACCTTGAGACTCCTAAGGGTTAGAAACTGAAGCTTTATGCTATTGGAAAAAAAATAAAAATTTTTTGGGGATATACCTGTGATCCTCCTTCTTCAAACAGTTTTCACAAAGGAAAATTGAGCTATATTTTTGTGTTAAATGCAAATTTTAAACAACAACAACAAAAAGTAATGCTGACTGCCACAATCCAACCACTTCTCCACTGTGCTGACAAATACTATTTTAATCAAGTTTTAGAGATCTTTATATATCATTAATTTTCTTCACATTCAGAGTTTCATAAACCTCATTCTCATTATGGAAGGAGACAGGAATTGAGTAGACTGAGGCACATGGTTGTTACAAAAATGCTTTTTAAAACACTTTTAAGTGGTCCTAAAATAATTGCAATAACTTATTGCTAATAACTAATAAGTAACTACATAATATATGTAATAACTTATTTTATCACATCATATTTCCCCTAAAAGGGTACYGTGTGTAAGTTCACAGTCTAAGTTTAGGAAGACTCTTTCACTGCCGAGTGGTAAAGCTAACATATAAATAACTTGATCATCCCAAACTGCTGCTCATATAAAATCTCCTCCTAAAATATATCGGATGTCATCATGTGTTCCCTATGAAGACAGACAGCCTTCATGTCTGTAGCTGCTGACCATAAAGCTAGCTGRTATCTTTCTAGATGAAAGGTTCTTGACTGTTTATTAATACAGCCATATTCAAATGGCCTGAATTCCTTCCAAACCTTTGAGCCTCCCGTTTTCTATAGGGCTGGTGCCTCTGGGGGGCCAAGAGCCAGCCAAGAGGAAACACAGAGCACAGGGACTTAACCAGGATTACACCTGAGTACATCCCTAAGTCGCCACTGTTTGCCTCTGCCTTCTCCATTTTCCCCTTTCCACGCAGCAGTGCTGCTGGAGACCTGCTGTGACAGTTCCAGGCCACATCCTTATGGCAAAGAAACCCGAGTTACTTTTACACCCACAGAAAAAGAAAAACAGTAATAATTTACAAATCTTTAAAAGTACACTTAAACCTTAAAGAAAGCAGTGGGATCAGCCGAGCTCTCTCCGATCATTTTAAAGATTAGCCTCTAAGCCTGTTGAATGATCTGCGGTAATCTTTTACAAGGTATTTAATAAGCAAACAACCCCACAGGCTATACTGCAACTTTACACGGGGCTGCAGGTTTGGAGAGAGCTTCTTGGGACACACAGCRTTCAATTTTCCCAATACAGTGTGCAGACTTAGACCCAAAGAGACTCAGATTTAATCCTGGGTTTCTCATCAACGCTCTGAAACATGACCTACCTCTTAAGCTGCTCCCAAGCCACCTCTCTCCAATTAAGGAGAGCTGGACTGTAAAATGCCACATCCTGTACCCATTTGGCTTGGCAGATTTAATGAGCCATTGTGGTAGAAACAAGGTAATGCCCTCAAGCCACCGAAGACTAATCCATTATTCCTTTTTTCCCCCCCAGATCGTTCAGCTAGCAAACTCACACCATCAGTTGCACAAATCTGCTCTCTCCTTGAAGGGTTTCTGCAGACAATTCTTCTGGCAGTTTTATGTCTCTTGTGAGCCGGGTTAGCTGTGCTCCGGCAGCTGTGGGGTGATGCTCCCCCCGCCCCCCACAATAAATGCCCTTTCCAAGGCAGATGCAGTTACCAACAGGTCAGAACTTTCCTTCTCAGTGTCCTGAAATGGAAGAGCTGTGGGTAGGGCAAAGGCTGAGCACCAGCCTCCTCCTTCCCACCCTCTTCTGCAAGTGGGTATATGCGGCCTGGATGGGAAGGAATAAAATAGCTTCTCATGGTCGCACCCCTTCAGTGCAAAGTTTGAGAGACATGTTTGGAGATGTTGACATAACTTTCCTGTTTTCTTCCTCCTCCAGGCTGTGTACACTGGTAATACTTTGAGAAACAGAAATGTTGGGAGGAGATCTAAATCTTCTTCTCTGACATTTCACTGCTCCTCACTAAATAGAAAGGAAAGTGTGAAGATGGGTTCTAGGGATGGCCCCTAGAAACAGTGGACAAACATTTCTTRTACGCTTTTCCACAATTTTGGCATTGTGATTTTAAATTCCCCTTTAATATCCTTCTCCCATCCAAACTGCCCTCATTCCATAAGGATMTAGCTACTTATCAGAGGAGAAGAATGTGATTTTGTAAGAGCATCCAGTRCTTTCGGAATTTCTCCTACCAAAGCTCTGAATCTTCTGGGCAGAAGTCATGCAACCCAGTAACACCACCCTGTGGGACCTTAGCTCAAGGTTTTCTCAGATAAGGGCTTAGAAGCCACTCARGTAGAGCTTGGGTTTGAGTTAGCAGTCAGTGAAACAACGCAGGATTTCTTTCAGTGCTCTGCTCTGCTGCTTGTTTCCTTTTGCAATTCACCCGGTTCTGCTCCTCAGATTTTATGAAGACGTTAAARTACTGCATTAGTTGCAAATATAACATGGAATAAACAATTCACTCAGCATGCTGTTYGAGGGAAGTGTAGAATGGCAATTGGACTACTGGCAACCAGAAAATTTTTAAGAAGGAGAAATTATGCCATAGCCACACTAACACTGAYACGCTTTGAGGTTAAAGTTGTTCCGAGCTGTTCTCTTCTGAAATAATTGTCTAGCTACAAACRCCTCCAGAACAGTGACTAGTGCACAGCAGAGCTAAACTTGTGTTCAGACAAGAAAAGAAAGGTTGGGAATTGATTCTTGCTGGTGTAGAGTTTCATAACTTGCCTATCAGGAGAAAATGCTTAAGACAGATCTGGATCGTATGATGTAGAAAAGACAACACTCACTAAAAAGATTGCACAAAATACTACCAGGGCTTCAAGGAAACCATGACGATAATGCCAGTGTTTCTGTTAAATGTGAAATATATGCCTAATAAGCAGATTAATCTGAGGGACATCTTTTCTTAAATAACGATAAACATAAGAGTGAGGGGATCTTCCAGGATGATGGATTTGCTTTAAATATTACTCCAGTACTACCAAACTCTATACTGAAATGTGACTTTCTCAAAAAAGAGAACTAAAGTGATGCTGTGTTTAATGAATATGAGAGAATAATCATAGATGGATGGCCAGCAGGAAAAACAGCAGGAAGAAGGTACACTGCCCATCCTAGAAATGCCTAGAGAGGACAATTTGTGTGGAGCATAGCAGAAYGGTCTGCTAGGAGCTGGGAACAGAGAGAGTGCTCAACTGGGAGTGTTTTATTGTTACCCACAGGTTGTCATCCTGCTAACCCTTTTCTTAAGTGGGAAAAATTTGAAGATTCAAACCACTGCCAGCACAGTCTTTGCTGTCCACTCCAAGCCCAGAGGAGTCATGCCAAGAACTGGGCTGTGTAAAGTAGCATGCTCCTGGTGTCAGAGAGGTGTCTAAAAAGCCCCTTCAGCTTCCTTATTCACCATTTTCTTCCTTATTTCTACTCTTCTTTTCCYAGGAGAATGTTTCCAGCCATGAGAGTGAAAATTACAGGCTTAGATCCYCACCAGCAGTATTATATTGCCATGGACATTGTGCCTGTGGATAACAAGAGATACAGGTAAGCTTTTTAGGTGTACAGGAAGGAAACTTGTGTTACCTTACTGTCAATGACAACCTAGGAAAGACACATGCCACACACCATCGCAAAGGTATGCTGGAGGAGACCACATTGATTTACACCAACATAGCTGATTTGACGAGAATCGTGAGACACAAACCCAGAGGTTTAATATACTCTCTTGCACTTTTGGATTGAAATGTTCCTCTTTTCAAATAGCRGTTTTTAATCGGGGAGATTCCTAGCATGCATTTCACAATTGACATGATTAGCAATGACTGTCTGAGGCAACTGGTAACTGGAGTTATCAATGGGGAGTCTGGACCCTCTAAAACTACTTCAGCAAGAAAGGAATGGGCAAGTAGCGGCTGAACTAAGATGAGCACCTCAGGCCCGGCCTGAACGGGATTGGGTGATTTTTGTTTTAAAAGCGTTCACTGTTCAGCACAGCAGCCACAGGGGATATGGGCCCTGACCTACAGCATGGAGACATTSAGAAACTCTCTGGTGAATCTCCACCACTGAGCTGAAAGACAGGAAGAAGAGATTTCTCTAATACTAATGGGCTCCCGATCCTAAAAAGTACTCTGGAAAACTCAAGGTCCTCTGCATCCCAGAAAACTATCCAGACAGAGGTGATTTATCGATACTCATTAAAAGACCCCTGAGAGCAAGCCTTTTCTCCAAATAGTCTTGACTGCACCACATTTCAAGGATTCAAGAACTGATTCTCTGCTTCAAATGCTAAATATTACATTTTTGCTCTCAGATTGTGCAGAGTGTTTCTGAGGAAAATGTTTTTCCTAGGAAGCATCACGCTAGTGTCAGATACTCAGCTACATGTTTTGCCACTTTCTTTGAGTGTTCTGACAACATTAACGTAGAAAATAAATATATTGTCTTACACTTTGCTTCTGTCCTTGTTAGCTTGTGCAGCCACATAGAGCAAACTAACAATGAAAGGAACAGATTCTTTTTCTTTTTTGCATTTCCTTTGAAAATACATGAAATGAGTCACTGTTTGTAGGTAAGGACTGAAATAGCTTAGCAGAGCTGAGAGAGACCCAATGAGGGGCAGCACAGGGCAGAACTCAGAGATGTTTGCAGGACTGTTTGTGAAATGACTTAGGCTGAAGGAGCCGCAGGACAGAAAGAAAAAAAGTGTCTAGGCAAAGCTGTGGTAGAGAAATTTATGACATATATATAGGATCGCTAGGTCAGGAACACAAAAGATCACAAAAGACCAGGAACACAAAAATTATTTTTTACTCTAATCCCAACATTTGTAATACTATATGGAATTTCCTATTTCACAACATTTCAAACCAGAAAATCTGTTTTATCAATTATTCTAGTGTTATCCACTGGATTTTGCCCTTTCTGGATGAAGACACATGTGTTTTGCACAGTCTGGTATGGCAGCCGGTGCAGATTTCCAGAAATTACAGCATTTATTAATATTTTCAKAGAGGGCTTTGTTTACCCGTATTTTCTAGCCTCTTACTCTGGCTCATAGAGGGTTAAGGAGYTGAGAAGGCACATGTGGCAAAGTTTTACAGGGCAAGTAACTGCAAAGGTGGTTTTAATAAGGAATCAAGTCTGAACAAGTGGCTCAGGGGTAATCTGGCTTTCATTTAGAAGGTAAGAGGTTGCAATAAAGCACATTCTCCCCTGACTGCAAATGAGAGCTTGGGGTGTGTGCGGTAGGGTGGCAGGGGAAGGGGAGCCCTGGAAATGTTCCTCCCGTGAGTGGGTGGGTGGGTGGCTTGGTGACGACTTCCCTTAGCCATCGCCCCTTCCTCTTTCAGGTATGTGTATCACAGCTCCAAGTGGATGGTGGCTGGCAATGCTGACTCCCCAGTGCCCCCAAGGGTTTACATCCACCCCGACTCGCTGGCTTCTGGAGACACCTGGATGAGGCAGGTGGTCAGTTTTGACAAGCTCAAGCTGACCAACAACGAGCTCGATGATCAAGGCCATGTAAGTTAGAAGCTAATCCTGGTGTCTACTACCCCAGCCTCGCTCCTCTCAGATTTGAAAGGGTGCTGGTGCTGCTCCGATGCTACTGTGTCCTGCTGGGCACGCATGCCTGTGGCCACTCCCCAGAGTTATGGAGCTTTTTCCCCTACTTCAGTGCTTTTTCTCAAAATGTTGCGTGACCCTATAAAGCAATAAGCCCCCTTTCTCCCTTGAATGGGAGTTCCACTTTGACGTGGCACCTGCATACAGCACAAACGTCATCTTACACATACTTGTAAGAAAAGAGTAATTTTCTTCATATTAGTCCTTACTCCATCCCTACWTCCTTGTACCTCTGGATGTAGTGTAGGTGTTTTGGGGAAGAAAAAAATCCTTTTCCTTCTCCTTTTGTTTTTTCTTCAGATAATCCTACATTCAATGCATAAGTACCAGCCCCGTGTTCATGTCATCCGCAAGGATTTCAGCAGTGATCTTTCTCCTACAAAGCCAGTTCCTTCAGGAGATGGGGTGAAAACCTTCAACTTCCCTGAGACTGTCTTCACCACAGTGACAGCCTACCAAAATCAACAGGTAAAGCTGCATGCCTTCAGGCTTGTTTTATGTTGGGTTTTCCTAAAAATACCAGTGTGCTCTTTGTGTTTGAGACATTAACTTCTCTAAGAAATGTAGCTCAAGAAGAGTGTACCCTTGACAGGCTCACTGGTTTTTTTCTGCACAAAAAGAAAATGCTTGCTATGGGGTAGTGTGTAKACATGAGGTATCTAGCCAGAAAACCATCATGCAGATAAGGTGCCTGCAGATTTTATTGTAAAGTAAGTAGGTGAGATCAACCATAAAGAGACGTATTGTGTTCACTTTTCCTTGCTGCCTCGTGGTATGAACTAGTGTCCTGTCCCCACCGTAATCTTAAGGCACTACTACTCCAGATCTGCTATCTCACAGAGAAAACACATAGGTTTTTTCACTGCTAAAGGGAAGGAAAAAGTTTTCTAGAAGAGGAATCTCATCAGTTTGCTGACAAAAGAAACCTTTGAACATAARCAACAGCAGTCCATGTATTGCATATGAACTAAAATTCTCATGCATAATTCACGTTTGATTCAGATCTTGCACAGTTCCCCATGGAAAGTGTTACCATTGACTCCAGATATAAGGAAAAGAGATGTTGCTGCAGTGGGATCCTATCTGCAGAGGCCTTGACTACTGAGCTTTGTTACTGATCTGCCCCTTTTTCTTGAACTAGACTTCACGGCACTCAGAAACGTAATGTCAGTCCACACTCGTGTTTGATTACAGAATACCCTGTCTATTTTCCYAAAAGATAGGATATCTTTTAGAGGAAATTAATTGCTAGGAAAATGTGAGCATTTGAGAATGGAAGCATTTGAGACCCCAGCAAAGAAAGGAGTTTTGGAAAGGGCTCGCTGTGGATTACATGTTTGCTCCCCCTTCTCCTTCAGTGGCCAGTGAATGATGGTGTCCTAGGCTTTGAGGAGGTGGCCTGCTTCATCCCTTCTGCAGGCATGCTCACTGCACACACCGAGGGCTCCTTATATCCACCCATTCCCTTCGTAGTCTCCTTAGGTATCRCCCATCTGCCAGCCACCTGCCTCCGGGATTCCCACTGGCCTTCGCACCAGCTCTGTCATGCTTTGGGCTCAGTGTGCTCCTCTGCCCTTGTTCGTGTACACACACCCTCTAGTTCATTCTCGGGTGMGGGATGCTGTGCACATCCCATTCCCCTTTCCTGCCATTCTCCTCCTTACTGGGGTGGGTGTTGTGATGGCATTAAAAGAGCTGTGTAAGGTAATATTTTCGCAGTATGTGAAACAGAATCTCAGTTGGTGAAGCTTTTTGCTGTGTTAATAGTGTGTCCACTTAGCACAAGCTACTGTTATAAGCTAGAATGAGGGTACAAACCAGCTTGGAAGAAAAAATAATCAGTTATCAAGCCTGTTAGGAAAAAATAGGTTATACAGTTTTCTGCCATAAATTGCAGAGGAATYAAATCGGAAATGGCGAGGTAAATATTTCTCCATGACAGCATCTGTGCTTCTGGAGAATGAATTCATGAACTCAGTGGATGTCATTATATTTAGTATTCTTGGAYTGAGTGACAAACCCATGTCAAGTCATCTTAGGGCAGATTATCACATTTAGCCAGTGAATTGTTGCAGAGTTTTTATTTTGCAACATGTAAGAGAGAACACATGTGCTAAGAGTGCTCCCATGACTGCTTCTGGATACCCATTCCTAACTTTTTCTCAGCCTGGTCCCATTGAATTGACTTAAATTGGGATCCAAAATGGATCAACTGTTCCAGCAGAAAAAAATATTGCAGTACAATGGTGGGTTTGCTGTCACTGCAGCATTTGAAATTTCCTGTACCCCCCCTCCCTGCCCAAATGCATGTACCCCACAAACTTTAACTGTAGACCAGACATGGAAAGAGGATAGAGAAAGGAGAAAACATGTCAGGAAAAAGCCTGTCATTATTCCCTAATGACCAGACCTATAAGACATAATTACATAGATAAGGGTTCCTGTCTCTCTGAATTCCAAACATTTGGGGGGTTTGTCCAAAAAAATTTGGGGGAGGGCATTTTCATAATAACACTAAAGGAGATTCTGGTGGGTTGGAGAAACCTTTTCATTAAAAATAAATTTAAATCCTCTGAATCTGCCTGCATGCCCTCCAGTGGCTGTAAAACTTTGCCTTACTGGGAGAAGCATCTCTGGAAACAATTGTAAAATGTTAGCAAATCCACCCAGAGGGATTCCCTCTGCTGTAATTCCATCCTCCACAGAACATATCTGTCTCTGTACACACAAGTCCCAGGACAGCTGCAAAGTCAGGCTAGCGGAAATTAAGTTCACAAATTAAGCTTCTGCAAAAATAGGAGCTGCATTCCAGATCTGAGGTTAATAGCCAGAGTAAGGGCTTGGTTCTGACAGAAGCAAAACACCTGCAAATCCGCTTCAGATCAGTCTGTATTAAACTAGTCCCTTTTGAGCAGTTTCAGCAAAAACACCTCAAATTTGATAGGATCTGGAGATCTCGCTCCCTTTTTCACTCCAGAGACAGGGTCTCCAGGACAAGGTGAGGCTGGCAGAAGGAACCTCTCATGCTGTACCAGGTTAGGGAATAGCCGACAGGGAGTATGATAACACGGGCTGCAAGGTCAAAATCCCAATATTATTTTCCATATTTACCAATGTGGAATTCATGTCTAAAAATAAAGCAGGAAGGAAGATTCCCCAAAAGCACTCAGTCCAGCTGTCGTCTTCTTTGTTTAGAGAAGGCAAAAAAAAAGAAAAAAAAAAAAAAAGTGGTTTCCAGACCAGAAAACCCTTGAACAGGCCACCCAGATGCCGGCCAGAACAGCAGCACCTTGTGCACGTGACTGGGTGGCCAGCTGCCCTCTTTGGAGGCTACAGCCTGTGCTTTGCTTGGCCTTTTCTCCTTGGCATTGTTTGAAGGTCCATGAGTGCATCCAGCTGCCGGATATCTAGAGTGTTGAGGCTGGGATAACCCAGACACCAGCCAAACCGGAGCAGCATCCCGAACCAGGTGGCCGTTGAGGAGTTATGGCTCCTAGGGTTGTGCACCTGCGTCCAAGACGTGCTCCTCCTTCAGGAACAGCCTCTCAGCCCCGGTGCTGCGCCAGGTTTCCCGATGCTGCCAGGTTTCTACCTCTGGCACCGTCCATTTGCTAAGCAGATAATCCGTTCATGGGTAAYGGAAGGGCGACTTTAACGTAAGTCTGGGCAAATAAGTATGAGAGATCACCATTTGGGCAAGAGTGGTAATCATCAGTAATTTTCATTTGTTGAAAGGRAAAGATTTTGAAGAGATCAGCTAATTCTCTTTTTCTTCCTTTGTAGATCACCAGATTAAAAATTGACAGAAACCCTTTCGCTAAAGGTTTCAGAGATTCTGGGAGAAACAGGTAACGGGAGATTGTTTGTGTTTCCTCACTGATCTCTCTCCTTCCCCAGTGAGTGCACAGGGCATGCTTCTAAGGCTGAGGAAGGCATTTTGCGATCCTAATTCATTTTTACAGGAGAAGTTTGCTGTAGACTAGTTCTTAGAGGAATTAAAMGGACTGTTTCACTTTGCCTAAACAGATCCAGTGTATAATGGTGGCTTCCTTAGAAAATACTTTCCAGTTTAGCCAGCTAGACTGACTCCGTTTCTTTTCAGAAGTTTCTTCCAGTGCTGCTCCCACCTCTGCCTGGATCCTGCAGTCCCAAAACCCGACAGAGGGTTTTAGATATTCTTAGGTAGCATATCTCTAAAGACAGCTTATCACTTTCCTGCTTGACAACATTTGTTCTGTGAGTATTTTTTTTTTTTGCTGTCGTATGTTTAATTTTCTGCTACCTCARTACCCCTTCTGTTACCACTACTTTCAAGGCTGTTTTATCCTGTAGATATGTTTTGCTCTTGTTTTTATTTCCTGCTGGATAATTTATTTATCTATGCTCAATTCTATTATTTTCATGTTCCTCTGAGCTTTACCACTTTTTGTTGAGAAACACAATTAAAACATTCTTTAGCATCTCTGATAAGTTATTAGTGAACTGTTCCTGTATTACTAGTATGGTGCCATGATATCCAAAGAATTAGGTAAAATAAATGAAACTGTAAAAATACTATAGAGTTTCTTAAAAAAAAAAATTTTTTTTTTTGTTACTAAAATGAAGAACAGAGGTAGAAAAGTGGGTAGACTGCAGATTGTAAAACAGACAAATAGGTCACAGGCTAAAACTCTGAAAAATAATGAAAGTTGTAGGAAAGAGGACCTAAACACTTTTGCTTTCTTWTACACAGAAATGGTATGAAAGGCTGAAAGACAATTTTTTCTTTTAATTTTCACAGGAAATTCCAAAACTTGGAGACAAATGCTTGCTTTACATTAGAAGAAAAAATTGAGTTTCTGATAGGTTTGCAGGATAAAAGTGCAAAAATGTTCTGGTTTCAAACCATTTCAGTTTTTCCTCAGTGATGTCAAATGGTTTCACTTTGTGTTGCTTAATTTTGTCAGGATTTTTATGAAAAGATTAAGTACAACACCTTAAACATTATTTAGAATATGTTGTATTTTAATAACACAATAATAAAACAGGAACTGGAATCCAAACACTTTTGTATTACTAGAAGACACTACTATGTTATCAAAAAAGAGTAAGAAAGTCCAAACAAAATGTTGCAGCTTTTTCTGCCGCTCATGAATGCAGCAGAGTGTGCATCAGATCTTAGTATTTCAGATCTACATGATGCGGGTATCCTTTAAATCAGTGTGACAAAGGCTTTAAACATTAAATTAATTATAGAATTAGACATATATGACTATGTTACAAGAACCCTAGGGTTGTAAAGCAAGGCTCTGAGTGTGCAGACCAGAGTGAAAGCTGTGTGCATAGCCCTCRTTTGCTGGCCCCATGGGCACTGTAATTCAGTTTTTACTTGCGTACTCCTCTTGCGTGTGTTCACCAGGACCGCTGCCTCGTTCGCGGTGTGGTAGGGGAAGCGTTCAGCGAACGGGCAACGGGCCAGCGTTTCCCATCACCCGTTTAAATGCTACACTCCCCGTGATCACAAAGAAGACATCTTACTTGACCCAGCGACTTCCTAGCTCAGCTCCTCTGTTCTCATCTCACTGTAGCTACGCAAAAAGATGTTACCACCCTCATTTAATTCCCGCCGTGAGCATTAGTTCTGATACTTGAGGCACATGTGACTTTTACTCTGCTCTCCTCTCCTGCGCGGGGGAGGTAGGATGTGCCCCGGGTACAAGGTCTTCCCCGTGTGCAGAGATACAGCTGCACTGGAGGCTGGGCTTAGAAGAGGGATTGATGCAGTTCCAGGTACATGGTGGGCTAGATTAACGTGGAAGGCATTAATAAGGTCCTAGCCCAGTGAATCTGGACAGTTTCCTGAAAAGGTTGGGAATTACTGATCTTTGTAGCTCATTGATTTAAGAAAGGGCAGGAAATTGCTACACGGCTGCAGCTGCGGGGAGGGCTCAGTAAGGCTCTCTGCTGATGTAAAGAGGAATTAAAATCTTTAAGGTATTACACATCAAAGAGAGCAGCCTGAGGCTTTAGGAAGAAAAAATAGGCGAAGGTATTTGCAAGCACATATAGCAGTCAGGCGCCTGCCTCACAAGCAGTGGTCTGGCTAAGGTTGCATTGCTGTTGTCAACGAGCGGAGGACACTCTAAGGCTCAGCTGCTCCCTTTGAAGAGGACACGTACATAGACGTACACATAGGAGGGAGAAAAGCAYTAAGGTCCAAGCTGTGTGTGGAAAGGACTCTCCAAATGGGACTTTTAACTGTGCTGGCTGGCTCCTCTTCCCCTTGTGACTTTCTAATATCATCAGGATCAATGATCAACCTGAGCGACGATCACGATGCTCTGTAGCTTCCCACATCCTCACGACAACTTCGGTCAGCTACGGTACATCAGGCTGTAGCTGGAGAACATCCCACTGAAAACGTAGGCCTCCTTTGGAAAAGAAACAGGRTAATTTGAAAAAGGGGCCATTTGTGAAGCTGGCAAGTGTAGTATATGTCCAAGAGGTTTTCTGTATAAGGTCTTAAAAGAAAAAAAAAAGTGTGGCAGCAGCAGGGGCCACAGAATGTCTGAGGCATCATATCCCAGCGACATCAGGATACTGAATCAGAGCCATGGTTAGAGTTTGCCAGCAAAKGATGGAGAAGAAAAGAGCCACTGGAAAAAACAGCATGGTGGGAGAAGAGGAACTCTTAGGCCACTTCTTCCCTAGGACATTTCCTTTCTGCTTTGTGTTGAGGTTTTTCCATGAAATGGAGAGGGATGTTTTTCCTTCACTTATTTCTTATTCTCATATTGTTTCACTGTTGTTGCCCGCTGCAGAAATTMCGGGATTGACTGTTGTTTTTAAAACTCGTTTCCCACTTAAATCTTTCACTTCCATCAGCTCACAGCCTTCCTGTATGGTTCCTTATGACTGTGTTCTCCCTTCATTAGTACAAGAGACTGCTAAAAACCTGCTGCTCTGGGACAGCCCATCGTGATGTAACTGCCTGTATCCATCTGGGGGAGCGATCTTTTCACGGATCCTTTCTTGGATCTCCTTCAGTTGTTTGCATGGTTGTCTCCCTTCACAGCTGACTGCCTYAGTCCTTGCGCCGGGAGAAGGAGCAGTGAGGTGTTTCAGAGGGAAGGATGCAAACAGCTCAGCAGCTGGATGTTGTTTTGCAGTCTTTGAGCACTCAAACCATGTTGACTAATGGTGTTCAGCAATCTAGCCATTAGCCTTGATGGATTAGGGAGTTAGCCCGCGTTAGAAGACCGAGTCTTAGTTCCCGGTTATTAGAGATTCCCTCTTCGTGATTTTTGGGCCCTCTCTGCTTTATCTGCAAAAGCACATGAAGCATCTCCAAAAGTGAAACAAGAGAACTGGTCCTGGTGGCGAAAGGGTACCCACATGTACATGATACCTAAATGTACGTACGAGGCAGGTATTACTTGGTTGCTTTCCTGAGCTTCAAGAGATTGAGAACCAGAGTTTTTGACATATGGAGCTCAGCTAGCCAAACGTTTGGGTAGTGAGGGTGCAGGTTTAATGCCACAGAGCCTATTTTTGGAGACTGAGTAAAGTTCATTTGACAGTGGGATGCTTGCGGGAGCTCCTTATCCAGGAGGAARCCAGAAGGGACAACAGTCAGGAAACCCAGCAGGGTGAGGGAAATAAAAAAACCTAAGCTGAAGGCAAGCAACAGCGCTTTCCTTTCAGATGTGGGCAGCTGAGGTGGATAAAAGTTGTTTGTGTTGGAAATGCTCTTTGAGCTTTTGTCTAGGGTAAGAGAGCCAGGAGGGCGCTTGGASCCAATAGTTTGGCTTCCCCTATGAACAATGAAACGATGACCTGAATCCTGCGTGCAGCAGGAATGGCAAGGTCGGCCATATGGGATGGATTATGGAGGTGCACAGATAGCTCGTACATCTTTTTTCATTTTTCAGACAATGGAACTGTTTCATTTATTGCCTATTATTAAAACTTTATAGCACTAAAAATAAAAAAATGAATGAAAAAGAGAGAGCGAATTTTGGATACCTTTTAAAGGACTGACCTTATTAAAATAAAGCTGGCAGTGAGTCCTCTTCTGATACTTTTTTTACTTCCTTCATAAAGATGGTGTGAGAGGGGAGGGTTTATGGCCTGATAGACAGTTTGAAGTCAATTTTTCAGTGCAGTTCTCTGGAAGAGAAAGTGGATGACACATGGATAATGTTCAGCACACTTGGTACCAGCAGCCCTCACCAAAGCCCAAAAGAAGTTGCTGAGATTTCAGAAATGCTGAAAACAATTATTTTTTTGTCAGCATTTATTACTGTCCCAAAATGTCTTTTCGGTGGCCAGGTGGGGTTTGTTTTCCCTGTTAGGGGCTGGAACACACACAGAATGGCACTCCAGTATTTCTGCTGACTAGGAGAGCATTACCTTTCTGTCCTGTAGTGA
Organism: Oceanodroma leucorhoa; assembly: GCA_030449065.1. Lineage (NCBI taxonomy): Eukaryota > Metazoa > Chordata > Aves > Procellariiformes > Oceanodroma > Oceanodroma leucorhoa. Next base: position 5,489,305 of record JASVER010000050.1, on the reverse strand, counting down.
AGGTCTGTGATGTGGCTCTGGATATCCTGCTACCACACTAATGTCATGAACTGCTACGGGAGAGAGCGTTGTTAGAGTTGACAGCAATGGAGTTTCTTGATTCCCATCCCCTCACCTCACCATTTTTTTACAAAAATAAGAATACCTCACAGGAAGAAGAAAAAAAAATATATTGAAAGGTTAGGGATAGAGTTGTAAAATCAGTCGCGCAAAAGTGGTGTGCATTCTGACCCATGCTGTTTTTGCATGGCTGCACGTTGTTTTTCTGCAATACTCCATCCATGGGGTGGTAGGTGCCTAGCAGGTTAGCACAAGAGGCTGCTGTCTCATGGATCTTGTCTGATGCATGGAAGAATCTGAAAGTTCAGTAAGGATGTGTTCTGCTTAGATACTATTTCAGAAGCACTCACAACATTTGTTCTGCAGAAAGATAAAAAAAGAAAAACAAACCAGGAAAAAAAGAATGATCTCGTATACAGGGACCTAAATTTGTGTGTAGGAGAACTGCACATAACTTTGAGCCCTGTCACCCACATACTTAGGGAGGGTGTTTTATAATGCATGTTCAACGTGTGCACGCGTCTGGGGGAGTAAAGGACTCTCATTTGGGCCAGGAAGAGGAAAGAGGTGAAAGAGGTGGCTTTAAGCAAACTGCGGAGTTTGGCATCCGTTCTTGAGGCACCTGTGGCTGCGGTGCTGCCCAGAGCGTTACACGGCGATCTGCGTGTCCGGGGAAGCCACAGTGCTGCTGCCAGCGGTGGCGGTGTGGAAAGGGGAGGGTGACGGGAGCCGTGTCCACAGCACAGGGGCTGTCCTAGACCTGCTCCCCTGGAGCAGGCGGAGGTGGGTCCCTGGTGGCATCCCTCCTTTCCCTGGCATACAGGGCAGGAATACAGCAGCTTTGCAAGCTGCTCTGGTACACTCAGTGCTGCCATTTACCCTCTGTGGGCCCACAGGCACAGAGGGGTCCAAGTTATGTTATTCCTGATTTACTCTTTTATTTCTTCTTTTTATTATCTCCTGACTATTCTCTTTTTTTCCTTTTCTTTTAGAAGTACAAATTATACGGTACTTGTGAGAACTGTATTGATACAGGGGAAAGTGGTAGGCAGAGAGCTAAAAACTTTGAACCGTGAGTCAAGCTGAGCTGAGAATGATGCAGCCTCCAGACAGGGGCAGGGGTAAAAGCTGTAACCTGCCTTTACCGCTTCCCTGRGCCACCTCCCGTTAGGGGTTGGATTTTACTGGAAGGGAGTCATGAGAGCAGAGCTAGAAGTCAGATGCTGGTGCAGAGTGGGGTTATGTGCCTGGGGATCTAATGACTGAGCCAGACTGTGTGAACACTGGTTTTAGTGAGCTGGCCTCCCTACTTCCCCGCACGATCCTTGTGGCAGACGCAGAGCAGCTGGATTAGCACAGCTGGAACTTTCAGTCTGCGTTTCTGGATGTATTACTTGTTTTTAATCATCAAGGCAGGGCCTTTCAACAGTAGGTCTTGTCGCATTGCGACTTGCTCGGGGCATTTTATGCCCCTTGGATATATGGTAGCAGAAGGTCCTCCCTCAGTGTTTGGGCTGGGGATCGTTTAYGAGGCTGCAAAAAGGTACCGTTCTCTTCCCGACTGCTTGTGTCGAGAAGCAGATGGAGTCCGAACATGTGTGGCTTTCTCACACAGGGAGCAGAGGAAATCCTGTGGGTGGTACCGGTAGTCAGAGCTGCTTTTGCACACAGACCCCAGCTTAGCAGATGGGTTCACATTCTGCGCTGCCTTGTTGTCTCCGAGCTCCATGAGCTGGCAGAGGCCGCTGTATTAACCAAATAGTTTTGTTGTAATGTGCTCAGCGCTAGTGTGAGACTGCTATGCAGAGATGTCTTCTGTTTCTACTTCTAACAGCTTAGCAGCTAATAAACACCATGCAACAACCTCTCTTCTAAACCTCCTCTTAAAATACAGAGTTTGGTTTGCCAACTCCAATGTATTTAAAGCATCCAAGCTTCCGGGGAGACTTTGGAAAGTTAACTGAGTGAGTGGAGGCACGTGCAGAAAGACATTTTCAGAAGCAAAAGGCAGCTCCCGTATCAGCTCAACATCTGATGAGAGGCTCTGGGGATGTTACAGCCTTTTGCATTGAAAGGGGATATGTTCTCACATTTGATGAAGCATCTCTAGTTGTGTTCGGTCAGCGCGAGGGCTATAACCTTCTGCTGGAAAAGAGGCAGGGGAAGGCGAGGAATRGGGAACAGAGCAATGTGCAGCTTCCACAGAGGAGAGCCTTTCCTGGGAATAAACTCCAGAGGGTTGTCCAGTAAAGAACATGGGGTTCTTTCCCCGATAATGCATCTGTGTCCTCACTGAGCCTGTGGAGTTAGACACTTTCAGCAGAGCTAGCATTCTGCAGTGAAAATAAGAACAAATCTGAAACCTTAGCCCTTCAAAAGGAAAAGTTCTTGCTTGATTTTTGGCTTTTTCTCTTTGGTACTGTCTTTGCAGTGAGTTAGGGACCCAAAGCAGAGATGCCGCTGATCTTTTATAAAAAACYTCTTATGCATTTCTAGTTGAAGTCCAAACCCAAGGAGGTTCCCTTTTGGATGGCTTCCTATAGCACTTCAGAGCAGTGTCCAGAACTATGAGRTGGCAGGGAAAGGCAATTCACAAAATCTCTCTGATTGTGAAGGCTGAATCCCAGACCTCCCTCGTTTGCATCACAGTTTGCATCCACAAAGTGTGGAAGCCTTGAGGAGCTGATGGYCACGTGTCCCCTGCAAAGCAGACAGAAAGTTTGGGATCCTTGTTAAARATAGAAAAAGGTGCTGGAAGACTGTTAGGAGCTTTTGAAATCTTGGGCTGGGGAAATTTCATTGTACTTTAGYGGCTAGCACCTGTGCGGGAAGGCTCGCTTGAGGAATTCACAGATGCCAAGGTGACCTTTCGGTGGCCGCTGGCAGCCTGTCAAGCGAGGTCAGAGCCCTCTTCCCCCGGCAMCGATACCCTTGCCAGCTGACTGACATTCTTCTCTCCTTGTTTTATTTTCATTGCACAGGACGGGGCTGGAGGCCATTATGGAGACCTATGCCTTCTGGAGGCCCCCCGTGCGCACTCTCACCTTCGAAGACTTCACTACCATGCAGAAGCAGCAAGGTGAGCGTACAAAGGGCATGCAAAGAGCTGTAGAAAGAACAGAAGAGGGTGTAAGAGCAACGCACTCTGCAGCGTGTCCGGCAGTTGGGGAGGGGTTCATGCACCTCGTTGAGCTCTTGACTGCTGTGAAAGGACACCGAGCTGAGAGGGTGGATGGAAATGGTGGACAGGCTGTGCCTTCTGAGGTGCAGTGCAGCCACTTACTTCATCTCCCTGGTGTCCCCAGTGCACCTAAGAGCTAGAAGGAGGAGCAGGAAGGAGCGCAGGGTTGGGAGAACCAAAGCTTTAGGAGACCAGAAATGTGCCTCCCCCAGGATCATGCTGCCTYGCTTTCAAAACCCGGTGGCCTTGCTGGAGAGAGTTTCTGTTGGTACGAGGCTGGGAGGAATTATTAGGTAGGCCAAGTGTTTTCTGCTTGTTCATGCTGTGTCTTTTCATAGCTTCTGYCCTTTACATCTCTCATTTGTTAAGTAGGGCTTTCATCTCCAGTTTCAGGCTGTGTTACTAAATTTTTTTTTGCACTGATAGGACTTCCCCATTCACTTCATGGCAGCTATTTCTAGCTAAAAACACAGTGATCACTGGGAAGAGAGGTATCGGGGCAACCTGGTACTTTTTTTATTCCAATATAAATGCAAGAAAAGAAACAATCTAAAGCTGCGTTCGAATGTGACAGCTGTGAGGTTAAACAATCAAAACCAAATGCATGCCCTGTGTAGCAGATTCTCCAGCCTTTCGCATTTGAGCTTGAGACCACCCTAAAACTTCCCTCTAGACCTCGAATCCATCTGGGGATGGCATGGCCTCCTCCAGCGGGAGGGCAGCAGYGGTGGCTGCCGGGGCTGCCCATCACAGGGCAGGAGAGGTCTTGCACAGGCTCAGGGGCATGTGTCGAGGAGCACTTGCAGTGAGGCGTGCAGTCAGAGATGGGTTAAAACAGGGATTCAGAAACGTTTTCATCACCCACCTAAATAGAAACATAACAGCCTCTCCTCCCGGTCGCGGTTGCTGAAGCAGCCTCCCTGCTCTGTCTCACCCCTTATTCAGGCTCGCACACCTCCCCTCCCCTCCCCTCCCGTTGGTTATCAGATAACATCCTAGTGGCAAGTCCAGCTATTGCTTACGTGGTAAGGTAATATTAGGAAAGGAAAATATTTAATGTATTTTTAGCTTGTTTTAATATAGTTTGGCAGCTGAAAAACCAGGAAGCAAGCCAGTACCCTGTGACCAGCCGGYTCTGTGCAGACCACCACCACTGCACCACAGACCACTAGGTTTAGGGCGGCCCTTAACTAAAGTTGTGTCCGCAGGTCGGTCTCAAAACTTAAAACTCTACAAAACAGTGCTCTTGACCTCTGCATTTAGCCATGCGAAAACAACCTCAAGATAATAAATCAGAAATATTCCCTCCATCATATCGCTCACCTCTCCAGTGGTTGCTGTGACAAGCTGACCCCTGGTCTCAGCGATAGGTGCAAAGCCAACGTACAAACATACTCTATTTTAATTTCTGGCTGCCGGGACAGCCCTCAAGGGCCAGCATGAATATGCTGGTCTGGAGGCCTTAGAATTGCTGGCAGAAAGAGCAAGAAATGCTGAGGTGGCTTTAAGCCACATGTGATTCTTCCCTCCAAACCTAAGACGACCAGGATGTACAGTGCCCATACCTCTTCATCTCCTTGCTTTCAAGCACATGAACTGTGTGACAGGTGAGTAAATCACTGGTGTTTAACAGCTGACTTCAGTATAAGCTCTTGCACCTCAGATCCTCTGAGCCTTAGCCAGTCTTTTCATGTAAGACGCTTGCCTGGGACTCTACCCCTCTCTCCCACCTGAAGCTTCAGTGCTCTGAGCTGCGTGCTATTATCTCATACCCCTGCATATTTCTGAATTAGATGTTTTCAGGGTATTATTTTAATAAACAGACACTTCAATTCTAGATCATGCTGTTGTCTCCAAAGCTGGGTGGATATGTGGCATTTCTGAATAAACACTTGAGGAATTGCAAGCCTCCATTTTATCCCTTGAATTGTTAGTTGGGAAGCTGCGTTGGGGCTACAGGAGACTTTTGGGACTAGATGTGACCACTGCAGCTTAAGAGGAGTGCATACTTACTGCAGAGAGACAAGATGAGAGCAGCAAAAGTGGCCACATGCCTAGGAAGAAACATCATCGATGAGGAGCGAGTTATGGTTGTTCAGCCTGGTGAGGAGGAAGAGAGTACATAATAGTACTGAAATAAGATGCTGTCTGTGGTGGAYAGGAAAAAAGCAATAGGCTCCAGTTATATGAAGTCTAGTGAAGTGCTGGAACAGATCCCCTGTAGGAACTATGGAATTCAACCTTGTTTTTCTAGAGATGAGTCTCCCTTACTGTGGTAGAAAAAAATTACGCTTTCYGGGGCAGAAACTTGGGACTTCAGCAGTATAAATATGGTGCCTTTGCTGCTTTCCRGCTAGATTTTTCTGTGCTATGGATTGCTATGGATTCTTAGCTTTYCTTTGTCACTTGGTAATTTTTCAATGAAATAAAAGTGTTATCTGCCTTTTCCAAAACAGTTTTGTCAAACAAGTCCRACTGAATTATTTGGTTAAGTCAGAGATTCAACTGATAGAAATAACTGTATAGGTGTGATGGATTTTTGGAAAGYATTTAACTTATTGCCACATGTGCCAGCTTGGAAAAGTTAGCATTAGTGTGTATTAAGAAATGAGTAGCTGACTGATCTCAAAGCTGACGTGATAAACGTGAAAACACCATCCAGTAAGGATAGTCCCAGTGTTGCTCTGCAGAGACCGGTTCCAGTACTAACTTGTCCAGAACTAAACGAAACAGTGCAGTTGCTAAAAGGTACAAATCTCATAAAGACTGTAGAATGGTCAGTAATGACGAGGACAAAGGTATGAAGAGCAATAGTGATTGCTTGGTAACCTGCATGCATTCAAACAAAGCGTGGCTTTTAGTTCAGCCAGATACAATATCATGTGTCTAGGAATAAAACGTAGGACATACATACCCACCGAGCGTGCTGGAAAGCGTTGGCACTGACAAGAACTTGAGGTCTCAGTGGGTAAGCCACTGCACATGCAAGGGACAGTGTATGTAACAGTGTGATAAAAAGGGACATGCATTCTCTGGCGTAGAAAAAAAATAGTGGTAAGCAGTAGGGAGACAATTTCCTAGCTGCAAACTGACATTACGATATCGTCTTCTACTGTATGTATTTTTAAAGGACGGAAAGAGTTTGAAGAGGATTCAGGAAAAAAAAAAGTAGAATGATTTGTTGGCTGGAGAAGATGCCTGAGAATGAAAGCTCAGTTTGCATAGTTAATCAAAAAGAAGATCAAGTACTGAATCTTTACGGCCTATACTATCTTGCAGAGAGAAGAATATGTGGCAGCTTTGTGTCACTCATCCTCGATAGACTCTTGTGACTGCAATTTCCATGTTTTTATGCCACRACTGTGTGGAACATGCTTCATTACGTTGGCTCTGATTTTTCTACCCTAACTGAATGTTCATTCCTTCTTGTGGGATGTTACGAGATAAGGAGRACAGAAGTTCCCTCTCATCCGCCTTCTTCATACAGTTAATTTTTTTACAGGTTTTTATGTCACTCTTCTGTGCTTCTCACAGTGAATAGCGCCAGTCATTTCTTTTCTCTTCAAGTGGGAAGTTTTCCAGGTCCTTAATCATTTCTTTAAAAACAAGTCTGCACAGAGTATTCCAGATGCATGCACATGATACAATTATCTAAAGGTATTATAATTTTTTCCACATTATTCTTTCTCCCATTCAACATGCATCCTAGTGCTTTGCTCATTTGTTTGGCCCAAGCTGTATGTTGAGCAAGGGCCACAGTGACACACCGAATCAATACTYGGCACGCTGGATGCAGCTGTTTCATACAGGGATTAAATAACTTTCTAATCTACACAATGATAGGTTTCAGCTGCCACACAAACCGGAGAGCCTGATATCACGGCCAGTCACACAGATGCCTGGTGCGGCTGACTCCAGCGGTCCCTGAGCTTTATCTGCACGTGTTGCCGTTGAAGTGAAGTTTATCAGTAAGTCTCTGCAGGTCTGTGACCTGAGCGGTCACCGTATTGTCCTACCAAGGAGAACATGSCGTTTCTGTCAGTGAAACCCTCTGGCTTGGGTACAAAACCCCTCTTTTGGAGCACACAATCCAAAAGTCATCGCAGCTTCACAAGGGCAAGCACAACCACAGCAGATCTGCAGCCAGTTTGAAAAAAAAGTCCTCTCGAACAAAAACTTTGCAATGTTCAGAAAACAGCAGCCCAGGAGAGGCTGACCTTCTGGAGAATGATGTCACCTGCTCTGCAGTCTACTTATTACTAGGGAAAAAGGGGGCTTGGGATCATTGAATGCACATGGCAATGAGATGTGGGGAAAGCCAAGAATCTATTAAAGTCTTTAATTGGAATATATTTTCAAAATKTAGATTGAACCTCATCCAGATTCTCATTATTAAAAATATGTGGCTCAGTTTCTTGATTTTAACAGGGAACATAAAAAAAAAAAAAAGAAGAGAGTGGGGAAAAAGAAAATAAGAGTTCCAGTAACTCTGGATTGTGTCACTTTCCAAGAGTAAAAAGAGCCATTGCTGGCTCCTATGTGGTACGTAGTTTCCCACAGGATATTGAGCTGAGCAGATCGCTATCAGTGACTCTAAGTTTTGCCAGGACGTAGAGACTAGAAAGGCAATGTGACAATGCTAGAATAGTGATCAGTATCTGATCCTTCCTATAAAAGCTGATGACTTATGCAAGAAGTGAAATCGAAGGTACCATGGCAGCTGGTAAAAAGAACTGCCTCCTAAGCAGAATTTCAGGACCAATATGAGAGTCACACGATGTGGTATATCGGCAGGTTTGCAGCACATAAATTTTTACTTCACCATTAAATTACTGTTTTGATACGTGCACACCAAGTCCGCAAGAGTCARATGTCTTAGCTTTGACTGGTGAGTTCTCAAGGCAGCTTTCCTTTCAAATGGGGTTTCTTTGCTTTAATAAGTGCCTTTGCTGAGGACTCTACAATTGCTTTCAGTAGATTGAACCTGTTCTCCATCAACTTGAGCATCTCCATTGATCTTGCACGGGAGATCTGAGGTAGAGAGGCAACCTACTAGGGAGTCTGTAAAATCCTCGTTAATGGTTGTTGAGATTAGCATCAGCAATTCTGAAGTTTGCCTAAAACAGTAGCAGAGGCAAAGAGGGGCATGCTCCTAGCTGGTAAAACAGCTGCTGCTATCTCTGGTATCAGCAGGTATCCATCTCTGGTAGCAGCAGATATGCTGCTACCTCTAAAGCGGCATGCGTGTGCCAACCGGCGATTGAGTACAGCTCCTACCGTCTGCCTCTGAGAGGGAACACCGTACCACTGCAGTCTCGTGTCGGCAWGGATATGCACAAAAGGCTCCCTCTCCTCTGTGTGGAAGAGGTTCAATCTGCTCATTTACCGCTGGAAAGGAACAATGTTTTCTTGTAGTAGCGATGGGTCCAGACAGACCCTAAGGCTGCATGATATATCACCAGATGGGAGACAGATACCCTGAGCTGAGGAGCTGCTGCTTTTCCAGCTTCCCTGTCTGTAAACATTGCCCTTTTYGGGCAGGCATCACCTCTGTCTTGCCAAAGTTTGTCTGTACTGCTTGTTACTCATTTCTTCTTTGGTATACTCTTCTCCATGTCAGGTGTGGTGCTCAGAGAGCTGCCCTGATTGCACCCATCTGAAAACAGTATCGTGAATGAACAAATGTGTATTGGTGTCAAGCGGAGGGAAGACTGAGCCCTCCAGAACTTCATCTGAAGGCATCAGAGGTGCCTTGAGGCAGAAAGAAGCAAGTAACTGYTAAGATCCTTTTGGCTTTATCTGAGATCCCAGATCCCCAAAATAGCATCTCCCAAAAGAGCAGAGCTACTCATGTCARAGGAGGCTGAACAGCCTATGAATACATCTGCTTGGCCTCTTGCCTCCTGACGGCAGCCGTCGGTTCTCTCAGCCATGCCACCAGGGTAATCTGGATTCTGCTTCCCTTTCGAAATCAATTGTRAACGGTCTAGGCTATTGGCAGAGGTCAGATATCTGGGTTTGGTCTCAATTATCTTCTTGATTCTTTTGACCTTGAAAARGAGATTGGAAACAGAGCGGTTGTTGCCAGAGTTATTGGGATCAAGAGCTGGTTTCTGCTGCATACTTCAAATGGCTGGTGGATTGCCTCATCTAAACGAAGCAACAGGGAACAAACTGTTCCAGCTTCTTCTTGGTTGAGCTGCAGACATTTTTCTTTAGGGAAGGGGTGTTTCTGGTGCTTCAAGGTCTCGTCTTTCACAGTGAAAAGTTAAAATACGCTCCCACACGTGACACAAGGGGCTGAGAGTCAAAGTCTGTGCCRCTCCCTGATGACCTGAAAGGAGCCTGAAGCACTCTGTTACTCCAGGGAGGTGTTTACCCCAAAATCTAATTACTGAAGCCTAAATCTCTGTTATCTCATGGGTGGTGGTCAGATTTCACATGAATGAATGGAGGGAGCAATTATACTTTGATGATTTGCACAATTTCCTCAGGGTGGCACACTGTTYTGTCACGAGTAGAAAGTGGGGTGTGCTTTGGGCTTGCCACAGTACTGAGACATTTTTCCTCAGTTCAGAAATTTTGAACCACAGTGCCTCTGGGGTTTTGTAGTTGTTTATTGCATTTTTTTGTCATTTGATATGCTGGAGCTTCCAGGGCCTGTGTTGGCCCAAACCAGACTCCATCAAGGATGGCAGGAGAGGTTTGCAATTCAGTTTACTTTTGTCACCACCAAAGAAATCGCCACAATTTCAGTTAATCTCAGCTGCAAAGTTGCAGCAGTTTCTGTTGTGACTTTCTGAGGAATTTGTGCTACAGGGACTCCTTTTCTGCATCCTGTTTTCATTCAGTGTCATCTCCTGGGKTAGCTTTCGTTACATGACTCCCTTGTCAATGTCTGTGCCCAGCTGATGGTTGTAAATGTGAGGGACAATGCATAATTATCGCTGATGAAAAATTTTCTCCACTAAAGTGGGGTGTGTGTGCTCATCATCCTCCAAGCCTGTGTTGATTTTATCCGTCTGTGCTTGAAGAAGGGAAACAGGAGACTTTTCTGTAGGAGCTGACGTACAGCTCACAAAAGCGTTGTGTATGCCACGTTACAACTGTCTGCACACAGGACAGAAAGTCACGTCCGACAGGCCTTCTCCTGAGGCAGCGTGGAGTTGGCCCAAGAATACCGTGTGTTTWTATGAGGAGCAGAAACCCTTGTATTAAAGGCAGTCGGGGGGGACTGGGAAGGGGATGTTGTCTCTTACTTTTGGGAAAGCTCTCTTGGTGCTCTGGATATAGATGGGAATTGAAATCAGACGTCTTGAATTGTACCTTTTGTCCACATTAGAAAAAAAGGGTTGTTTTTTACCRTTAGATCTTGAAAATATTTTACTTTGGAGGATGTCTGAGGCAAGTTTTATCTCTAACTTTCTGACTGCTCAGTTTGTGTTGCAGAAATMTGTAAGAGCTAAAGGGAAGTGTTATTCTGAGTTGTTCTAGATCTACCATTAATTCCAGTGAATCTYGTAATTTGAGGCAAACTTATAAAAAAGATCATTCTCTATAATTTACTAACCTTAAATAAAATTTCCTTTCATTCCTCACTTTTGCAYCATACAGTATATAATTTCCCCCTTAAATCTATTGCTGTAGCCATCTTTTTTGCCCTCTGTGAGCTGTATCTGAAAGAACTACAAAGCATTCTTTATATTTCCCCTACCAACCCAGCAACTTGGCATGCGGTAGATTTCGGGTCTCATTTGGGCCTTTTAAAGATTTTACCAGCGGATTCATAATTTGATAATTGGCCAAGGGCTCTAGAGAGAAAACAGGCAGCTACACTCCATGAAGACAGAAATGGCTCTCATTCCCATRAAAGAGGGACGTTTTCATTCCTAGAAATGAAGAAAGAAGGAAGAAAGAGTCCAGCACGTCACAGACCAGGTGTCCCTGCCCTTGCTCGGTGAGAGGACGAGGAAGAGGCGTTAAAGCTGTTTAGTTTTCCAAGGTGATGAAGAAGGAACTCAGAGGGGTAGTGGTGGTACAAGAAGGATGTGATGAAGAATCTTTCAGTCCTTCTGAAGGTTGCAGGTTTGAGTTTTGGAAAACAAGGAATGGGAAGAGAGACCTTGGGCTGTCAGTTATACTTGCAAGACAAAAGTTGTCATGGTATGTAACAGCAGGAGTGATGCCTGATTTTGTGACATTCTGCTCGATGCAAGTAGGCATCGAGCAGGACTGGGGCATGTGCTGCTTGAAGCAGGAATGAATCCAGGTTTGTTCTAGGCCTGGCTCTTAAAGAGCGTGAGATCCAACGATTACAGTGGCACCCGCTGGCCTCGTAATTTATCACCTGGCRATCTGCACAAACCTTCCCTCATAAATGTCTGAAACTTCCACCTTTGGGCAAGTACTTAATTTTTGTTCTGTGACCAAAGGTACAGTAACTTGGAAGACAGGGAGTAAGTTTCATAAGATGCATTCATGTGCGAGTGTACAGAACGGGAAAGGGATTTTACCYTCTTGTTCAGATTTGCTTTCCTGCATGCATGCCATCACTTTTATTTACTGTTGTGTCTAAGGGTAGACACTGCAAAAAACTGGGAAGGGTTGGTCTCTCCCATGCTTTAGAAAATCCCTTTACATATGTGTACATCTGTAGAGCCTTCACAAAAATCAGGCCTTTCAGGAGTGACTTAGAGTACGTCTGCATGGACAGGCTCCTCTGTCTGTGCTCCACKCTGGCCAGACACATGCCAGCTCCCAGCCAGCTCCATTTGGAAAGCTGGAGAACTGCGTTAGCATGGCTCTGTGCCCAAGTGAGTATGAACTGCCTCTCAGGAGGGCTTATTAGCTCAAGCAAAGCGCCAGGAGGAGAGCTGCGAGCCAGGTGAATGACTTGTAGCCACAGCCCCTCTTTTCCCACACCCTCAGGTGCTCGGGCACATGCCTATCACACGGTGGACACATGCTGATGTGTTGGGCGTGTGTCAGAAGAGGGGCTGTGGCTCCTCCAGGAGACTGATCAGCAAGGCTCTGCACTGATCACTCTCAAGCGTCTGGCCTTCGGGCTAGGTCCTGCTCACGTCTGAAGCTGGGAGAAGATGGCTGGGATGAGGCTGTGGGCCAGACACTGTGCTGCTGGGCTGAGTACAGCCTCTGAGCCATAGGCTGGCCGAGCTGAACCTGCAGCCCATATCTGTGGCCATGATAAGCTAAACTAGCTTGTAGGTGGAAGTGGGCTGAGTTATTTAAGAAGCGTTTGCACTCAAAGAATAATAACTTTGTGCTGACTGACACATCAAAATGTAAAATCTTAAGACCAATCACCTTGCGGTTCCCATCCTTGTTAGAAAGTCAAGGCACAAGCTCTGAGGACCCTCAGCCATATCTGTTCTTAACGAGATGGTGAATACCAGGTTATCACYATCTAAGCCCAATCATGCCAAGAGCTGGAGGCTGCTGATGTGGTCAGATAATGGCAGCGATCAAGTTGCCCAAACTACTCTAAAGCTCTTGCCTGTAGCTGTCGGATGAGACTCTGGTTGCACAGGGCATGGCCCTCGTATTCAGCTATGTTGTGCTGACTGCTTCAGCTTGCCCTTGCTCCCCTCCTCTGCGCTAAGCAAGGACTTCAAGGACTGAGAGGTTTGTACGGAGGCACTGCAGGTGATGGTAGCAACCGATGCCTGGAAACATTAGCAAAGAAAGTAACGCTGCAGTTGAGTCCAAAGTGTGATTTATGYGCACCTTTCAGATAAAGGAGGTTGGGATAAGTTGTGAGTCAACTGACTCGTGTGGTGTCGTTTGTAAGAGAGATCCCAGAAATTTTTCCATGCACAATTGCTTCAGGCTCCCTTGGCACTGATGCTCTCCCCTCTATCTCCCTGTTGCCAGAAAGCTCCCTTGGCTARCACTGGCTGCTGGCAGATGTGTTTTCCATCTACACTGCAGTGTTAGAAATTCTCTACGTGACCTGCCCTGTGTGGAAGAGGTCCCTTTTGCCTTTCAGACACCCTGGCATGCTGAATGCTTCAAGAATACTCCAGCCCCTTATTTTAAGGCACATCATACCCATCGACTGGGTATGTTTGGGCTTGCGGTTTACCCTGAAATTGTCCTTAGAGACAAGCTCTGTCTAAGTAAAAGCAAAAGCAAGGTTCTATTGGGAACATATAGAGAGACAGCACCATTACCAAGGCTTAGAAGGACACAGGTGACAAGAAAGGAAGACTGGTCATAAGCTACTTGAGATGAAATTTTAACAGCAGTTCTTATTTGTATCCAGATGAGAAGCTATAGTTTCTTCCCTAATTCTTGTGGGCAGGTATTTGATACTGGTGCACAGCCAGCATTTCTATATGGTGTTTACAAGAGGGAACGCTGGCGTGAGGAAGAAGRTTTGCCTTTACATCCCACCCTCTCCACAGGGTTTCCCTGTCTTCCACCATGATTTCGTTCTTCTCTTTCCYACCTCCCCTCTTTACGAATGATTTCTTACTTCCTGGTCAAGTTTGTAGTTTTTGACCTTTCTTGCACTAGATCATTCTCCACTCCCCCTCTTCGGAAATGCTCCTGTCCCTTTGATAARGTCAACTTAGTTATCACTTGTATGCCCAGACAGAGAGCAGGCTCCTTTCAGGATGGCACCAGGGCTTGGCTAAGCCCCGGACATAACGGCAGGACACCGTGAGGACACTTTCATCTGCCGTGCGGGACAGGGTTCAGATACAAAGGCGGGGGTTTGAAGTTACGAACCTTGCATTTTACACAAATGTGACTTGCTAACTGCACATACCTGGGACTGATGTATGCAAGGCCAGAAATGATCTTCAGAAGACTGGACACAATAGTAATTAATCACTCTGGAATCATGATAAGTGTGGAGGTGAGAGGTACTGTGACRTTCATGGTGAATGCCGTTGGTGTTGGCAATTATTTCCAGGGCAACAGTGAGTAGAGTAAAGGAACAGAGGAGAAATATTGAGGGATTCATTTTGTTCTTCCTTAAATGTGGTTTCACTTGACTTAAACCAGACCTAAACATAGCCTTGTGTATCAGTTTAACTAGATTGGTTTGTGTCCATGCCTTCCATTAAAACGACCTACACATCTGTGTATCTGAGACTGTAGCATGGTGTGGATATACTTGCTGGGCTTGCTGCCATCTCTAGGGGTATTTGGCTGACTTCGTAACAACTACAGTCCAAGTTATAACTTCACAAAAGTCCAGGTTGTGTTTGGCCCATACTTAGTGCTGCCAGCAAAGATGGATCAGAAATATCATTCAGAGCAGAGTAGAGCTGTTTGCCTTCTGAAGAGAGTGAGATGAGATGGGCTTCGCTTTGTCTTGTTTCCCGTTCCACTTAAAGGTGTAAAGATTATTCTGTAAACRATCAGGCATTTCAGGCTTCTGCTTTGTGCTCTGTTGCAGCAGAATAGTGGTGTGTCCTGTGCTTATGGTTGGCATTTGCAGCAAAGCATTCTTGAAAGACACACGTCAGGTCTGGCATTTGCTCCCGTTGATAGATGTCTCACCTCCTCATCATTTTAAAGTTAAGGAGAAAAGGCAAAAAATCTTTTTTAGTTTGTTTCCTAATCACTGTGTTGTCATTTCGGGGTTTTTCTGTTGGCCTGCAAATAGGGATAATTCAGAGCAGAATCACTTTAGTCYCTCTTTTGGGGTAACCTGAAATGTGCAATTCAGTATTTCAGTTTTGGAACCATTAAGAATACYTCGTAATTGCTAATCAGAGATCTCTACTTACTCTCGGTGGAGACAAAGCCTCAGCTATGGGTATGAGTAGATTGTAACTCCTTAGCAGATGTTTAAAGCCTAATGCTTGACGTAACTGGTGTGTGTGCTCTTCCCCTGCATAGTTTTTAAAGGTTAACTATGGGGTAAAGGAAGACTGAAATGAAGACATTGTAGTTAATTTATTCTACATATTTTATTTCAAACAGATCATTAAATGCTCATACATCTACACATATGTATTTTTACTTATTCTCCAGACACTGTCAGCAAGTAAGTCACCATCTAAAGTTTGTTCATGAAATATATGGTGTAAAGAATCAAGTGCAGAATTACTGTGGGTTAAATACATCTCACTTTGTGCTGTCTTTGTTTTGTGGTTATGTGACCTCTGTATTTTGAGCTTTGATAGCTAAGTAGTGATACACAAACTCAGCTGCCTGCCTGCCCTCTCTGTCAGAGGTTATCCTCTCTAGTGCAGGGCTAACAGGAAAACGTGTGYCTCTAGTTGTGTACCTCGGTTCAAACTCACCTTTATCAGCAATTTCAACTAAAATAGACTTTGCAGTGAAACTACTTGTGTAGAGGCAGACGTTCCCTTCTGCCGATCCTGCTGCAGTATCGACAACCTGTAAGAGAGAGASAGGGAGGAAGCCTGGAGGAGGTACCATCTTAACTTACCACAAAAAAATTAGCCAGAGATTGCCTGTCAGAGACTTTAAATGAACCAGGGAAGTGTACCTTTTAAAATAAATGCTAAATTAGAAATTCACATAAAAAGTCTTTGAACTCTGGAGCAAAAATGCACTAACAAGTTTGAGCATTGCAGTGTTGTCAAGAAGGGAATCCAGAGAGCCCATGATGCCATTTGAAACTTCAAATTTTCTCATTAATTCTAATGGAGATCTGACTCAATGCTTCTCTTTTATGCTTCTGAATGAATGTCAAAAGGAGTCAGTGGCTTAGCAGTAAGCATTCATCCCCATGGTTGGTAATGGGAATGACTGCTTTGACTTAGCAACACAGAAACATGCATTTTCTTGATGCTGACTGGGTCAGCTGCAACCACTGCAGGCTGTGCTTTCCCAAGGCTGTTTTTCTTCTTTTTTCTGGCTCTCGTTTCAAAGTTTTTTTTTAAACTAAAAAATCCCAAATATTATTAATGTCTCAAAGTTATATTTTCACTCTAATGCCCCATTCTGTTTCATCCTAGATGTGTTAGAAAGAGTCAGATATAGAATCATAGCATCATAGAATCATAGAATAGTTTGGGTTGGAAGGGACCTTTAAAGATCATCTAGTCCAACCCCCCTGCAATGGGCAGGGACATCTTCAACTAGATCAGGTTGCTCAGAGCCCCGTCCAACCTGATCTGAATGTTTCCAGGGATGGGGCATCTACCACCTCTCTGGGCAACCTGTGCCAGTGTTTCACCACCCTCATTGTAAAAAATGTCTTCCTTATCTAATCTGAACCTACTGTCTATTAGTTTAAAACCATTCCCCCTTGTCCTGTCGCAACAAGCCCTGCTAAAAAGTTTGTCCCCATCTTTCTTATGAGCCCCCTTTAAGTACTGAAAGGCTGCAGTAAGGTCTCCCCGAAGCCTTCTCTTCTCCAGGCTGAACAACCCCAACTCTCTCAGCCTTTCTTCATAGGAGAGGTGTTCCATCCCCCTGATCATTTCTGTGGCCCTCCTCTGGACCCGCTCCAACAGGTCCATGTCTTTCCTGTACTGAGATACAATCTCACATTCTCGCCATCATAGACTGACACAGAACCTGTCTTTCTAGTGCATCTCTTAACCATTAGCATCACCTATTCTCTTTTCATCAAGCAGCACTTCATTCAGTTCCTCCTCCATTTTKCAGCAGACCTGGACTGGTCTCAAAATCGTGCTGTTTTTTTCCCRCAAGGCGACACAAGAGAAAGCTGTCCCTTACTTTTGATCCTCAATGTGCAGTCTCTGCCTTGGTTAAATCTCAACTGCCCACTCTAACGCCCTCTTTTCCAGTCCCTTTGCCTCTCACCTGTCATCTTCTAGCCTGTCCAAAAGGCTGCCTCACCGGTTGTCTTCATAGTTCCTCTGGTTCTACTTATGCCCTGGCCAAATCTCTTCACCAGCACCTCTTCGCTCCTTTTACAAGAGTCTTCRGTGTTAGTTGCCCTAATGCAGAAATGGGATCTCGTGCGAAGGGAATCATTCAAACGAAAAAAAAAGTTTCACACCAGAAAACTGCATTCCTTTAAGCACAGAACTGATTTTCCTGGTTGACCARGGAAGCTTCCTCTAACTCAGAATCTTGCCTATAAATAATTTCTTCTCAAGCTCAAAATTGTTCCATCAGCTTCTTCCTMTCACTTACTTTCAGTTTGTTACTGTTCTTGGGAGTATTACGCAGTATTGTTTTCCCAGGTCAGAACATGTGAGCATTCCTGCTGTGCAAAATAATCAATCCTATCATTGATAGCRTAAATAACGTATAATACATTGATACTACCGACATGCATATATATCAATATTTTGTTAACACCAGTGATACAACATATGGAATCCCTTTTAAAGTTAAAGCACATGATGATTGAAAATCCTGACACATCCCCTTTCTCTGCTCAGTGGAACAGGCTACAGCCTGAAACTGTGTCCCTTCATTTTAGTGTTACTTCTGGCTTAAATCAGTACTGCTGCACCACGAGCCATCCGAAAAAACTGTWCAACAGTGCAGAAGTCCAACACGCTTTCAGCCACTTCCCGCCGCAAGCCCCCCGAGCGGATAATAAAGCATGCTTGTAGCGGGGCCGTGCAGCCTGCTGACTGGTGGTCTTCCTGCAGACCAGSAGAGAGAGGCGAGACTTTTTTTTTTTTTTACAAAAGGACTAGGTAAACACGCATGGAAATGGCAGATCTCTTGACTGATGGAGCGGTGCTTCCTTGCAGCTTTTCCCACTGCCTTTGATTGCTCTGTGGCACGCTTGCTTCCCTCTCCTATTTTAAAAGGGAAGAAAATCTCTGTTGAAAAACAAAATCATAACAAAAAAGCAGCAGGAAAGACCAAGGGATGCTATTAATAAAGTGAAGGCTCTTGCCAAGAGAGGCTGAGTTTTCCAGCGGCCATTTTACCACCCTTGTTTCTTTATTAAACTAAGCTGTTTTTTAATGAGACTGTCTCATTTTGCAGATGTGGTCCCGGGCTCTGAACATCCTCCCATGTGTTTTGTTTTGCAGGAGGCAGCACAGGCACCTCCCCGACCACCTCCAGCACGGGGACCCCGTCGCCCTCCGCTTCCTCTCACCTTCTCTCTCCATCCTGCTCCCCTCCAGCCTTTCATCTGGCCCCCAACACTTTCAACGTTGGCTGCCGGGAGAGTCAGCTTTGCAACCTCAACCTGTCTGATTATCCCCCCTGTGCCAGAAGCAACATGGCCGCCTTGCAGAGCTACCCAGGGCTGAGCGACGGCGGCTACAACCGGCTGCAGAGCGGCACCGCTTCCRCCTCGCAGCCCTCCGAAACCTTCATGCCTCAGAGGACTCCATCCTTGATCTCAGGAATGCCGACTCCTTCCTCCCTGCCCAGCAACAGCAAGATGGAGGCGTACAGCGGCCAGCTGGGGTCCTTCCCCAGCTCCCAGTTTCAGTATGTCATGCAAGCAGGCAACCCTGCCTCCACCTCCTCCTCTTCACACATGTTTGGTGGCGGCCACATGCAGCAGAGCTCCTACAATGCCTTCTCCCTGCACAATCCCTACAACCTCTATGGATACAATTTCCCTGCTTCCCCCAGGCTGGCGGCGAGCCCGGAAAAACTCACCACCTCCCAAAGCACTTTACTCTGCTCTTCCCCGTCCAGCGGGGCCTTCGGAGAGAGGCAATACCTTTCCACGGGGATGGATCACGGGATGCACATGATCAGCCCTCCCTCCGGCAACCAGCAGATGGCCAACGCCTGTGACAACAGACAGTACGGTGCGGTCCAGGGCTCCTCCTCACAGATGTCTGTGCACATGGTCTAACAAGCCGTGCCTCTCCTTGGCATCGAAGGCAGCCGGACCTTCGTCATTTCCAGGGGTAAACCCATCCCAGTACCTTTTTGCCTTCAAACTTATAGTGGAACTAGTATTGTAATGATAAAAAAGAACACAAGCCATCTAGGTATGTGCCACAGAACCTTGTGGAAAGCCTCAACTGACAGCCATYGCAGCTTGTTGTAGCCCAGGGCCTCCAGACCTGGCACGGAGCGTCTGCTCTTTCTGGACATTGCAGAGAGAAGGGCATGACTTTAACGAGAAGCTGGAGAGAAGCAGCTGAATATACCATTTATGCATTAACTCTCAGCTTGTGTGAGCTCTCGGTGTGGAGGGAGCTGTGCCCCTGAGGAAGTCTGGGTGCCGAAGAAAGGCAGTCTCCCAAGACTTGGTCCTCTGAAGCTGCACTGCCCATAGCTTTAAAGACCTCCCCACTCCCAGACCGTTCCTCACTGCTGGAGCGGCTCGGCCCATTTCTGAAGCCAACGGTGGCCCGTGGCTCCTTCTCCCACTGTAGCACAGGAATGGCGCTGCTGGGCCRAAGCTTCTCCTCCCAAAGAGGTTTCTGCATTTTCACCATGGCTCTGCCCGACGAGCRGTTTCTTTGCGAGGGTCGAGCTTACCAGCACCCAGCCTGCAGACRGAGATGGGAGAGAGAGAGAAAAGTTTTAACCTACGAGTGAGCCTCAGACGTAAGCAGGGACTGATCTTCRGAAAGATGCATGAGGGAGAGGGGGCCCAGCTCCTGTTGACGCGACCTGAAGTGATGCACCCAAACCGAAAGGACGACGGCCGTTGTGGGGAACGTGTGTCCCGTAGCACTCAACCCAATGGGGGGAAACTGTCCAGACTGAGCTCGCAGGGAAGAGCAGTGAGGAAGGAGAGCTCTGCTCTCCGGAAGTGCAGCCGGCCTCCCTCACCTTGCATGCAAGAGTTGCCATAGAAAACCATTAGCATTTCAGTAACAGTGAGGTCGAGTATTCGCCAACCTCCCGCCTGCCACATGATCTCTCTTTAACCAAATAGATCATTGCCTTTTGACATCTTTCTTTTCTGTTTTTTTTTCCTTCTCTTTTTTTTTTTTTTTCTTCAAATCCTTTAAAAATAAGAAAACAATTGTAGCTTGGTGCAAGCTATGCATTTAAGTTGTGTGAAAATGCAAATACCAAGTAACAGAATACAGATATTATTGAGATTTGTTGTGAGGTGTTGTAGATAAATGTATTTATATGCCTAGTGGGGAATTCAATATTATGAATATAAAAGAGGGCAATAAAAATGGTATGTAAAATATGTATGAAGAAAAAGGTGTATAAAGATTTGCCCTATGCACGGAACTCTGTTTCTAAGTGCCAAGCACAGAATGCGCTAAATAAATCTTTGCAATTGTTCCCTCTGTGGTTTTCTCTGTCTGTGAGGCTTCCTCCGTGGTCTTCTAGAGACAGACATTTTCAAAACACTGCCACGCGTGTTTGCACAACAGAGGAAATAAAGACATGGTGCTAAATTGTGAAGACCAGGCAATACTACAATAAAAATAAAAATTCTATCTTCTCAAGAAATTTTTAAAATAGAGTGCTTGGGCTCTGTAGGGTGCCTGCCTTCACAGGAAGTGTGTCTTACGGACAGCTAGAGTTGTTATTTTGATTGTTAAAGTCTAATAAAAAGCTCTTCAGAATAATTTTTCATAGTCAATATAGAAAATAATACTTACAAATAACAGTATGATTTGTTTCTAATTTTTAAATGTAATTTTGGGGTATGTGTCAGTTTTTCATTTGCACTACATTTCTAGTATGAGATTGATCATTAACACTGAAAGCAGTGGGGAAGCTGAAGCCCCCACAAACCTGGCTGTAAGTTATGGCTGCAGAGTTTACAGCTTTCCTTGTGTCAATAAACTTTTTTTTCTGAATTGAAAAAGCACCAGAAAGGTACAAAGACCTTGAAAGATAAATTCTGCAAGTGTTTCTTAATTTTTATTTTTACAGGGGAAGATAAATATACCAATACCATTCCCAGTTCTGTGCCTAGTCTGTCCGACTGTGTTTTGGCTTTTATTGTGTCTCATGTTGGATGCTGCCGAAAACGGTTGGAGGGACTACGGATGGGAGAGAATCTGTCCCTCCCCTTGTTATCTCTGTTTACCCCTAATAATTAATTCTTGGTTTAATCTTGAAACAGGGAGTTTTATAGCCTTTCTAAAGTCCTTTCAGAATCTTTCAGAAATACTCTTCAGTCTGTGCTTTGAGGTTTGCCATGCTTTTGGGTTTGACTCCATCCTATGGCAATGATTTCTACAGGTTAATAGCATGTTGTGTGAACCAGTATTTCCTCCTTCTGGCTATTTGCATTAGATTGCTCTTTCCATTTAATTCTTTGTGAGTGAGTCTGTATTTCAGCTAAGAAGAGAATGTGATTCAACAAAATCAAAATCATTCTCAGTATCAAAATATATGTTTCTAATCTTGATTAGAACAAAAAATTAATTTAATCAAAACTTATCACTGGAAACAGTCGCTGAAGAAAGCAAAAGCCAGATGTGGGGCACAAACTTCAGCATTAGTGTGAAGAACTGGAATCCCAGTTTCCATGCATTTTAGTAGGAATCTGTGGGGAAGAGCTTTGAAATTGTCACTCAGACTCTTCAGCAGTACGATCCTTCAAGGTATTGACCACCSTGTCCCTGATCCAACCAAGCTCTGCAGCATACTGAGAGAATGTTACTCCAYCCAATTGCCTTCAGTATGAAACTTATTGACCTTAGGGTGAGCGTTTATTGACCATATTTATAGACATATTTAYTTAGCTCTTAAGAGGCACATATGTAACATGAGAGAGCTTAGTTAGCTAGATAGTTATTCCTTCATCTTAGCATATGTATAAGTGTTTTGTTGATTCAGGATCAGAATATTCAGCATGAAGACTGAAAAAGAACAGGAAAAAAACCTGGGAGGCTTCCCTGTCCCAAGAAGTAAAGTTGTAAGTACACAAATATGACTCAGTGTGAAAGTTACACTGACAGTCTATGAGRATTAAAAACAAGCTAACAGTGAAATGGGAAAAAAATAGTAAACTTTTTCCTTGGTTGTCACTGTGCAAAGCAAGCTCAGAGCAGTGTTTGGAGGGCAGTATCAAAAATAACATGCTAAAACATGTTAAAATGATTTACTTGGTGTTCAGTTAGGTGCACAGGTGAAATCCTCCCAGGATAACACTCCCCTGAGCAGACAACCTGCTTAAGGCCTTGACACCCCACCAGAAACACGAGGTGAGCAATGAATTGGAAGAGGACCCAGGTACGACAGAGGTATCTCGTGTACAGCAGTGGCTCTTCTCCCCCTGCCACCCGCGTAGGGACAYGAGGCTCTGGGCCATTTGCCACTTTTTACTGAGGCTTCCCAGAGAAGAGGCGATGGCAACGGGAAATGGGTGAGATGCACGGGGGCCAGTTTGGGACCAGCTCGCCTGGTGGGCGGCCCGGGTTGCAGTACACCCCTGGAAGACTCCCTTTCCTTGGGTGACTGCCTTAACCACGGGGGTTGAGGGCCCTCCTGGCATCAGCACGCCCTCATCCAGGAGCCCTTTGATTGCTCATTTGCAAAGCATGTGTGCGTGGGGGGCAGAGGCAGCAGTTGTGTGGTTCCTCTCCCCTTCCTTCCTTCCCTACTTCACCACGAACATTTGAACCCCTTGGCCAACTTTAAGCAGCTTTTATAGTGTGGTCAGARTCGCAAAGATGTAAGTTCTCACATGTTTCTTTAGAAGAGACAGGGGAGGAGAACAGGGCCCTTATTCATTTTCCCAGTGCAGGGAAGGCCACCGTGACATCTCCTCATTCAAAGAAGCCACCCAAGGAACAGGTATCCTGCATGCACACCCCCCCCACCCCAAGTTACATCTGGCATATGCATGTTATTAGGCACCAGAGGGTCTACCAAGAGCTGCAGAAACCAGGGGGTCTTTCCTCCACCACTCCTGGGCTGACCCATTTGCTCTTAGCCCATGCAGGCTTCTGGCTTCCAGTCCAGGAGAAGAGAAGGGTCTGTATCTCCCAGTTAGATGCTGCAAATTTGAAAGGTGAAACATCAGGTACCTCTTTAAAGAAGTACCCTTTTTTAAAAGCCCGATCCAAATGCCAGGAAGGGTAGTGGAAATCATAGAATCATAGAATCCTAGAATCCTTAAGGTTGGAAAAGACCTCTAAGATCATCGAGTCCAACCATCAACCATCAAATCTTGATGATAGGAGATCCCTCATCTTGCAGCGCAGGCTGTTCCAAATGCAGACCTGGCAACTTGTTACACAAATGAAAAGGATGGGGCAAAAATAATCAGAGCGAGTTTGTCAGCTTTGCAAAGTTTATTTAGCTTCATTCCTTAATACACTGACAGGCACAGGACATAAACATTACCGTGACCGCAGTCACTGCAGCTCAGCAAAACCAGGACATTGCACTCCAGTGCGACATAGTGTTCTTGGAGGGAATGTAAGTACTATGGGCTAAAGCAAAATGCTCGGGGCACAGACATAAATGCAAATTAGGTACACAGCCTGTGACACTATGTTAAATATACTACAGCAAAAATTACAGCAGCTGATCTGCTAGTGTGGCTGATTTATTGCATACTGGGGGAAACTTTACTGATGTAGGTGAGGGCTGACAGATTGTCATTTGCCATTAAAAAAAAATAAAAATGGTTCAGACTTTTTTTTTCCCCCAACACAACTAGGCGCGTTTACCCAGAGCACACATCCCGTGTTAGACTAGCACTAACAGGAGAGTTTTGCTGGATGTTGCTTGTTGGGCATCGTTCTAAACAACAACGTGAAAGCGCACCCAAGGGCTGGGCAGAGGAATGCCTGAACATGCCAATTACATACTACAGATGCACTAGAAATGCAGCTATAAAAGCAGTGACAGAACTTTGTGAGGAGGGTGCTGGTGTGGCCAGGGGGTAATTTGCTATAAATAAGCCAGTTCCAGTCTAAGGAACATCTGATTCCTTCAGCAGTGTTTCATCCTTAGAGAACCAGCCTGCAGGACCRGGCGTTTTGGCCAGGTCTGTAACCCAGCATTTTGAGTCCACTGATGGGACTATTTCTGAGAGCTTGTCTGCTGGTCCGCTGCTGGGAGGGGTTTGTGTAGCCTGCTGCTGACCCACAAAACTTCTGCTGGAAAAGCATCTCAATTCTCTGACTGCTTCTTCTAATTTGTCTGTAATTGCTATCTAGGAAACTGTATAGAACACAGCTAAAATCCCTGGAATTCTTTTCAAGGATTGTTTTTCCATGTCAGTAGCTGTTGCTGATCACCCCAGAAGATTAACATGACCACAAATGGCRGGAGCAGTGTATGGAGCACACCTCTTTAAATATTAGCTCCTTTCTACAATAAAAATCTCCAATAATTCTAGCCTTCCTGAAAGGAGGACTAGAATGGAAAGGAGCAGTTCACATGGCTGCAGGCTGCCGTGTTGCGACAGCCCAGTGATGAGCGTGGCTTCTGTGCTGGACAGTGGTCGGCATCGGCTGATTCAGGGAGGAGCAATAAACCTCCACAGTAGGGTTAATTGTGCAATAGCCTATCTCCGGAGCACTGAGCTCGTCTATTTTTCTCRCTCAATGTGGAACTCATTGCATGCTGTGGGGGAGAAGGATTAGGAGCCTGTATAATTTTACACTGGTTGAAGTTCCTACAGATGCTGTTCTTATTCCAGTAATGTTCTGAATTTGTTGAGCATTTTGGAAGCTCTGACATTCAGCTGGATAATGCCCTTCTCTGCTGAGATAGGGTGACTTCTGCGGGCTCCTCTCAGATGCTTTCACAAGCGGTCCTAGGCTCTGCTAGGCCGTGTCTCCCCGTGGGCATCCAGCACCGTGCACACCTCAGGGCACTCTTTTCCAGCTGACGGGGTGCAGCAGTACTGCGGAGACACAGAGCTGGCCCAAGCGGGGCTGCGAGCAGAGAGCATCAGCCCCCCTCTTCGGATGGTGGGGAGGGTGGCACTGGTTCAGCCAAAAAGACAGGCTGCCTGGAGTCATTCTCAGCGAAGGTGCCTGTGCCTGGGAAGGGCTTTTCCCTCCGGACTACACAGATGAGAGCCCTGGGGACATGCTGCAGCGCCCACCCCCTTCCCWGGGTTTCCTTGGTAAGAATCAGGGGTGCCCAGGGGTGACGTGGCCTCGAGTTCCTCTCCTACCCGAGCTGGTTTAGAACATTTCCCTTAGTGTGCAGTCAGGCAATTGCACGCTAATACWGTTGCATTTTAAGCTGGTGTAACTGGCCCAGGAAGAGGCGCGAAGGAAAACTGMAGTCAGTTTGATATATTAAATAAATAACGCGGTCTAGTGATTGGGGACTTGAGGCAATTACCTGCATCTGCCTCTCCCAGTAAAGCTGGAACAAGTTGCACTGCAATTAACCCAGCATAAACTTAAGTACAGGCTTCCAACCATCCAAACCAGGGCCAGCACCGTACTCCATGGTTTATATTAYGTTGCTATGCAAAGGTCTGTATACAGAAATATTAAGATTAGTTAGAAGTGTGAATGCAGATGTGTGTGTGTAAAAGCACCAGAGGAACAYGAGAGCAGGGGTTCAAAGAATGGCCTGTACTGATATCCAGGGACATGATCAACAGCAGCAAAACTGGTAAACACTGAGGAATGTGTTGCTTTCACCAAAATCCCAGCACGGATGACTCAACAGCAGAAAACCTGCAATCCAGTGACAGGAGGAGGGCAACAAGACTACGGCACACTGTGTGCGTCATTTCTCTTCCTGTAACCCCAACAAGAAGCCAAGCTTTAACAGCAAGCTGGCCAAAATGAGGATGGAGAAGACAACGTGCAGCAATGTCACCCAAGGTTTACGATGGGTAATTAACCAAGATTCCARGGTGAAAGCTCAATACCTGTGACTCCTGAAATGTACAAAAGACCCATCTGAAACCCAATTCATTACTACCAGTGAAAAGAAAGCCAGAAGATGAAGTGAAGGTTCAACGGCGATCTCCCTTTGCATGCAAGTGATTCTGCCCAGAATACTTGGAGACACACATTTGGAGCTTGTGAGTCCCATGTGTGCATTGGCAGTCTCATGTATTGGCAGTCTCATGTTTTTTAGAAAACTAAATAAAAATCACTTCCACTTCTATACAGTCTTGCACTCAGTTTTGTTCATCAGTTCCTACAGCTGTAGAATTACCCATAAAGTACTCCAACTCCTAACTCCGTGAACATTGCAAAGTTGGGAGCAGTCTCAAGTTTTACAGAAGACCGGAGGAAACCAACAAAAATCTGGTGAACTGAGGGGAAAAAGAAGTAAAAAGAATAAAAGAGTATATAAAAAGAGGTTAAGCTAGCCTGAAGAAACCTACATAAAAATGAAAAATAAAGTGCACACATCCAAAATAAGAAAGAACTGGCCATGAACACATAGCAAAAGGGACAACATAAAGTCTGTAAAAATGTTTTGTGAATATCTCAGATACTTTTGGATAATGAACAGTAAAGTGCCCTCCTTCCTGGATGGAGAATTTGAACTTACCCACAGGAGCTTGCGATGCTCTAGCTTCTGACCACAAAGATAAAAATCATATCAACAAAAAAATCAGCCTTTGAAAGGAAACGTATTCACTCCTTAAACGTAAAATGTGCTGTATTAAGTTTGTTGTTTACACTGTATACACTATTGTATACACTGTTTATAGCTGCTAAATGTATCAGGCAACTAATCACTAAACATTCATGATTAAAAGCACATAAAATCTGTTATGTTGTCTGTACACAAACATAAGTGGCTTTATCCTATACCTAATTGTTCTTTATTTATTTCCAGGGTGACACAAACACCATGAAGTGTTAGGAGTTATTATCTCAGCTGTCTGTCCCTGTAACAGGCGACTTGGGAAGCATTTTCCATCATTGCCATGGTCTGGGAAGGAAACAGTCTGATTCAAAGAACTTCTAGAGTTAAAAACCTGTTTAACAGTGATTCCTGATTTATCATACGTGCTTTCTGTTGAAAAATGAAGACCCTGGCTCCTGTCTTAGATCACGCATAAATCCAAATTGGAGAACTARATAATTCTGGGGTCTGTGTTTTCCACCACACAGGACGGGGTGGGGAGGTTCTGCAATGGCATAGGAGAAATGTGAGGCTGGAAACATCTGTCTAACGTGACCATAGTTCAAGCTGTCAACTAAGGCTTATAAATAGTAAAAAGCGAGAGGCGGGGRGGAGAGAGGGGGAGCAAGGCTTAGCTGTCTTATGGCATTAGTTCCTTCCTTTCTCCTTTCTAATATCCAGGTCATATTCACATTGTGAGCKTATGAGCGTGCTGTGATACCTGATGTGAAGGGATCTGCCAATGTCCATCTTTTTCAGGTCTAAGCTGGTAGACTACTCAGTGCTCGTCGTATTGGCATCAATGAACAGTATCTATGAAATGGGGCCATAGCCATATAAAAATCAATGATGTGACCTATGTTCAGGGCAGTTTGACACCCTTTGACACCGAGTTTCAGCAATGATTTACTTTTCATCATATACAACATGTTRTGAAGAGAAGATACAACAGGAAAATGGAAATTCAAGGGGAATATCAAGTAAAGTAGCTTGACAAGCTGAGTTTAGCTGTGGAACAGAGTCACAGTGCTAAAGCTCGGGCAAGTCTTGCAGGAGCAGTCCTGGGTGGGCTGCGGACTAGATGCCCAGTGCTAATGCTATTTTCCATTTCTAAGTTCAACAGTTCTACAACAGATGCAGCAGCATCCATGAGTTGCCTCTACAAGGCAAGCAGGATGTTCACAATTTCAATTGAGCTTGAATCCAAACCTAAAAAATTCTCTAAGTTCATCCATCCATAGTATCCATGTTTTTTTCCCCCTTCAGCTGTTGGTCCCTTCAGTGTTGTGCCACTGGGGGTGTTCTTTAATTCAGTTCTCCACTACTTTTATCCATATTTCCCAGAATCCTAACAGCTGCAATATAATGAGATTATTTATGATTTCTAAATATCATTTTCTAATGTATCTCCCAGGCCAGCAAAGTGGCAGCCCAGCAAATCTCACTGAACCAGAGCTGCCTGTAACAATCCCAAAGTGTCCAGCCATCCATTTCCATTTCCTGGCCCCACTGGCTTCTCACTGCACTTTTTCAGATTTCTTTCTGGATCTTTTTTTTTTTTTTGCACAGCAATAACAGAAAGAAAAATGTTAYTGGCTGCTGGTGTTCAATCCGA
Organism: Oceanodroma leucorhoa; assembly: GCA_030449065.1. NCBI lineage: Eukaryota > Metazoa > Chordata > Aves > Procellariiformes > Oceanodroma > Oceanodroma leucorhoa. The sequence continues at coordinate 5,461,046 of JASVER010000050.1, read as the reverse complement.
AGAGGCGTTGCAGCAGGAGCAACTATTTTGGTGGTGTACAGAGGAAAGAATATGAGTTCTGTCCTTGATGCTGTCCCCAGACACGGACACAGTGTCCCTTGACCCAGCAGCTCCTGAAAGAGAGTCTGCAGTGACATGGACGGATGCATTCCCACAACTTTCTGGTCTCGTCTCAACAGCTGGCATTTCTTCCATTCCTACATTCTTCTCACCCACTTTGGGCCGTGCCCTTTCAGGCAGGTACATACTTTAGGGTGAACACATTTCTAATGCTGCAAGTGCAGACTGAATCTCCTTCAGTCTGAGAATGAGTTGACTGCTTTTCAGCAAAGCTGTTGGGCATTTATGTCTAAAGACTTTCGCATAGCAACAAAAAGTAATTTCAGGTTCTCCTATTTTACGTTGATTAATTTTTAAGATAATTTTTGCCCCTTTATATAGCCAGAAAAATACCTCCAACCTCCTCTTAGCGATAGAACTTGAAAATTTATCCTCTGCTTTCCATGGCCAAGGCACTTGGAGACTTTAACTAAGTAATCCCTGCACCTCCCTTGCTGGTCAAGGCAGTGTAGCTCCATTGTACATACCAGTAAACTGAACAAAAGACTTGCCCTTGACCATGCATACCCTACACCAGTCTCTGCTCCATTTATTGCAGAACTGTAATCACTGGTAGAAGCGATGACAAAGTCCCCACCTTTGCCAATTTGGTTCTGCATTAAAGGTAATGTTGCTCCATTTATACTTTCAGCATTTAAGTCAGAGGGGAGGAAGAGCGTGCTGTCTGACGACTGACACCACCAAGCACAGCTAGTCTGAGCTATATTTCTCACGTCGCTGTTACAACATCACCCAGACATGCAGGCTTAGTGGGACCAAGTATTTTATCACCGACTCATGGCAAGGCGGTGGTGAAAGAGTTTCCAGCTGTGGCTGCGAAAGCTGTGGCTTGCACAGGCAGCAAAACTTGACCATGGCGTGCTGCTCCAGAGCAGTCCTGCTGCTGGCCGGCGGAAATCTCCGGGGCGCGATCGCCGGCTCCTTACCAGCATGCAGAGCTGAAAAGTGCACCCCTGGAAACCCAGTACTTGTGCAGACGGGGCTCTTCAGTTTGGTTTTACTCTCCCTCTGTGTGCGGATAAACACAGCCCTGTGCCAGCAGCCTTGCGTAGGTGCGCAGAGAAAAAGAGACAGTTGTCCAAACAATACGGTATGGAGGGCTGGAGAAAAGGCACGTTGAAAATGTAAAGGACATTTACGTTAAAGGAAGGTGTGAGAGCTGTAGGCAGAGCCAAATTACAAAAAAAAGTGAGTACTTCAAGCAGCCAAATTAAACAAGACACAATGGGGGCCAGCTTTGCCTCCCAGGCATTTCATGAGCCCACACCCCAGAGTTCAGGGAGTGCTGGGGGGAGAACCATGTGTCCCTCCAGGTCTTATTTAACTTGGCCATGTGTAAAGAACTTTAACTCTTTGGTGACTTGCCTGTTTCCACACCACTCACATCTTCCCACTTCTTGCTTTATTTCTGGGTGCTTTTTGTTGGGTGAGTTTTAAGTCCTTTTGAAGACAAATAATTTCTTTCTATTTAGGAAAATAATCAGTGGAGGCAAAGCGTAAAGTAATTTCGGTCATAGTATCTTGGAAGAAAATAGATACAGTATTTTGGAAAGAATTTGAAATGAAAACACAAAGCCTGATGGGATTTAAATGTAGAAAACCAAAAATTCAGTCTCGCCCCCTCTTTTCCCTCCCCCTATTCATGAGGTCACCATTTCTCATCTCACTGACTATGGCATCTTGCCGGGATCCTAAGGCAGCCACCAGAAAAAGTCTTCTTTCTCCTGCGAGCACAAAGCAGGATCAAACTGGCCAAGAGAAAATAACCAGAGTGGTTTCTTGAAGCTACAAAGAGAGAAACTTTGTAGAGCCAGCAAGAAAAAGACGTCCAGAAAATGCAGGCAACCTTTCTTGTCCTCTCAAAAATTTGATGCATAAGCACTTGAGAAAAAAGAGACCAGATGAAAATGTGTGAAATTGTGAATGTGCACTGAAATTCAGCATTGTTGCTTGTAAACAGCTTGCTCGTAAAGGAATTGTGTTTGCATGCGTGTGTGTGTGTATACGAAGGATGAGAAGCAGGAGAATTGTCCCTGCACGCACAACATGTGGCAGACCTCGGTTCAACAAGTTTAACTTTAATCCTGCTTGCAAGCACTTGGCTGCAGCAGGCTGGCTCTCTGAAGAGGGAGGGCTGACACCGTTGACATCTCAGCTCTACTCCTGCTTCTGTGGCAAACGACTTTTCTCACGGCATTACTTGTACTGCCTCTGCTCAGACCTCGGGAGGTGGACCTTTGCTCAGCCCTGGCCCSGTGTGAGCGGCATCTAAGCTTTGCATCCCACGTAGTTCTCAGCCCACCTGGAGAGAAAGTGATCGCTTGCTCTCTGACACTGCATTGACCTTGTTTAGCTGCAGATAATCCACCCTTTTTTAATAAATTGTGACGCRTTTGGGGGGAAAATGGATAGCATAAGGCGAGTAGGGATTGTGAATATTCTTCTCCCCTTGCAGATTTCTCTGCAGAAAGACCCTGCAAACTCAAAGGACCTCCTGGCCATATCGGTGGCTCCTACTTGCTCTGTCACAAYTTCTGGGACAAGAGTGGCCAAGTGAATGCTCTAACTCTTACCCAAGTCATGCTGCAGCACAATGATTTTCAGTGTACGTTCCTGAGTTATTTTGTTGCTACTTAAGTCCAATGTGGAGTTGAGTTGAAGATCCAGTTTAGAAATGCATCCTCATGACAATTTCCCCAATGCAAGAAAGAAGAAGAACTTACTACAAAGAGAAATTTGTGCCCCTTAGAGAGAAAGATTTTTTGTTGAATTTTGGCTCTGGATCTGAATTCTCTCCAAGGAAAACTGATGGCATTAAGGGCACGGAGTCAGTTTGGCTAGATGGGATAGTCCTCTGAAATAGGGGAAAGTCTTAAACATGTGCTCAGCATCAAGCACATTCCTAATATTGTGTCCATATTAATACGGATRTCCATATGCCAAAGCCTGCAGCCAAAGTCTTCAGCACAGTARAAGCACATCTGCTGCCCACGGGCAYGRGTCAGCTACCAGTGAGGAGCAMAGRTCCTGTCTGTACACCTACAAAGCTCTAYCTAAAAATCACCATTCAGTGATTTACCATCATGCTGACTTTGTTGCTCAGTACAAGGCGAGCTCGAGCTGTACCTGACAAGGCTTCCAGCCCACCGTGATGTTAATCACATCATTCAGTATAACGGTAGGGGATTCTCCTCTTAATTTTCCTTTCYGGTCTGAAAGCCTCCACCAGCCATGTTCTCAGCTCCTTAAGAGCAAACAGGTGTTTATTTCTGTGCGATGCCATGCAGCATCTTGGCTTGAAGCTGTCCGATACACCTCCTGAACTACACACTGGGACTTTTACCTAGGGCTGCAGTTGTCCCCAGTATCTCTGAAAGCCAAAYCTTCTGGTCTTTATTCTTTTCTCATCCTCTGCTGCTACTTTTGTCCTGGATCAGATGGAGCTCCTCAGYCATGTAATAATAGTATTTTCCTTACACCACTTGCAGGAATGTAGGGATGAGCGCAGAGTGTCTGGCTCTGACACTGACAGATCTCACACTGCTCCCAGAGAGATGCCCAAATGTTGCAAAGATGAACCATATGGGCAGCCCCAGCACTTGAGGCCATTAATAGGAATTTTTAAGCAACTGTGATTGATGGGGCAGCTCTTACAAGTCTGAGATCAATGAAAATGCAACTTGATCTTTTGAACTCAACTCCTTAATTTTTTTGTTCCTTTTTCTGCAGAGAATCCCATAAAACCATTTCTGTGCAGACAAAAGCTGTCTGGGACACTTCATGTGAATTTGTCATGCATTTTCCTTTTGCTCCCCCCTCCACCGCGTTTGCAGTTTCACATGCAGTTTGGTTTTGAGTCTTTCTCTGTGATTTGTATAGACACCTCAAGATCAGCTTTTTCTATACTTGTGATTGGACATTGTCTTGAAGATATTTTTTGAGACTCATTATTTTTCATTTGTTTTCAATTTAATTAATTTACCCCTCATTATAACCTCAACACCAGGGGAAAAGATGGCRGGAAAAAAGAAAAGCAAAAGTCATCGAGGTCAGAGGAAAGGCTGAACAACTTCAGGAGAAAGCAGCGAGCCCAAAAAAAGAACAAGAGAGAGGACGTAACATATAACCGTGTCTAACGAGGCTTGAATTATCTGATATTGATATTTTTCCCTCATGATCTGCTGACACAAACAGTCACTATCCAAAATGGCTCCATCTTCCAACRCTCTCTATCAGACTTTTGACCAAGAGAGCAGTCACTCCCAGTAACCTTGAATTGAGCYGGTCCTCAGCCAAGATGGCAATAGTCTTCCACCGGCTGGATGCTCCTGGAAATGGAAGCCTCTAAGAGGCTGGCCGGCCACTTACAGCTAGAGGAGAATGAGCCTAGAAAGGCAGMGGGAAAGGGAAGCTTCTTAGAAAGCCAGGCAGGGAATTAGGGAGAGCCTGGGGAGCAGGGACAAGTAGTGACAGGGGCGTGGGGAGCTGTGGTTAGCTTGGGGATGCACAAGAGTGCAGGAGCCCAGGGTGCAGGAGGGAAGAGGGGGCCAAAAGCGATATGGATAGCGTGGGTGAGCTTGAAGGAGYAGATAGAAATGCAAGGGACAGCGAGAAGAGAGGGCAGAGTGGTCCAGAGTGAGGATGTGAACAGCAAAGGGCTGCAGAGGAGAAGAGGGGAGCACAGCAGTAAGAAAAATTGCGAGCAAGGCAAGGGGAGAGCCTTGGAGAGGTGGGGAGGGATGCAATGGGAGAGGGGGAAAAGCAGAGAGACAAACAGCAACTCTTCCTTCTCCAGGGAGGGGAAGAGCAGGAAAGGGAGCCCATGTTTTTTGTGGGATTGACAGCTGTATTTTGAACTTGAAACAACCCCATACAAGTCAAGAGTTAGGAAAACGTCCCTTTGGGCACTAAAATGAAGAAATAGGTGAAAGCAATGAAAGCCACGTGTTTTTTTACACGATGCTTAAACCAATGTCAGTGCAAAAGGGGTTTGGAGAAGGAGTTGCAGGGGTGGTTCTGACTCTTGGATTAGTAGTGCCTGGGGTGGGATATCTTCCCTTCCCTTAACTAGCTGTGGGCTCAAACAACTCAATGCATGGCTCAAGGTAAATAAGTTTTAGCAGAGTTTTGGGACAGGCTGCACACACTGGGCTTCCAGGAAGGGTGAGGATCTGTTCCCAGAAATCCCAGTTTGAGCACTTTCTCTAGAGCCTTAATGGAGTAACACTTTACTGAAAGTGGGGAGGACTYTTTTACTACCCTTCCCTGCTTGGCTGCTTGGCATAAGGTTGGGCACACTTACCAGCTGATTATGATGAATGGCAGCAATGGGAGCACTGGTGGTGGACGATGCAATGCAGTCCCTTGGAGTTATGTAGCACTTCTGAAACAGTGAATCGCCATTCTTGCCTTTCTTCGGGGCTGTTGGTGTAAGGCGCAGCTAGGAGAGAAACAGAGAGGTGGAATGAACTGGTTGAGAATGGMGTGAGTCTAAGAGCTGGGATTATTCAGTTTGTCTCAGTTGCAGGCTTAGCCCACCCTGGCTCACGCTGCTTCCCTGCTCTTGGCCACAATTGTCAAGGAGCAAATCTGGGTTCAGAGCACACAGCCAACTCGSAAAAAGAGTCGCTGAGGGCATTGAYGAGGTTGGGAGCACCCAGCTCTTCATCACCTATCAAAARCACAGAGAAAATTGAAGGTGTTCCAGGACCCAGTGACACAGCTCAGCTCCAGATAGCTGCTCACCAAAGTAATCTGGGAACTCACAGTATTGATAAAATTTCCGGCGTTGGCAGGTTTTCATTACAGCTCTGTGGCTCTTTTGCTAGGGAAATAGTCAAACCTTTCCTCTGAACAACACCTGGGATTCTCCCTTACATCATCAGGTTTCCAAAACTAGTCCCTCCAGGACGTGGTCCTGGACAGGCAGAAGGAAGGGTGGGCTACAGCTGCAGGGTAGGAATGATGGGTCCAGCACACTCCTCTGGGGCTCCCACCCACTTCTGGGCGAAGGGTAAGCAGCTGCTAAGCAATGGAAAGCGCTTGTGCACTTCCCAGACCTCAAGCACCTCAAAGTGTTCAAGAACTTTGATACCTTCTAGCAGTGGGCAGAGATCCAGTTGCAGTTGTATGCAGATGAAACTTTTGTCCTCAAACAAGCCCCTCAGTGGTGTCACACAGATTGTTCACAATGTGGGTGACTTCCAGGGCCTCACCAGGATCTTCTGGAGAACCCACATCTCTGGTTTGCTGTTCATATGTGACAATGTGGTATCCCCAGGGACGCACTCACACTAGATGGGTTCTTCCATTAAAAGCCTTAACATTTGCAATATGCAACACTCCCTCATTAAAAATATTACACTCATTTAGCTGGTGGTAATGACTCAGATGTGTCAGTGACAATGCTACCAACCTGAGTGGTTTGGACTTAACAGTCTTTTCTTTGTAACTAATACATGTGATTAACATTTTCCTTAAAAATGGTCAGTGGAGCAGTGAGACATACCAGGCTGGCAGTGTTAAAAATTGGAGCTGTGTCCTCAAAGAGCAGATGTAGGTTGACAAAAGACAGGGCCAGCTTCTCACACCCACACAGGTCTCTGGCCACACCGCTTGGCTTCACACCCAACTTGGAGTGACAGCTTCGAGAAGTGAATGGCGAGCTCAGTCACCACAACTTTCTCAGATGCTGGCTGCAATTACTGAGGCTGCCAAAAGCCACAAGAAGGCAGCCAGATAGCATCACAGCATGCTGGCAAGGCTTGTCTCTTAACGAGCGTCTACTGACTGGAAGCCCTTTCATTGCCACCCCCTGCTTTTCTAGGTCAACTGCAGCACGGGGTTGAGCTTTAACAGGAGACCCAAAACAACCATCCGTTGGCCTAACCCACCTCCCCTTGCAGACAGTTTGCCCCTCCTTGAACCAGGTGAGTGTTTGCTTCATCGCAACAGCAGCCTGGTCTTACAGAGCTTCTGCGACTGCTCACATTTAGCTTTTCCCCAGCGTGAACATTAGGGAAGGACTAAACGGTTGCAGGGAAATTCCGTTCAGGCTTGGTCTCTCTGAACCTCTGCTTTTTTTCTTTTTTTCCTATTTTCTATTTTGTTTTTAAAACTTCCTTTAAAATGACACTGACTCTCCYACTTAGAGTTGCTGCTCTGGAGCTCAGTCAGCCTTGTTGATCCCTGCTGCAAGTGACAACACTTCTCACCGTCTTTTATATATCAGCTTAACAGCCTGATAACAACTGGGCAGGACTAGATATTCCTGGCACTCTGTGCGTATACTGTGCAAGGCTTGTAGTACGGCACTAGCTATATTTTGCTGTCTCTTGCTCTTGAGCTGTTACCTTCTGATTGCTTGAAAATGACTCATGAGGTTCATATGGTCCAAATTAAGTCTATGGCTGAACACTCGTGGTGCTGTAGATTACTTAAAGGATTTTAGGCAGAATCTTAATATTTCATTGTATGCCTGCAAACCCCTGAGATTTTTTATCAGGAAGCAAAACTCAAATTTTGCAAACTACAGAAATGTTTCATCAGCTGAAGATCTGAACCCTACTTCCATACTCATTTAATAYCTTTTGTAGTGCACTAGGGTTAATGCAGCTATAAAGCAATGTTGTTAGGGAAACTTTCGGTCTCTCAAGGGCATTCCTCCATTTTTGTGCACTAGTTCAACGCTAGAATTGTTCTTCATACAGTGAAGCATCTTCACCAGGGGTTTCTTTAACAAACATGATAAGCATCTCATGGGACATTTCCATTATCTTGGGTTGTACAAGATGTTGTGTGTATACAAATATCCAYTTTGAGCTCTGGCTGGCAGGGTAATCTCTACTGTCAGCAGTTCTTTTCCAAGGCATCCTAAGAGCTTCTCTCCAACCCCTATCCCTGTTCTCACCCTCCCCACATCTGCAGCACTGGCCCTGCACTCCTGGTCCACCAGCCTTGCCGCTCATCGCCAAAGCAATGCTTGAGCATTTTCCGCAGCGCATTTGGTGACGTGAATTGCAGAAGAATAGGCAAATACTGCTCCTGGTGTGCAAACAGTTACTGCACTCAACAACACTTTTTCAGAGCTGCYGCTTTTTGACAAGTATGTAGGTGAGACTCAGAAAGCTGAAAAGACAAAAGTCTTGGCTTCTCTATTCTCCATTACCCTAAAAACCTGATGTACCTACTGTTTTGGGGAGCTGTACTGTTGGTCTGGAAGTCATTCTTGCACCCCAGAATTTGCTGTGGAAAAAAAAAATTACACTTCCYTAGGTCTTAATTCTTTTACGCTTGATTCCCTAGCATTACCAGAGGGTGTTCAAAATGCCTTTAGCACTTGGACTGTCCATTTTAAATTTTAGCAAAGGCTGGAGGGTTTGCCAGTGGTTTTGCTTTCCCAGCATGAGCCAAACATGCCTGCCAGATTTCTCAAGAGGGGATGTAAGATTTTCCAATTTCTAAATAGGCCCATGAAGCATAAAAATATTGAAACATAAAATGAATGTGTTTTATGAAAGGATTCTCTGTTGTCAARGAAGGAGGGCTGGCAAACACCTGAGGGCGCCGGGAACTTTTCTCCTCTGTGACCTGAGGCTCTCGGGAAATGACCTTTACCAGCCTGGAGGTGCAGGAATGCGGTGGTGCCAAACTTCCCCTCCGCATGTTGTGGGCAACTTAATGGAAAACACTGTAAATATTGCAGAATGACGTGAATTGTTAGTAATATTACTAAGTCTTTAGATAGAGGCATGTACTGTGCATTTTATTCTCTGTAGCTCTCTTTTCATAACAGTTAACTACTGTCTAACAAGGAAAGAAAAGTCAGAGGTTTCATGCTTACAGGAAGTATATAGTGTCGATGGATTTGCATAGTATTTAGAAGAGTTAGAGTTACATTGCAGTGACGCAGTTCTACAGCACTTGCTAATTCCTCTTCTCCCCAAATACTTCCTCCTGGCTCCCGCTCCTGTTTGTTTGAACATACCCAGTCTGTTACTCCTCTCTCCAAGCACTGTGCAGTTATCGGACAATTCCAGTTTAACATATTAATGCTGCATTTAATAGCCTGCAGCGGATCTCAGGCTGACAGTGCGTCCAGAYGGGAGTCCACTGCCCCATCCATAAGCATCAGACATGGTCATCCAGACTCTCCAAATGGRAATCCCGGACATTTGTGTCTCGCTGTCTATTTCCATCTTGCTTTCCGTCTCAAAATGTTGCTCTCCATTCATGCATCGATGCCAGCAACTGCAGTAAACCAGGTCTTAAAATCCCACTTGATGGCTTAGCAAAAAGTGGAGCGTGAAGCGTTCCCAGGAGAGTTTGTGCGATGGTGATCTCCACATCAGAGGCAGGCTTTGTATTTGTCAGATTTCTATCCAGCGTTCAGGTTTCACATAGATATTACCCCATCCTTACACACATGGGGCAGCTTGTTACTCTKCAGTGCCTGACCAGAAGCAGCAGAGCTGTTGTCCCATCTTCTGCTCTGATTCTGGGACCAGAAGTTGTCCCATCTTCTGCTCTGATTCYGGTAAAGGGGCAAACCTCCCATGAACCATCTAACAGCGTTGCGAGGGTGACCCTGGAAAAGAAACGCCCTTTCCTCTATCCACCTTGAGAGCTGGTTTCAATTGCCCTCCTTTCGTGGCAAATGGGGGTAGAGGTGGTGACATCAGGCCCTTCTTGGCAGCTCCCTTTTCACAAGGAAGCATGCATTCAATTAGAGGATTTTAATTAAAATACTTTTCTGTAGCATCCTGTTTCCAGGCCCTGCTGTAAATTTAACTTGACGTTCTCTCATTTAACAGGTGGGTGAGATTATTCTGAGAGCTGCCAGATGGAAGAAAGCAGAAACAGGGCTGGCTGTTGAGATAGAAGAATGAAGAGRGGAAGAGAGAGAGCAAAAGCAAAGAGTGGGACAGATATCTGCTGCATATCTGTCAATATTTACTATGTAACATACTATCCCTTTCTGTGATGGTTCTTCATTGCCATATGCGCRCGACTTCTTAAATTTCTTTTGAAGGATAAAAGTGGCAAATCCAGGATCTACACAGTTGCATTTGATTTCCTTTCCTTTTGGATTGGAGCAGTTCAGGAATAACCACTGAATGGCAATTGATGCAAAATTCAAAGTATCCCCGTCCTACCCCAAAAAAAAGAAAAAAGCCACCCTTTAACCTGAAAGCTGGGAAGCAGAGTAACAGCTGTGAGGCTGCAGTGGTAGCCATGGGAGTGGGCAGTTTGCTAGYGGTCCCTTCTGCTGCTGCAGCTGTGTCAGCACCAGCTTCCAGATGCAACGGGTTAAAGGATATGGGAGAGAAGAGATTGTTTCCAAGAGGTTAAAACTCAGCGGCTAGCAGGAGCAAGGATGAGGAATGTGGAAAGCTGCCAGCTGGGAGTCTGTGAGGTAGAAAGGCTGGAGACAAGGGGTGGCTAGGAAAGAAAATGAAAGGGACCAAAGGAAGAGAGAAAAAGGGGAAGGACAGTCTGGGAAGGAGGAACCTTAGGGAACAGGGAAGGAAGAACTTCTGGGGGTTGCTGAGCACAGGGGGAAGACTGAGAAGGACACAGAAGCGACAAGGAGAGGAATGAGGAGGAAAAGGAACGAAGACCCTTATGGTCTCTTTTTCCCTTTGAAAGCAACAAAACATAAGGGAGTTAAAGACCGATCTTCAAGCTAAAGCGGAAAGGGTGCCTGCACTGATCTGCTTCCACCGTGCTACGTAGGACCGTAGTACTCTGACCCGTCCACCACACGGCACGTGCTGCCAGAGGTGAGACCTCCAGAGCAATGCAGGGTGGAGGCTGCCTGAGCCGGTACAAAGCTGTGGTGCAAGCAAAGAGGATGTTATAAATCCTCAGAAGCATTGCGCACTGCTGTAGTAACTCATAGCAGTAGTGCAACTAGTCTCGCTTTTGCATTGGTCGCCTGAACCAACTGCTTTCAAAGGAGACTTTTGCAGCAGAAGACTTAGCAGATAAGGTGCTACTGGGGAAAATTCCTGGTAAGCCCCGYCTTTCTTCTTTCCATTTGGTAGAGTTTGGTTTAGGCTCCAACTTCAGAGGTCTGGAGCTTTCAAAGCTATTGACTACCTCTTTAGATTTGCTGTTCTAACTCTGGAGACCCGCTGAGTGAATCCACGGTCTGAATGATTTTGTTGTAGATTGATAAGCTTGAAATTGTCCAGGTAAGCGCAGAGAGTCCTCGTGGTTTCCCCACAAAGAATGGGATTTCAGACAGAGCTGCAGTCAGTCCAGGATGGACACAAGAACTTTTCATGGAGATGTAACCCCACCGAAAAGCCTACCCCTGAGATGGAGTATCAAAATACATAAGCATATTACACCTACATCTGTGATTAGACTTTGCAGTATCATGGGCAAGTACAGCTTTGCTTCCGTTTAGCAAACTGAAATATTTCAATATACACCAAAACCAAAACATATGGTTTCAATTCTCCAAATGGGAAAAATCCTATATAAAACAAGCTCCCATTAAAAAAAAAAAAAGAAAGAAAGAAAAAAAAAGGTTCAGTGGAAGATTCTTCACCAACAAGCACAGCCTAGACATTTGTACTAGCTGAAGCTTACATCAGAAAGTCATCACACAAAAGCAAGGGTTTTGGCCAGCAAACATACTTTTATCAGTCACGTTGTAATCACTCTCTAAAAAGAGATCTTAATTTTTTCCAACAGGATCTGCTCTCCAKATTATTGCACCAATGGTCTTTAATTGCATCAGTATCCTTTAATTCTTTACCAGTCATGTCTCCTATGAGTCTTTCTATAATTTTCCCTGGGATTGGTGCCAGGCTAATGTGCCTGTGTTTGCTTGAGCAATCCCATTTATCCTCTTGAACACAGGAACAACAACTAGCTTTTTTTCCAGTCATCTGGAACTGTCTCAGTGTTCCAGGACATGTGAAGTATCAACAGGAATAGCTCAGGGYGCTCTTCAGCAAGTCTTTTTTAAGCTCTCTGGTAAAATGTACCTGGTCTGTGGACCGTAAAATGTTTAATTTTAGTAATTGTTCAGAACCTTCTCAAGTTGCTCTTGGAAGTGTTTTCAGAGATTCACAGGGAAGAAGGGCCCACCAGGCTGCCTGCTGAGACCTCCTGTCTGTCACTGACTTGCGATACCCATGTTGCCAAGCCACTTTTACATTAAGTTCCAAGACCAAAGCATGACCAAAGCTGAGGGCAAGGCATGGCAGAAGCCTCCGACAAGCCCTGTGCCCATATCCCTGCAGGAGCGGGGAAGCGATCCACCAACACAACCGACAGCCCTGCGAACAAAGTGCACTCTGTACTGCAGAAGAAGGTGAAACCCCCTCCAAGYCTATGCCGGTGTGACCCCGGGGAAGCCCAATCTACACCTCAAGAAAGTTGGGGACTCTGACCTTGAACAAAGGGGCACAGRATATCATCCCCGGGAATCTACAGCAGAAGCGCTTTGGAGCACAGATCAGCTCCCACACAAAGAGCTGTCTTTGACTTTAGGCGATTTCTCAGGCCTCAGGAAAAAGCAAAGCAAGAAAACAAATGTTACTTCTTTCCCCAAAAGCCAGAAAGCACACCAGAACATGCTCGGTCAGCCGAACGCCAAAGAAAACCTCCCTTCTGATACCTGCAGGGAACTAGAGGAAATCCTGATGAACCGTATTTGCTTTCAGCTGTTGCTCATTTAGAGAGTTATACAGAACTGAAGGGGTTTTCAGCATACTGAGGGCAAAGGGAGAACATTTTTTTACTGAGAACTTCAATGCATGTGACTTTTTCTGAGCCATTGCTTTCCAAACGGTGGGCTCTCATGATGGAAGCTGAATGGGCATTTATGAGTCTCAAGATTTTCCCATGGCTCTATCCTTTGTTAACCCCCAGAGCAAAAGTAAGAATCCTCCAAAYGTTCCAAATTTTCCAAGATTCCCAAGATTTGTGAAAAGAGTATGATGCAGGAAGTTCCCTTCACTACTTCAAGAAACGTGGTTCTTCAATTTAAGTAGCTTCAGTCTCGCACCTTCCTTTGCTACAGACGGCAAACTTTTTACTCCATCCATAGTATCATACATAATAAACCCCACCCCCCTGCTTTATTTTGTCTGTAGAACTGAAATGCAATGTGGACTGAACACCTCTGACTTTACCATTTTGCTGTTAAAGCTACCTGTATCCGAGCAAGGCTTTTTTTTTTTTTTTGTTCCTAATATATTTTTAAATGTTCTCTTTAAAGCCACACTGGTCACTGTTATTTTAAAAACTGCTTTATTTTGACTTCTCATGCATGTATTTTTAATTTATAATTTATATTAACCACCTGCTACTTTATTTTTTTATCTGACAGCTTGTTATTTAATCGCTGCCTTCAGATAGYCTTTTAACCAGGGTGATTTCCATTCAGCTATATTTCCATCCATACCCAACAAAATAGCATTTTACACATGCACACAATGATCTTTTGTGAGCATTCATCTGGTAGGGGATCCACAAAGGACTCCCAGGCTTAGCTGACCTTTTCCAAGTTTTCTAGTCAGAAATACTTAGAAGCGTTTGGAAACGGCCTTTGGATTTTTAAATAAAAATTAAGTTACTGTTTCATGCAATTCTGTTTGCACGTGACAAATACACTTTTGCCATCACTGGCGTTGAGGTTATCAATGACCCTTAGGTCAGTTATTAACTCCTTGTCCAGCACAARAGTTGGTACTGAGCTACCTCATCCAGGATGCAGGATACTGCGTGTAAAGAAATGACCACCTATTATTTTTAGAAACTCTTAGAAGTTTTGTCACTAGTAACAYGAGAAGTCCAGGAAGTACTCCCCAGGTTCTTCTCGGCCAGATGTCTTCAATTCCCCATCCTCAGTGAAACTAGTTAGACCTTTAGCCCACATGCATTCAAATTTTGTGATTCTGAAACAACAGTGACTCTTCAGCACATTACAGCCTCTCAGATGTCTGGAGACACAGTCTCTGTGCTGCTATCCTTGCTGGACAAGTTGTGACTGTGAATTTTAATGCCCGTGTCGTAAGACGTACCTCATCGTAGTCGTAAGAACTGCTAGTTTTTTGGCTCTAGCATTGATGTCACCTAGTTTGGTTATTATCTCATGCACAGGTGGAACAGAGAAACATTCCCTTCATTCATGCACACGGAGGCATCTTAGAAGTTGGACCCCATCAACTGGTTTGAGAAAGGTGCCTCAGTGTCTTTACTTTTACATGCCACTACTGAGTATACAGTCATCTCAGGTCCACCATAGCCATCACGGTCTGACTTCACGCTCACCCATCTCCTTTGGAAACAGATCTCTGTCTGTGGCCAAAGCTCAAGGCGACACAACTGGGAAGATTTCCTATCATTTTGGATGTACGAATGTGAGTTAAAATAATTTTTTGGAATTTTTGTGAACATAGGTTTTATTTCTGATGCTATTACTGTAACAACATAGCCTACAGGATTAGTTACCCCAAAGGCTGCCAATTTTTAAACTTTTGGACTCTGTTTCATGCCACAGACTACTGCTCAGACCTCTACATCTCCCATAGCCTTGTTTATTCTGAGAAAAAAAAGGAATAAAGTGATTTAGGAAGAGTTAATGCCCTTGAACAGATGCACCAGCAAGAGATGTGACAAAATGTCAAGTGGAATGTGCCTGAGGGCTTGGAATTTGGCCGTGGAGGCAGCAGATGAGTCCCCAGGATGGCATGTCCCCCAGAGGCCCGGCATGCTTTGGTGACAGCTGTGATTTTTACGACCCAGCTTCGATGACAGTTTGGGAGGGGTCAGCTCTGCTCTTTTCTGACAGGAATTTGGTTTGTCATCAGATTCTAAAATCCCTCTGATTTATGGCATCAGCCACTGCTGGCGTTTTACTCGGATGCATGTCCTCTGCCCACTCCCTGCAGACCAGGAGGTTAAGGTGCAAACACTAATGTTCAAATTAAACTAAATGGGAGGAAAATGAAAGTGGTAGGTCATGAGGTGATAGGAAACACTGAGAAGAGCTAGTTCCAAAAATCTCTCATTAAGAGCACTTCATCTGAAAACAGACAGCTCTTCCACCACCACCTGAACATCAACTCTTCTAGTAACCTCCACGATCCATAACCTGACAGGCTTACACRTGTTGCAGGGAATTAAAAGATAACAGAGGCCTACCCCTTGGTACCATGTCTCCTCATATTTGCTAGTGACAAAGCAACCTCCCAGAAAGGTGATCTGCTTGGAACAAAAGCTTTAAAAGTAGGAGGCTCGAATGCCTCTTGACATAAGGGCCATGTCAGCACAGCACTCCTCAGCTCCTCAGCTCCCATTTGGTGTGATCATGGTGTGCATTTCCATGGTCACTTAGCACCCAGCAAGGGACGCATGTGGCACTTGCAGACAGACGTTTAGGGCACAGGTATCTCCTATTTCCCTCCTGGGTTTTCTGACCACTGAAACATTTTTTTTTTGCAGGCCTGGTAAGACACAGTAGCACAAACAGCTCTTCTGCAAGCCAAGATCCCAACTCCCACCWACACTGGCATTTAATTCACATCCTAAGAGAATATGTTATAGAACAAGTAGGTCCRTTCTGATGACTCTTTCAGCTGCCACCACAGCTTGAAACAGGGGAAAAACAAGGTTGTTGCTTCCAAACATCACTTTCTCACCCTTTACTTACCTCACAGGTACAGGTCTGTTACCAACCAGAGGTGTTAACTGTCTCCTGCTGGCAAGTCCAGTTCTCTTCAGGCTTCACAGCATATGGAACATCCCCAGGTATGYGATATTCTCTGTGGAAGTGAACAGAGAAAGCTGAAGATGACCATTCAAATGTCTGAGACAAGAAAAAAGTACCAGTTCTGAAGCAGTCTCCCTGCAATGGTGAGAAACACTGATCTCAGACTAATGCAGCTGTGATCACAACATTATTAAATAGTCCAAAAATGGGTATAAGAAGCCATCGGTACATCCCCATGTAAAGGGATGAGTGTCTGCTCCAGTACTGCTCATGAACTTTGCTATAAATGTGGCTGCACGAGCCTGGGACAGAGGCTGGAGACTTCAGGGATTGCTTTTYGGGGAGGTGACAACAAAACATTCAGAATCACTGGATACCCTGTGGCCGAGCTGTGTGTGCTCTGTGGGATCAAGAGGGGCTGAGTGGTGGGAATTCTCARCATGGTACTTGACACTCTTCTAGCAAAATACACGTATCTCCTGCCTGGATGCACCACCATTCTTGCCTGRCATCCCTTTACCCTTGGGCCTCATGCATTTGCTTCCCTCTTTCCTCCTTATATTCTGCCACATGGCATTTTTAGCAGTCTGATTAGAAGTTACTTCCGTTCCCGCTTACTCAGGTTCTTTGCATGTTTGTAAATTCACAATCTTACTAATTATCCAGTGGTCCACTGGGTTTTCCAGGCAAAAGGTGTAAAGCTGTAATTTTCTACTGTAAATTTCTAATGAAGTGAGTAAAAATTAAAGAAAAAAAGACAAAAATGTATTCCACCTTTTTTTATCAAGCATGAATTGAAGGAGTCCCAGGCTCATATTTCTCATTGAAAGTTATCTGACCACAGGGTTTTACTCTCTCAGGATAAATACTCTCCTTTCCACACAACTGATTAAAGGGATTTTACATCAGCTTTCCCACAAAATTTGCTTGAGATGTTTAGCGAGTTTCTCTTTGCCCAAGCAAGGGAGAAAATGCAGATATTCCCAAAAGTAAGAGAAGCAATTCAAATCAATCAAGTATTTTTTCACCAAAATGAAAAGCCTGGGAGAATCATGGTAGAGCAACAGCAAGAGGAAGCTCAGCTTAGATCCTTGCCCACAAAGGATGCAGGGGACACAGAGGGTCCCAGGAGGTCCATCACACCTCCTGGGGACTTGGAAAAACAGCTGAACTCGCCCTTGCYGTGGAAACATTCCAGTTCATTTTTTTCATAAACCAGCTACAGTTTTGGTCTGTTGAAAAACTTCATCTCAGTAAGAAATGTGAGGCAGAGGTCAATCAGGACATCTCAGTAGTTCTGGTGCGGTGGAAAACCATAATAATTTTGTCATCCATCCCTCAGGATGAAAAATATTTTGAAATATCAGAGTTTTCTGGTGAATGGGTGCTACAGATTCCAACTGCATTTATGTAGAGTCAGTTTTTTTCTCCATTTGCCATCACAGGGCTCTAGTAGTCATGTTATAGCGCTTCCCACAATTAGCTCTGTGTGAGAGAGGTATATATGAATGGCAACAGAAATCTCTCCCCGAGCGACTGTTCTGCTTCCTTTATGGCTATTTTGGTTTATGTTCCAGTTGTCATCCTAATAAGCAACTGCCTAATCAGATAGCAAATGCTCCCTAAAGACCTCAGGATGCTGYGTGCAGTTTGGGGACAGCACTGAAACAGGAAAGGTCAGTGCCACATGAAATAGAAGAATACATTTTTATTAATAGTCTAAATATTTTTCTCCTGATTTCCAAGTGGCTGAGTTCAGTAGGCACAATCCTCCTGTTTCCTTAGTTARAGGGAGAGCAACGCCAAAACGCAGGCTTTGAGCAACATGAGCGGCCAAAGAGTTGCAGGGAAAATAAAGGACCAAACGATTACAACTGCTAACACAATCAGAAAGTGCGAAATACTGATCTGAGGGCCTGAAGACTCTCAAACTCCACAGCCATTTGAATAAGCAATCAGAATTTCAGTACCAACTATCTGCCTCTAGACTCCGCAACACTTCACAGTTGTTTTTTTTTTTTTCCCTGAGAAACGTTTTCCAGATTTCCTTTACTTCTGCTTCTTGCCAGTGATACAAATACCACAAGAACAGTCTATCTCAAAAGTGTCTGGCAAACAATTCAGGTGCTGGCTAAGACTCTAATGCGCATTGGCTACATTAGGCTTTTATAACGTGTCAGCTAGCCCCTGATAGCTACCATGTGGTGATAACGATTATTCAGTCCAAGCCCTAAATGAGATGGAGAAAGCGCATGTGTAAAGTGGGAATCCATCTCTGCAACCACGCTTTCACTCCTACACTTGCTAAGGGGTGAATTCAGGGGCCTGGGCTGTTACCGCTGAAAGAGGTCCTACTCTTCCCAGCCTCAGATCTATGGGTTCATCACCGCTATTTGTCACCACTATGTCTTCATCTTTTTTTTTTTTTTTTTTTTCCCAGCTTAGTGATACAGGGGTTGTGGAGAGCCTCGTGCAACTCGCATATCTCTCTTAAAGCAGCTAATGGTCCCACAGTCCGCTGGAGAAAATTGATTGTGTCGGAGCAAATGAGCCGCTGCTGGGCAGATCGGCCTCACTGAAGTCAAGGTTTGCACTCAATTGTCGATATTTTCGAGTTGCATGTCAGGTATAATTTAATACTGGGAACTCAGGAGTGTCTGACTGGACTTTGGAGAGAGCCTAACCACTCTGTTCTGCATGTCAAATTAACTACCCAGTAGTGAGCTCCCCTGGCTAAATGATCACCCGTTGGCCAGCTGCCACACCACAAAGCTCCCCATACAACCGTCTCAAAAATGGAAACTTGTTATTCTGGAGCTGCCCTGTGAATACCTGTTCTGTCAGGGCTGGAGGGAAATATTTGGGGCAGGCAGGCTGAGAAAACAGAGAGGTGTTGGGTGTCAGAATTGATTTAAATGGGCTGCAGCTTTCCGCGGGAGCACTGGAGCTCAGCAGCCAGAGGATGGGAGGTAGCCAGGGTGGGGGGCTCAAGGACAGAAGAAAATGCACTAGAGATAAGCCTCAGATGCCCGAGAGCGTCATTTGGATGAAAGAACAGAGCATTGTCTGTTCCCACTTGACGTGTGAGGCCTTCCTAATCTTCACAAGTACTCACAGGTAGTAATTGTCTTCTGCTGCTGGTAAATCAGTGGAGGTTGCTTCCCAGGGGGTCTTTCAGGCTGAACTGGCAGGAGACCTGGTACGGCTGAGARTGACAGATTCAGCCTCAGCAAGTGACCTTTACTCGAGTCAGCTGTGGACTTAACGGTACACCGCACAGAGCAGGCAGTGACGGCTCACGAGGCCTTTCTGAAGATCCTTTGAGGGTGCTGAGCACTTCTGGGTGCTTCTCCCCACAAAAGATTCCTGTGCCTCTAAAGACTCTGCATTATCCAGACCAGGAGACCTACTGGAGCACGCTACATCTCCCTCGTTCCAAAGGAAACCAGGCTGGTGAGGGGTTGGTGAATACCAGCTGTGATCCAGACATGCCATCAGGACATAGTCAGAGTGTGCCCAGGAGTCAGGAGCTGGAAAGTGGTAAACTGGGTTCCCTTGATAAAGGTGTGACCAGGACCTAGAATCACAGGATCCTTCCAACCTGAAGGAGGTCTGTAACCCAAGACCCTGCTCAAAGCAGAGTCAGCTGTCAGAACAAATCAGGTTGCTCAGGGCTTGGTCCAGACGTGTTGTGTAACCCCTCTGGGCAGCCCGTCTGCTTTACTGCCCTCATGGAATGAGCTTCAGCCATATGAGAGGTTTTCAATTCTTCTATGCCACCAGAAGGCCAAKAAAAGGGACAACATMTTCATGAGGGATGACAGAAAATGCRCCACTGTAAGTCAACTGTTTGTCCTATAACCTTTTMATTGGCCACAGGCCACCCAAATCAGATCACATCAGCTTACATAAGACAACTAGTCTACACCAGATTTTTTCAGAATACTGGCTGCTGTCACCCAGACTTCATGAAGCAAGTTCACTCATGTAAGCCCAGGGTAAGGCATAGCTGCTTATGCACTGCTAAGCAAAGAAACCCTGTTCTTGCAACTTGCAGTCTCAAATTCCCAGGGTTGAGCTGGGGTACACCACCCGGTTCTATGCTTCCTCATCTCAGGATGCYAGAAATAGACCATCCAATGAGTCAATCTTCTGGGGAGAAATGTCTTTCCTGCTGTAGGTTCATCATCAAGAAATACCACTCTTCCTCTATCCTCCGGAAGCCACATGCTTCACTAACCCTACAGGTACAAGTGCCTAAATRCTACAAGTGACACCAGGATGCTGCCATACTGGGACCAACACAACAATAGCAAAAGCTGTCCAGGTCCACAAGAAATCTGGAGAGACTGGTGTGCACATGAAACGAAGTGGCAACACCTTATATCATGGCGAGATAAAGTCTACAGGAGTGAAACTGAACACAAGGAGCTCTTCTGTCCCTCATGGCGTGTTGTCTGACACGCTGTGCAGTCAGAGACTACAGATCTTCTTGGAAACAGATACACATACGTACCATTTTGTTCAGGTGGACATATTCTACATGATTATTTTCTTAGTCATAAGATGATATTAGTTCTTCCCATTTTCAAATTAATTTTCTACTCCAATTTTCAGCATCCACAGAAAGTCACCTCCAATGATACCTAAACAGATTTGGGACAAGCAACAGGCACCCTAGATAAATATGTTAGTTATAAATATCTTTCACTCCTCTTCTGAAACTATTTTGAAACTGTTTCCGTGCTTGGCAAAGTTACCTACATTAAATTCTTTCCTCCCTACTTTGCATTGAGCCATTTTCTTCCTCATCTTACACTAGTTTTCTCTTTCTATTCTACAGCTTGTTGCCTGAAGTTCTAACCATTTTCAGAAGGCTTTCTGGCTTACTCCACTTCACAGAAAAAGACCCCTTACCATATTTTCTTTCTCTTTTTGATATCCAATAGCATTACATACAAGCAATCCTTTTAAAATCCATTTTATATCAATATAGTGTAAATCCAGTTATACATTGTGCTACATATAATTGTTATATGTTTGCATTTACATTGTTCATTTGTTTATAATAATAAAGATAAGTTTATCATGATTTATTTTTACTTTCTAAATACGAAGATGCTCAACTCTTTGATAACAACTTTGCTGGGTGCAACCTATCGTGTGACAGTCTGATCTGTCACCCCATAAACAGTTGAGCTGGTTTAGTCTTTTTTGTTACACAGCTCTGTTGGCGCTCCTGGTGGCCTTGGTTCATCCTTTTCAAACACGTCACTTTGCAGGGTCTGTGAGTCTACAATAAGAGTGCCATATCTTATCATATCCTCAGCTTTAGAGAGGTCCGTCATTGCAGGCTTGACGTGACATCTCTGATAAATAGTTTGCTCAAAGATATCTTCTGAAATTGCATATAGTACACAGGTGTGTATCAGCACTAGCAACTTTTTTGTCTGGTCTGATTTTTATGCTTGGGCTGGCAGACTACTCACAAAAGATGGTCATATATATTTCGCTATCATCCTGGGCCTCCAGAGAATGTGAATGGTCAACAGGCTTGGTAAGGCAACAGTATTAAGCAGACATTGCACTGGTATGTAGAATGCAATAGATTTAAATCACATCGGAAGTTTAGCGGTCTCACAATTTCTTTGTGTTGCTCTTTCTGCAACTAGAAGTCTAATGCTACTTTCATAGGACATTTACGTATGTTTTTAACTACTGCTTATATGACAAGATTGCTTTCCAGAAAAAGCTTTGTTATTTGCTATGAACTCCAAGGGGTAGCTGACTATTTGATGAGGTGTTGGGTGCATTGTGTTTGTTTTGGAAAAACAAGAACTCTAATCTCAGGGAAGGTCTGAAGAATTTAGTCAACAATATCGACATCTGAAGCYATGCCACAAAAAGGCTGATGAGAACTGCTGTGAAAGGCATGAAGGTAGTAAGGTTTAATATGGAATGTCAAACAAAAGTTACGTGGATCACGTTCAATTTTTGAAAGTTTCAGGTAAGACTTGGATATGATGACATCTCCAACAATATGGTTAAAGCAGAAGAAGCAAGAATTCTGCTTGTTTGCAAAAGGGGACTTCAGAAAGGAGTATCTTGAGGACCCACAAAAAGACGTTTGGGCATTGCATGTTAAAACTGTTTCTTTTCTAGTTACTTCTGGAGGGACATGACAATTGTCATACCTGACCAAATGGGAATGAAATGTGTCCTTTCTGTAGCCAAGTCTGTGGAATGGAATAACAGGGAAAGCTCATTCTTAGCTTCTGCCAACAGAAGAGAAGGGGTTCATACTATTGCTTTTAAAAACATTATTTTCCACCGTAACTTCACTATTCTCCTCCACCACGCCCACTTTTGAATCTCATTTAACTATTGACATGGTCCTCAGATGTTTTTGTCACCCCTATAGATTCATTAGGAACTACGTAAAAAAAATCTCCTTAGGTTAACCTTCTAATATGATGCTGCCGCTCAAATTCAGGGATGCCTTTTCCTTTTGTTAGCATTTCCCCTCCTCCATCTCTCCTTTCTACACTGAACAGATCTGGTCTCTTCACTCATCTGGAAGTCTGTCATGCTTACAACCATTTCTGTCATCTGACACACACCCTTTCCCAGAAGTTAGCCGGAGTTGATCTTTACCTGGTCAGTTCCATCTGTGTGGCCCCAGTGCAGGCTAACAGTRTGCAACTCAAAGCATCCTGCCAGATTTGGATCTGCTATTCTGCCAGCTGTGCCATTACCAGCAAATTCTCATCTCATTCATTTGAAAGAACGAAATGCAAACATTGGAAGACATTTCAAAAATGGCTTGTGAATTTTCACTTGCCCACCTGAGCCGTCTGCAACTATGGGGTATGATCTATTTTGAAATCACAAGCCCAAATGCCATAACATTCAAACATGGTAAGCTTGTGTGCAGACAAGCAGTTGTGCTGGTTTTGGCTGGGGTAGAGTTAATTTTCTTCACAGTAGCTAATATGGGGCTATGGTTTGGATTTGTGCTGAAAACAGTGTTGATAACACAGGGATGTTTTAGTAACTGCTGAGCAGGGCTTACACAGAGTCAGGACCTTTTCTGCTCCTCACCCCACCCCACCAGCGAGTGGGCTGGGGGGGCACAAGGAGTTGGGAGGGGACACAGCCGGGACAGCTGACCCCAACTGACCAAAGGGATATTCCATACCACATGACGTCATGCTCAGCATATAAAGCTGGGGGAAGAAGAAGGAAGTGGGGGACGTTTGGAGTGATGGCGTTTGTCTTCCCAAGTCACCGTTACGCGTGATGGAGCCCTGCTGTCCTGGGGATGGCTGAACACCTGCCTGCCCATGGGAAGYKGTGRRTGAATTCCTTGTTTTGCTTTGCTTGTGTGCGCGGCTTTTGCTTTACCTATTGAACTGTCTTTATCTCAACCCATGAGTTTTCTCACTTTTACCCTTCCGATTCTCTCTCCCATCCCACTGGGGGGGGGAGTGAGTGAGCGAGCAGCTGTGTGGGCTTAGTTGCCGGCTGGGGTTAAACCACGGCAGCATATAGACTATGTGTTTGTGAACTTGTTACTGACTTGCATTAAGGGCCTGGCTGTATCTCTGCCCACAAAATCGAATTATAGAAATGGAAAAGAGTAAACCTCTGACCTCCCCCACCAACTCTGTGCTTGCAGAACAGCAGGTGCAAGTTTCAAGGGCAGGTCAAAGTCACTTTCAAAACATGATTCTTCATGTCAGGTTATCAGACAAAGATCATCTTCTTTTCCTTCCTAAAAGCCCGTAACAACACAGGCTCCCATCAGAAACTAAATTACCTTGCCTTTGCCAGCAAGGAACCTTTCTGTTTCATAAATCTGATGCTTACTTTGCATCAGTACTGCGACACAAATCTAACACCAGGTCTAAGGCCYTTTTACTACTCTGCGACAGGTGAGGAGACAGAGGTTCTCACACAAGAAAAACATTGCTCCGAAGTCTTTCCACAGTCTACCTGCCTGTTCTTTTTTGGCCTTTTAGTGCCTACCACCAGGATGAGTAAGGCGGCTGGTGGCTGACCCATTGAATTCTCATCTCCCTACTTCGCAGCTTTCCAGACGGCATCATATACCGAATAGGGCTGACAGAGATCCCTTCCATGMTGATGTTCTTTGAGGCACAAGCAAAGTCTTTCCAGCCTTCCAGCCTAATCGATAGCCTTGTTGAATTCATGATACCCTTTCCTTCCCCCAGAATTTCCAGGCTTTCTCCCTAAAAACATGAGCTGYATCCACAGGCCACTTTCCTCTTAAAGAAATAACAAGGTAGAAATTCTCTGGCAGAATTATCACTGCCTGTGCTCTCTCAAGGGAGGCATTCTCACAGCTGCCTTCCCAACCAACCTGGGCAGAGCTCTTGTCAGCCTACCAGGAGGAAGGAGGCTCAAAGCAGAGAAGTTCAAGAGCTTATTTCAGGGGTATGAGATTTCTGTGTGACCTTGTACAACACAGGAACTTTCCCAGCTTAACAGTTTCCCCAGAGGTGTAATTCCAAAACACCCCCTGAAACAGCCCCACTACAGCTGCTCTGAGAGCACTTCCCAGCCCCACCATGCACATTCCTCTTGGGATTCACATTGGCACTACCTCAAGCTGCTTCTCACGAGCAACAAGGCACCCATTGCCTCCTCTGTGGCCCCCCTGAATGCATTACCCCAGGTGCAGGTCTTCTCACCTGGTCATATTTCTCAATCTCCTCACTCTTCGACTGTCCTTTCATAGCTTCTTTTTTTCTTTCTTTTTTTGTTGCTGTATGTGCACTATTTATTTGGATATATCCACATATATGTTAAATTGTTTTCAGCTTAACAAGTAACCCATTTTTCTTTACATCCATCAGATGCTCCCATCGTCATTTGCTATGCCATAAATCTTGTGCAATCAGCTAACTTAATTAGAAATACTTTTTTACTTGCTTTCAGATTATCAGTAAAAATACTCAGCAGTGCTAGACCAAAAGAAGACCTCTCTGGGACCGCATTAGAAACACACACCCCTTTACTGAAGATTCCCCAATAGTAAATAGTTTTTATTTTCCCCATTAGTTTTCAGTCACTTAGCTGGTTTCTAATTTGTTTAATATGTGCAATAGTGTCTTGGCACAGTCCTAGTTTTTAGCCAGAATGCAAAGTATTTTGAAATCACATTTTGAAGAAATTGAACCCTACATTAACAGGATGAGCTTTGTCAGCCAGGAATATAATCTTTTCAAGGAACAATGTGAAGTTCTTTTAATAGAATCCCTTTTCCATGAAACCTCATTGACTAATGCTCTTTGAATTTCTGTACTTTAACTGTTTATTGATTGTGTCCCACTGTTATTTTTTCCCAGCATCAGTATCACCCTAACTGACCTATAACTTCCCCTGTTATGCCATTTATCACTTTAAAATGTCAGCAGACGAGCTTCCTAATATTTCACTGGAATCCTTCCAGTTCTTCAAAACTTGAGAAATCAAATCCAGTATCTCAGAAAGCTCCCTGATCCACTGAAAAAACCCTTGACTGCAAGTTAGGCAGATCTTCTTACTTTAAGATATTTAAACTTTCATAGTTACTGTTTTACTCAGCTATCGCTGGACTGTGCCACATATACCAGTACACTACCCTAATGCAATAGATCTTTTCTTGGGCTACTTTCCAAGTTTTGTTCTCCAGGAATTGCATGGGCTTTTGGCCCCTTTTCAGAGGAAGATATTGTTTTTAGTTTTTGGAGCTCTCCACATGTTGGTGCCTGGTATGATGGTTATGACCATTTTGACTGAGATTCTTCTCATGATGGTCCTTTTTGTACAAAATCACAGCTACAAGGTCAAACATTCTCGAAGGAAAGTCCACATTCTGAGAGGCACATCTTTAGCAGCACATCAGAGTGTGAGCTATGTTTCATTTTTGTTAACCAAAGGTAATATTTTTTCATTCCTGTGTGTTACTTTTATTTACATTTTGCTTACAACCAGCTGACAGCATGTGGGCATTTGGCGTTAGCAACACAAACACTGAATAAGTTAATCTGCATTGGATTTCTTATATTTGTTAAAACAACCTGGCTAACTGAAATTTTACTGGTTTTGTGTATAATCCAGGATGTGTATCTTCTATATGTGCTAATGCATGTGTGTGTGCATCTATATAAACTGTATCTGACTTCAGTATGTTTTGCCTGCATTATCAACATGGCCAACTTAATTTTCTCATTGTCCTTCGTATTTTCCTTTCTTTTTTTCAGTGCTAAGACACTATTCATAAGCCTAGGAGACCAATTCTGTATGCCAACCAGTCCAAAAATAATAATAATAATCTTCCTTTAATTTGAATCAACTTTTTTACTAGCCTGGTTAGGAAAAGCAGGCACAGGTAGGGATACTTTTTTTTTTAACTCTCTTATCACCAAGTATGTCACCAAGTACATAAGTGTCTATCCAGGCTGTCTTTATCTTCAGTAATCCTCAGGGATCTTCTTGCTAATTTTGGTTCAGATCGCTTTTCCGACTGGAAGATCAGAAGACGTTACTGCTGCAGCGGCCGTGCCAGTGCTCTCATTGAGAGGCGCTCCAGATGGCCCCTCTGAGACATGGCCTCTTCCCCGACAAGGGGACGTAGAGAAGACAGGACATACCCTTTTGAAAAGTCTGAGTCCCGCGGTGTAGCAGGCACCGGCACTCAACTGAGTCAATATGAAATCTGTAGTTTTAACACTTCCTTTTTCAAAGGCTGGCAATTAGGAGTTGTTGAAAGTATTCATTAGAATTGCCTTTTTCATAGCAAGCATGCAAAATTGCCGGGCAGATGGCACATCTGAGGMATTCTTTGAGAGGGTCAGGCAGTAAGTGCAGTGCCTTTTTTAACCTTGAAGGTGACGTTCACTAGCCACGACGCTGCCCTGTATGCTTCAGTCCCTCTYGTGCTCTCTCGGCCTCTTCCTTTCTTTTTGCAGTTGTCGGTGCTGTGCGTGTAACAGGACTCCGCTGAAGCCATGCAGCACTTTCCATTCTCCCCAGCAGCGTTATACACATGCTCTGCTAGCTCAGCTAATCCCTGTATTTCTCGAGAATGGAGGTCACCTCCTGGGAGAGGACTGAAGGGAGATTCCTCCTCCTCTGTGGAGAAGCCAAATACAGCAACACATGGAGCCAGTTGGTGCGAGTTCATGAACAAACTGTGACACATAAAAAAAATATCTCTAGCAAGTGTTCTTTTTTGACATTTCCAAGTCTATAAAACACAAAGTCACTATTAAAATGCAAAATCCAGACCTATTTCATCCCGTGGCTGCTACAGGGTGGTAACAAGTTGAGAAGGGAGTTTTCCCTGCAATCATTTCTGATTCTAGCACTGATCATCTTCCCTGTTTTTTTTCCAAATGATGTGGTGCAAAGGGGGAAGGACCGGGCTCCCCTTAGTCTAGGAATATGCAGCTGACTTACTGGCTTTCTGCAATAGCACCCTCCCTGATCCCCTCCTGCACTGATAGTGTTTTGGGGATATATCCAGGGTGGTTTTCCAGCATTCTTCATTGACGTCCTTTGGGCATCAATGCCAATGTCAAGACAGTCTTTTAAGTAAACACAGACACAGGCCGGCCAAGGCTTTAAGATGAAAGCCAAAGGCTTGAATGAGGGGATCTCTGTGGCATTCTCACCAGAGAAAGCAGGAATGACACCAAATTGGCTTCAATTTCCTTGGATCTCATGTTCTCATGACCTTGAAGAGTCATGCGGAAGAGTCAGAGAGAAGGGGAAGACAGCTGGTATTTTCTGTCAAGGTCATGAGTGGCAAGGATAGGACTCTGTCTCTGGGCCAGCTGAGGGCAGCATCCAGAACTCACACTAATTTTGATACAGCAAACCTCACCACTTCTGCTGGCAAATCAAGTCTCCTGTAAGGTCTTCTGAACATAGCCCTGCTGCCTCACAGCAATCCTTAGGGAGACCTTRATGGGACAGTTGGTCTGACACACTTCTCAGCTGCGTGTAGTTAACTTCACTATAACTAGGATTTTCCCTCAAGGACGGAGAAGAGCAGAGACTGGACGAAGGTATTCTCAGCCTGGGATGTGAGCGTTTCCCTCTGGAAGGGGCAATCAGGTGTTGTGCATAATCCTACGYCTGTTTTTGTGGAAAGTCTGAGTTTCCATAGTTCAGTGGAATAGGGCAATCCTCCTGTCCCTTGACAGTCTAAAGAAAAATGAAAMCCGTGTAAGTGAAAAGTCCCCTAAATCCTACCCCCACTCCGCCCCTCCCCCCAAATTACTATTCTGCTTTTTCACTATTATTCAACACTCTCTCCGCAAATGATGTCTGTGCTTGTTATTTTCGTACCGGTACTGGCAGCGCTGACTGCTCTTGCCCTTTCTCTCCTGCAGCACTGGCTGGAGCGCTAACCTTGGCAGAAGCCATTGTGAAAATCTTACCCTAAACCTGCCTTATCACTTTTAATAAAAGAGAAGGGCTTAGCCACGGTGTCCTGGATGAAGGCCAACCCAGGTAATTGCATACTGGATTCTTGTAGTTCCATGCAATGTCAGCTAGAGTCAAGGTTCTTCAGTGCTGCCTCAAGGCTTTATGCCACGCACTCTGAAGCTCAGCTCATAACAAACTATATGCTCCATCATCACCTGAGCACCCACTCCGTAACAGTCTCTGCCTTCTTTCAGCATCACCCCAAGATATGTCACATTTCTATGCCTGAATAGATTTAATCCAGAGCTGTAATGTAAATATTTTCCAAGCTTTATGTCCTGTGTTATGTGCTGATATAATTAAAGACCTTACCAGAATGTAACTAGCAGGCATAGCCTTGCTAAAGCAATTGTGACTCTAAATTTCCTAATATTTTGAAATAGTCTTACATTTGAAAAGTCTTAACTTTCATGCTATATAATTTTAATTTTTTTTTCTTCAGTGCTAAAAACATGTTTTACAAGCTATCTATTCCTGTGCTCTGGTTCCTCTGATCTACCATTTCTCATGCCCTTGGGAAGATGGGGAGGTTTCAAGCTTTTATTGAAATTAATCAAATTCCCCTCATGCTCCTGACCCAAGTCACGGCAAATAATTCTACCTAGATGGCAGGTCACTGGTGCTTGTTCTACATAGAAACTGTAGTGCATGCTCCTCTATAACAGAGAGGGAAAAGCATTTAAAACCTTGAAGGTAGGACTTATTTATTAGACAGTAAATTTGTCAAAATTCATATGTTTTATTCTATAGAAAGTTCTGATATCAACACTTATTTTGGATGCACATTTGGATGAAATGTTGAAATGGTAATGTTTTTACTGAACGCAAATTCATCCTTTCTCAGAAAAAGTTTAGCTTCAGTTTAGCTTGGTTCGATATAACTGTACGTCCCTTGGAGCTGCTGCGGTGCCTCATGAGGGTGATACATCATGTTTCTCAGTCGATGAAGTTCCCAGCCAGCGTCCTGTGATGTTTTGTGGCCATCTGACTCTCAGAGTACATTGCAAAAATTTAATGAGAGAGGCGATTATGATGCATTATGGGAGTATGATGTCTATAAATTAAAATGTCCACAAGGCACATAGTAACTCTTGTGGACATAAATTAAAGCTGAACTGCCCCGTCATGAAATGTTTTAATTCAGTTTGACAAACCAAAGTATTTCAATTTAGGCTGAGCTAATTCAAAACAAAGCATTTTATTTTTCCCAATAGGGAGTAAAAACTCTAGCGAAATGCCATGGGGAAATTCAGAGCTCTTAAAGACTGCATTTCCATTCAGAAAAAGATATTCATGGGAAGTATCTGACCCCCTATAATACATACTCCATTTCCACATATTTATATAAATATATAGATAAATATATTATCACAAATAAAGAAATATAAGCCAGGCCTGTTAAATATAGCTTAATGTGCTTAATATACAGTTGGTGATATTTAAATTACAGTTTGATGTATAATACCCAAGTAGCAAGTTGGACAGAGGAAGTCATAGAGCATTTATTTCTAAACCCTATATGGATGAATCTATATGTTGCAAGCACAGCTCACTGGAAGCTATTTTTCTTAGTTTCCTTGGAAGAGAAGAACAGAGAGCTGAGAGGAAAAGATGATGCATTTCGTCTCAGCCTTGATGTGTTCACAGCACTGACAGGCCCTCTATTGCTTCATTATTATCCTGTAATACTCCCAGCAACTGGGAAACATCTCATTACTTCTGCACAGTTTTCTGGCTTCCCGTTTTACAAGAGGAAATTTCTTTCCCTGAGACAGAGCTCTGCTATTGCATTGTGGCAGAAATTTAGTGTTTATGTATTGCTGGCAGAGGCCTACGTACACTTTCTGTATTACCACTGTTTAATGGGAAAGATTTCACTTAATGGGAGCTGTAAATTCTTTCATTTTGGGCTCCCAAAAAAATTATTTCCCAGTTTTTTTCAAAAGGATTTCTGTTTCCTGGAGACCAAAATTCTGTTTATGCACCAAAGCAGAGTCCGATCCCCAGGAATCTGTGCCATCAGACGTGGAAAGGTGCGAACAGCGTCAAATCCAAACATCTCACAGTTTTTAATGAGATTTCACCATGGGAAAAGTATGAAATGACACTCTTGTTATTCTTATTTCAGGAACCATGAGTCATCGTAAACTGCTTCAGACACAAAATAATGGCAAAGCGGCTTTAGAAATTGATGGTAGCTGTTCTCGCGGCGGCACGGCTTGCCACTCGCAGCTGCAACGGGGTTTCTGCAAGAAATGCCAGAGTAACCTGGGCTGCGATGCAGGAGAGCCCACAGCCACGCCAGCTCTGCCGGCTGGATCCCACTTCCAGCAGCAGCGAAGGGGACATTTCTGGGACACAGCTGAGCCATGGGGGTTGCGAGCAGCAAGGGTTTTACAAGACTCTGTAGACTTAGAGAGCGGGCACACAGGGAGAGCCATGATAATCTTCCCTTAGGCTTTCTGACCCCACCGGGCTGTGATGGCCTATGATTATGCCATAACAGCTTGTGACTGTGAGCTGCTTCTTCATGAGCAAACTGGACTGCCCATTTTCCATTCCTCATTTTGCTCATTCAGCTGCAGGGTCTGACTTGCTGCCCTGCCTCAGCCGTCTGCCCCGAGTTATCCATCCCTGTGACCTTTCCAGAGTCTCTGCTTTCCACGGTGTGTGCCCGGCCTCCCCGGGCTGGAGAGAGCTTTCCGTTCTGTGTCATGAGATGCAAGCCCTGGCATTTGGGTTTATTCAAGCCTACTTTTGCTCAAAGGGTTCTGTTCCACCAGGTGATCAAGACTGCATCAATAGTCTGATTGAGTGCCCCCTCCTCCCCGTCCTTCACCATACCACCAACTTTGTCTTCCCTGCAAACTGCATCGGTTATGAGTTTGTACTTCTCACAGCATTCTGAAGTGACACGCTTGTCCCTCTTTGCCAAGATGGCTTGTCTGGTGTTTCCACTCAAAAGTATGACTGTAGAATATGAGCTGAAAATAAACAAGGTAACAGCTGACAAAAGAAGCCGGAAAATATTGTCTCTGGAAGAGGAATAGCAAATGCATTGTGTTGTAAAACACTCCAGGAGATAGGGATATAGCTTCAGTACTCAGTCAAGGGTACTATCAGCTTCTATGTACATAGGGGCAATAAGGTCCTGTGAACCTTCTAGAGAGACACCAGTACCCAGGGAGAGACAAGTCTGTGCAGTGCAGGTTGCTTTTCTCCGTGTCCTGAGCCCTTGCTACATGACAGCATCACCATCTGTAGCTGCAATTTTGAGCTACAAATAGCATGAAACATTTTTTCCTTCCTCCGTGCCCGCTATGCCATTCACGCCACCAATGTCCTGCTGCAGACCCGTCCAGTCCTTATCCCATTTACCCTCCTCCTTCCCTATATTTATGCCAGACTTATTTTGAGCCCATTTATGTGAGCCATTAATCATAGCGTGGTTAGTCATTTAAAAATAAAAAGAATTACTGGTCTGTGGACGTGACAAGTCATTTCCAGCTACTGAACAACTTGGCAAGGGATTTTTTTTCTCTTTGGTTGAAAATATTCTAGATACACCAGGGAGGTTTTTTATCTGTGTGTTTGTATAAAGAGAACATGTAAATGTGTCAGAGGGGGCGAGATGGGAAACAGCCAACTCTTGAGCAGTTGCTAAAAGATGACACTTTGTAAACTATGTTGATAACCCTCTGTGGGAGGAGTAGCAAAAACTTAATTAGTACTGAAATATATTAGGAGAAGTCTTATTTTTAGAGTTCTAAAAGGAGCCTGCAGGGACTTCTTGTCCTTAACTTCCTGTGCAGAAGTACAATGCCTTGACTCCATGGGAAGGTGAGAGGCTTGACAGGGAATAAGGCGACCCACAGTTGCCTATGACTTAGCTCTGTTCAGTCCACACAAAAGTCTTGCTGACATCTAGGAAGGACAAAAATCAGGCTTATAATTTCTGGGATCTAAAYCAAAATGAAGAAGTAAATAGTCTTGTCATCTGGGAAAGGACCTCAACTATGAGGTGTCCCAGATCAGTTTGCTRCCGACTCCTTGAGTAATCTTGGGAAAGTCATCGAACCTCTTTGTACTTCACCTCTGTGATGGCAAATGGCAATAGCAGCAGCAGCTGGGACACCGATAGCTTTTCCACCTTGTCAATATTTTTTGCTTTTAACATATGTTGTGCTTTTTGCATTAAGACATGCCAAAAACCTTTTAAAATTACCTACAAAAGGACAGAGATGGTAGATGAAATAGCTGGTAACAGGATGCTAGGATCATTCGCCCAGCATGTGAGAGGCTCAAGACTAAGTCAAAAGTCTAACTCAGGCACATGAGYCCAACTCTTCTTCTTTAAACATTCATACCTCAGCTGGCAGGCCCTTGGCTATTCTAGGTCAGGCCAGACTCACTCTAGGGTAGAAGAGACCCTTCTTCTTTCAGATAAAGATTTTTCATTAAAAATAGCTCTGGCCCTGCAAAAATTTGTAGTTTCCTGATAAGAAGCTGTTCTATTCCAATATTCTTCCCCATTCCAGATGACATTTTGCGGCTTTCACTTTGGACCAGTCTCATCTGATAGCTTTTCAAYGCTGCTTCAGTTGAAGTGAATGGAAAACATATCGTAAACTCCGTCGTCAGCAGCATTTAGATATTGCAGTTATCTGAGGAGGCCACTCCAGTCTTGTGGGAGGTCCCTTGGTTTTACTGCAGAACACAAGATAAATAATGAATTAGCAATAACAAAGCTGAACAGTGAAAGCCAGTTGTGAGAGCCATATGGGAGCCTCTTCCACTGTGTGAAAAGTCAGAGGCAGCATAGCTGAACAGGAAAACACGGTGAGAAAGTCTTTGTAGAGCACCATAGAAAGAAGCCTAAAAATAACCCAAATCTCCTTTCTCCACTTATTTAAATAAATAATCTTTCCAAGGAGAACTGACACTTTGCAACCTCACAGCCATATTTATAGGAGGTGGTAATAATTTGCAAGAACGGTCTAAGCTGGGAGGGAAGTAATTGATCTGGAGGGCCACAACAAATTGGTGATGACTGATTTAAACTGCAACATGGTGAGCTGAGATYAAATAGCAGGGAACTTTATAAAAATGTCAGCTGAGCAAGAGAAAAGGCTTTGAGGAGGTGTGAAGGATTCRGAGAGCTTGGGGCGCATCAGGTCAAGGCTTGTGATCTCTCCTGACACAGGGCTTCTCCAGCAACCCAAGACATCGGTACAGGGGATGCTTGCAGCCCTGAGGGATACTAAGAACRTGTCCAGGCTGCTCTCAGTGATGCTCTAGCTCTACCTCCCTGCACAAGGGCATGCAGTGTGGCAACACCATGGAAAAACAGCCTGTGACATCCAAGTGTTTGAGAATCTGCCCTTCAGCTACCCAGGGTAAGGCTTCTCAGCCACTGGTGTTGGTGTGGTCCAGATGATTGTCAGCTGTAGGAAGAGCTGAGCAAATGCCCTGGGTGCAGCCAGCCAGTGTCAATGCTGTACGGACAAGACTAGCAGCAGCTTTGTTGTTACCTTCAGGAGGCTCCATCCCATCTCCACCCTGTACAGAGACACACGGATGGTTGCTCTGGGCCAGGATTCCCAACTCTTCAGCAAAACCACTTCAGTAAATTAGATGAAAAGCTGCCCTGCATGACACCTCTCTGTGGGTGTCCTGTTCCCTGGAGCTTGGGTAGCTCCGAACACTTCTCATCATAACAAACAGCTCCCTTGTTTCCACTACAGCTTGGAAGATAAATGAAAGGAAAACCAGCCATGCCGAGGGAAAGGAAGCCCACAAGAAGTTTTGAACATAAGTGAAATATAAATGTCAGCGTACCGTACTGTGACAAGAAACACTGCTCTGAGCCACATACATCTGCCCCCCTTTCTGTCTTTTAAGATCTCCCCTCGGCCAGCTGACAACATTGTGTTTTAATAACTGCCACGCATTGTCAGACACTTACTGTCCAAGGAAGGGTGCTGAAGAACCCATCAACTCTAATGAGCAAGAGAGTTTTATTGTGTGACAGGAATAATTTATTCAGGCCTATTTCTAAGATGGGGAGGAGGCTAAAGACAAGTTTGACCTTAGCTGTTAAAAGCATCCAGCTTTATTAGAAATTGTTGGTAGAGCACAAGCAATATTTTACAGCCTGTAAAATCATTCCTCCTGGGGAATTTCAACAGTGGGAATTTTCTTCCCTGTGCTTTCATGCCCTCCTGCTATACACGCTGGAGGGAGAAGGAAGCTATCAGGGATCAGGGCATATTGAAACAGACAGAAGAAAATGTCTGCATCTCTCCTGCTTTCTTTCCTTATAGTACTGTGTGAATGTTGCCTCCTAGAGATTCTCAGCCTCTCCCAAGTTTCGTGGCTATATCTCCGTTTGAGAAATTAAATTGCTGCTGCAGCTGCTAGCTCCTCCTTCTTCATTTTCACTCCCCGCTCCTGCTCAGTGGTGGGATGAACAGGAGTGAATGCAAGCATTCATCATCATAGCCACAAAACCTTTTTAAGAGATACAAGAGTGCCATACTTCAGCCACACCATTTCTCATTCTGCAAACAAGCCTGCTAAACCAAAGGGCCAGGTTGTTCAGGGTAGAAGAATGAAGGGCTGCAGCCGGCCATTTGGGAGCAGTGGCTAAGGTGGCATTTCTGTTTGCCTAGCTGGTCCCTCAGAAGACCACTGCCAGGGACAGTGCACTCCGGGATTTCCTGCTACGTAGCGATGGGAAGAAGGTAGGCTAGAAGAGATGGATCCGTCTGCCTAATTGGGAAGTTGCCTGCACCCTGCAGAAGGACGGTACACAGATTCACTTATGGGAGGGCAGTCATGTGCTGTCCAAGACTGGTAGCAGAAACAAACTGCTGCGGACTCCCTCTGTTATCGGCCAGCTATTAATCATGTTTGGAGACATAGTCCAAGCTTGTGCATAGCAGATAAGGCGTCCACTTGCCACTTGGACTTCTGAGAACCCACTCTGTTGTGGCAAGCAGAGGCCATGATTAGAGCTAACCGTACCGTGAAGTGGTTGCAAGCTGAATTAAAACATATCATATGCATAGCCACTAATGTGATTGTTTTGGGTTTTGGGGAAGAGAGTGAAGAAAAGATCAAATGCGGCACAAGGGAATCCCTGAAAGACAGAAAGACTCAAGCATTTGTATCTCCCAGCTGGAAAGCTGAGTTGTTGAAAGGAGACTGTGGTTTTAAGGAAGCCCACTGGATAAAATCTGACAGGGCGATAAAAATAGTTTGTATTTTTGTTCCACCTCCAGCAGCACCCATGTTATTCCCAGCACGGTCATGACTTAGGTCTCAGCCTCCATCTGCCTGCTTAGAGGAGATAATTTCATTGTGTCATCTGTCCCAGGGTCACAGATGTGCACAGCGCTCCTAACCTGCTGCAGCGATCTTTCATGGCAGCAGTCAAATTCAGCAGTATTCCTATACCTGCATTTACCTGAGTGACAGACTCTACCCTGCCTTCCACAGCAAATGCCTTTAGACACCAATCCAATACCCAGTGGCGTCCCCTGGGGCTAACCTCAAAGGCAGTTGGGTCAAATTGTTAGGGTAGGATTCAGCATGTCTAATCTCAGGTGTCTGCAAGGAAGCAGTTTATGACTCAGTGGGTTGCCCTGGGTCCTCTTTACAGTCACAAAGAGAAATAAACACTTTTAGGACCGGATTTGTTTCACTCATTTTAGATATCTACATTACAATGAGGTAACTAGCACTCTGTGAAGGGAGACTATGCATCCAGACATCTAACTCAGCGGAAGATGCCCACATCTGGTCAGCTGCTTCCCACCCATTGTGACCAAAGGGAGAGAGTCCATTATACTCGCTCACATTCAGAATTTATACCGTCCAAAGCCCTCTGCCAAAATCAGCAAGCCTCTTCACATGATGAGACACTACTCAGTATTACGTGGTTCTCAGTTACTCCTTGAAACCTGAAGAAACCAGAAACTGTAAGTGCAAGGAACTTTTTAGTGCAACATTGACCTTATCACACAAAAGCATCTTTGGTACATGAAAGCCCGGCTTCCACTCAGCTTCTGGCTGGTGGTTCCAGCYCCTTAATTCACCCACTAAYTTAAAAACTTTGTAAATGCTCTGTGAAATAACAATGGATACAATAAGGGAAAAKAAAAAAAMCCAACAGGATTTGCTAAGAAATATGGCTCRAATTGTTTTTACTAAAGCACAGGCAAATGTTTTGCTGAAGCAAGACAGARTAAACCTACAGCTAGTATTTAAAACACCCCAGGTGACTAAACACTGCTTGACCCAGCAAGATTGCAGCTTGAGGTTACTGGCAGCTGGTTGCCTAGAAACTGATTAGATGCAAATATGAAAATAAATAGGTTATTTTCATTGCAAGACGCAAAACTGATTTCATGTGAATCAGTTGAGTTTCTTGAAATTCTTCCATTTCTTACAGCATGAAGTGATATTTGTRACAACAATACATAGTATCTGTAACACAGTAAGTAGTTTTGCTGTGAGTTTGCCTAGAAGGTTATGTGACAGGAAAAACAAGGAAAATATATCTGTATTGAATTTGACAGGCAGGGACTTTTCCATCTTCCATGATTCCAATTACTTCACTTGCATTTGATCAGAATGAAAAAGCCACAGAAGACTTAGAATTGACTAAAAACTCAGGTCTTCCAACAGTTTTGTGGAATGGCTCTAAATGCTTAAAAATCTGAACATCACTTGAGTGTTTAACAACTGGGGATTTTGATGCTAACATGTAATTGTTGGTTCATTCTGGCTTGCGGCACCAGATGGTTGTGGTCCACTCTGGTCTAACAAATGGTGCCTTCTCTACATCCCGATTTTTTGCTGTTGCWGTTCTTATGCTACTGGTTGCTAAACATGTGGAATCCTCAATATTTTAAGCCCTGAATAGAATCATAGAATCATAGAATRTCTTGAGTTGGAAGGGACCCATAAGGATCATCGAGTCCAACCCCCATACAGCTCATTTGCTTATATACACAGACCATTTATTTATATAGTGGGCCTGATTCTGTACCRTTTCTCATCTGGAGGTGACGCAGTCTCTTTGCAATGGAAAGGACCTGTAAATGACACAGTTGCCTAGGTCAGTTCCCCAGACAGTGCACGCTACCCTCCCACGTGCACATGGTTCCTTATAGAGGAAAGAGAAGTGGTCCACGTATGCTGCACACTAGCTGTCGATCTGATCATGTGGGAAGGAGCATTGCAGGTGAGMGTGAATTTTTTTGAGGGGAGGTGTGTGGTGTGACACTGCACAGGACGCAGCCTTGTAATCATCAGCAGAGCAGCACTAGGCTCCACAAGACCWCCCAGCCTCAGCCCCGAGAGCTACCTGTGCTCTGCTCCTGCCCTGCTCCAACTCCCTGAGGCAGGGCTGGCGTGGACCGCGCTGTCTCCGCCGGGTTTGCCGCGGTGGTGCCAAGCACGGCGTCCCAGGCCACCACACCCTCCTTCGGCCCCAGACGTGGGGAACGATGCGCACCGCTGAGTCAGCCGCTYGCCCTGGCCTTTAGCTTGAGGCCCGCAAAATTAAAGGTCTCTCCACTGTGTTGACAGCTGGATCCGTTTTGGTTATGACTACCCTCTGGCATCACACTGCTTTTCTGATTATTCCGACTAGATGACGCTAAACAAAACTCAGCTGAATTTTTCAGGCTACAAAGAGCTTTGTGAAACCAGACAGCCCCTGCCACACAGCCCTGGGTAACTACCATTATTCATGCTCAAAAGCCAGCTTCAGACAGCACCATCTATGTTTGATACGCCCTTTCCAAACATCAGGATTTATTCTTGGGAGCACACAATACCCTGGGTCTGTATTAAAGAACTCATTGTTAGAACCCACAGGCCTCAATAAATATGTCCCAATCTTCAGCTTGCCATTTTAAAGGAAATAATGTCAATTATATAGATAAAACTAGGAAAAAATTGCCTCATGCTTCATCTGCCTATGATTAACAAACCATACCCTGCGCTGAGACTGGAGAAAGGGCATCATCCAGCTTGGCTGTTTTGGGAGCTCCTTGAAAGGACATCTGTCTTGAAACCCCTGCGTAACGCTCRGCATTGCACACCATTGCTCCAAGTGCCCCTGTACGCAGGGACGAGTGGCACAGCCACCCCTTCCCCACCAGCGTGGATCCCTGTGGAGCTTCACGCCGAAGCTCTTTCCCCATCTTGCACTTCTGTGGGAAGCCAGTGTGGGAGGTCCTGGTGTGCTACTGTCGGACGTGCCTGTTGTCTGCAGCAAGCTCTGCCCAGCTTTTATTTCCTGAACTACCTCTGGCATCGTTCAGCTAGATTGCTGCCTGGTGGAGACGAGCGTGTTGACCTGAGGGAGAGGGCTGAAAATCAATTGCAGTAAAGTTTACTGGTGAGAGGAGCGCCACGGGAAAAAAAGGGAAGAAAACACATCAAAGATACAGGGGGCCGATAGAGCAGCATGTTTTACTGGGAGAAAACTAAGCCAGTTTCAGGGTCTCAGGTCTCAGTTTTAAGAAATTTTGTAATACCATTGRAAAGGGCATATAGTGAGAACCACAGTCTTCTGCTCCATCTCTGCAGCGCTGTCTGCCTCTGGGGTCACGTGGGCAAAAGCAGCGTACACTCTCGACAGCAAGGCATGAATTTTGCCGGAGATGARAAWGGTCCCAGATGGAGTGACCTTCAGAGTGAAACTTCTTTAGYCTGTCTTGATGAAAGGAAGAGAAAAAAAGGAAAGGAAGAAAGAAGGAAAG
The DNA here is from genome assembly GCA_030449065.1 of Oceanodroma leucorhoa. Classification (NCBI taxonomy): domain Eukaryota; kingdom Metazoa; phylum Chordata; class Aves; order Procellariiformes; genus Oceanodroma; species Oceanodroma leucorhoa. The sequence goes on along the minus strand of JASVER010000050.1, from coordinate 5,421,914 downwards.
AARGAAAGAAAGAAAGAGGGAAAGAGATAAAAGAAGGATAGAGMAGGAGAGAGAAGGAAAAAAGGAAGCCAGGAAGGAGGGAAGAAAAACTGGAGACTAATGATGTAGGAGAACAGGAGAGAAAAAAGGTGAGAGGAAGATTAATAAATTATGATAAAAATATAAAGAAAAAAGCCTTGTAAGCATGATTACAGAAACTACATTATTAGTTTGTGCAGAGTTATACCTAAACAGGTACATCTGATTAAAAGCCCAGAGAGACAGGTAACCCCCTCCAGAATGAAGAAGAAATTGGAAGAAGGTTTCCTTGCTCATGGGCAGTGTTATGCCAATTCTTTTCCTCAGCTATTCCAGAAACTTACATTATGGTCATTGCTTCTACTCATTTGTGCTCCTTTGCATTAGAAACCAGGAGAACGATTTCACCATGCAGACAAGGGGAGAACTTTGGGCCACCCTGAAATTTTGCCATCTCTAGTGAAGAAGGTTTAAATAGTGACAGAAGCTTTACAGCACAACACAGGCAGAGAAACAAGACACTCCATCTTGGGGAGATGACACATACCAACTTCTAGGCTTGTTATTGATGTCCTATCAGATACAACCAGACTGGATTATCCTGGCGGGAATGGTAACACGCAGCACAGAAGGTGCAAACAGCCATTTTAACTCACGGCAGGAATACCTGCACTCACACACTACACATTTTGAGGATGTTATCATGCGAAGGGACACCTATCAGCTAAAGAGAGGCATAAAGCATTTGTAGCCTTCTCAACACATGCCTGCCCCAGGCATTTTTATATACAAACAAGCTACTTCTTGAAAACAAAGGACTGAAGCTCAGACAAGTATTTCTTGGGTACACACCTATTTAAATGCTGGGTTTGCTGCCAAAGCACCAGACCCAGGAAAAGAGAAAGAATAAAAGTCAAGAACTTTTGAACTGAASTCCTTGAAAAGCAAAGACTTATGAAACCACAGTGGCTCTGAGTAAATGTCTTGTCTGAATGCTAATTCTCGCCACTGAAAAAGTACATATAACATCAACAATAGCAACAAGGAAAAACGTGCATGCTTTAAACAAACAAACAAAAAGCCTCCCAAACCACCCCAAACCCTATGCGGTGCTGGAATACAATTACTTGGGTATATATTCCCAAGGAGCAGTTTTTGTCAGCCACTGGCTGGATTACATTTTCTCAAAGAAATAAATTGTATGTGTGTGACTTTCTATCACTTCATGAAAACAAAGTTATGTAAAAGCCGGTTATTTGCAGCATAACCTTTCTGAAGAAACCTCAGCTGATGTCAGGTAATTATTTGTCACCCGAATCTAATACTTTCCGCTTTGTGCCAAGTCATTTTCATGGGATCTGCAGGGTGTGATGTGGATCAGAAATACCTTCACCATCCGTCACTGCTGAAAATCACTGGAGCTGGATCCATCTGCCTGTGTTTACCCAGCAACCAGAGTCGCGTTGCTAATGCGAAGGTCGCCCCATGTGAACCCATCAATCAGCGGGCTGGCGTTTTCAGCCCCRTACCAATATCAGAAATAAGTTCAAGGGAACAGCTTTTAACCCTTCACTGTTTCTAAATGGCCGGATACATCTATCCTTCATGGAAGTAATTTTCAAAGTCACATTCAAAGTGACCTTCAGTATGCAACTTAAAMACCGTACCTACAAGATACCCCTGTGACCTGCCCATCCAAAAGTGTAATTTCCCTGCTGAATACATCGCAATATAGATAGTGTAGCTAAGCGAGCTGTAACTGCTGGATTCAAATTTCAAGAAAACTCCTACAGCATATGCTCTAAACTGATTACCAGCTRTACTAAGAATACAGTTTAAACATTTCAACTCAAAACACAATGTTACATTTAATGACAAGTAGCTTTTGATTTTCTATAAGGTTTAAATGGTTCTTGTATTGTTTTTTCCTAATTTGATTTTTTGGGAGGCCTATGTCAAGATTATAAATGTAGTCAGCTGCTCAGTCATACTTTAAGGTAACGTGCTACGTGCCTTTTTGCTTTGTATAGACCCATGCCTTCACGCTCTTTTTGTGATTAAAGCTAGCCAGACTAATTAATTCAAAAAAATTATTTCTATTACTAAATTGTCTGCAGACAGACTGGGATTTCCACTAATTTCTTTCTTGTCTGAAATCGTTCAATGGATGCTTTGTCCAAGCATACCTCAGACCGTAAACTCTTCATAACTGACCTGCAACTGACTGATCCAACCATCTCATGTTCCCAGTACTGGGCCTGGGAGAGTTGTGCGTCTGTGTGTGGGTTGGAGCCCTGAACAGAGAAGAAACGATTTTGAAAAAGGTATGTGCTACAAAGATTCACAATTGCAAGACCTGAAGTAGCTTATCTTGGAGCTTGTGGAAAATAAACTTATCTAAAAAAGAAAAGATCTTCATGTACCACTGAAGTGTATCCCCCTCTGGGCAATAGTTCATAATAGTAGCTTGAATTTCCCAAATGGTGGAGGTCAGAGAGTGAAAAATATCAACTGAAATTGATGGAGTTAATTTTGACTGGGGGCAATCTACCTGCTCTAGGTGGACCCTGGCCTGGATGTTGACTTTATAAAATTTTAACCCTATGAAAGTGTCCTGAAGCATTCAGTTCAACAGTTGAGATGASCCAGATTATAGCTTGAGCTAATAAAAGCTGGTCTTCTAAGAAGTTCAACCCTGTTGTGTTCCCAATCTCTTTGTGGGGAGACAGTTAACTATGAAATAATCCATAGCATTTCCCTATGTGTCCTAGATTATTTCACTACTTGTTTTTTATTTATTTGGCTACTTTTGGTTTTTARTAAAACTGTTTTAAAGCGTACTCTTCAACAAGGTCTATAATACAAAATGGARTGATCAATTGAAAGTCACCTTCTTTTGAAAAAAGTAACACTGTTTTTAGGTGATGCAATTTTGTGAAAACCTCTGAGAAATAAAGTGTCTTACGGCTTGTTTTTGCAGTGTCTGCCACTGGTGTTTGAGACCGTCAGCTTACATCAATTCTCGCCTGTACCGTTCCTCTAAAGCATTGCAATGGGGAATGTTTTGTTGCTTACACGAAATCCAGTGACAAGTCATCAGAATGCCTGTGATGAGACAGTGGTCTCAGCAGCTTTCTGCAGCGGCAGAGATGACAGTGTGAGGTGCTAATACAAGTCAGTGATTAATGGGATATAAGAACCCAAATAGATTAGACTGGATTAGGCATGCATATGCTTAATTTCAATTAAAACCATCACAAAAAAATAAAATCCTGTGTTTTGTTGCCTTGCGAGAGAGACCAAGTCACTCTCTGGCTTTCCAGTGGCAGGGAGCTTTCACTCAAAGAAGTCCTAGGTAGCCTGGCAAATCATGAGCTGAAGTCTTTCTGTCTACTACCTGTTTTACACCTGTCGCTGCAGCACAAAGCTAGATAAAGGAACCAGCAGCAGGTTCCAGGGACACCCTGGSCCTGGCCATATTGCATGTTACACTGGCGTAGACAAAGGTGGGATTTAAAATCAGCCAACCCATGTAAGCAGTCACTCCTGATCCAGTAATTATGTGGTTTATATGGTGTTAACTCAAGGTAGTAAAGAACTGTTGCTTTAATTTTTGTTCAAAAAATTGAACAAACAGTTGATAATAATCTGTGCTACAGCAGCAGCAGTAGCCCAGTGTAGTACTATTAAAACCAACCAAAATTCAAGCTGTGTCACAGATGTAGTCACTGTGCTTCATTTTTCCACAGATGAAACGGGGCTGCAATGCTTAGCAGAGTTTGCAGTTTGTAGGAACCTGTGGTAAGGATTGTAGGAATCTGTGGCTATGTGTTACCATGCACTGGGACATCAAGTGATCTCCTCCTTACAGATTTCTCCAAAGTTTTTCCTTCCCTGTAGGACCAATAAGACAGTCCTATTATGAGCTAGAATTTCCTGTTCTCCTGCTTGCTCATACATCAACCTCAACAAAGCCGGGTCCATGCAAGCATGGTTTAAGCTGCCTCTTCCTTCATGAAACAAAATGCAGTAGTAGATGGGTATCTTCCTATTATTACTGTGGACACTTTAATTTGAAATACTGTGAGGTTCTATTTAAATAAAAWTCCTGTGCATTTTCTTTTTTGTGCCAAATCATGTCTCCCCTTTCCTCTCGGTGCTTAAATACCGAGTGACTTTTAATGGAATTGCTGAGATAAGGAATGTGGAAGATTAGCGTGTTGCCTCAGATGTAGCTCCTCACATGAGCGAGAGAAGTGTGCTTTGGCCTTTAGATATTTTTCCCCTTGCCTGCCTCAAGGTCTTGGTAAGTCATTGCCAAGTCAGAGCCCTTCATATCCAACACGCTGTAATCCGACATTGTTTGATCCCAGGAAAATACTGAGGGGCCTACTCAAAGAAACCTGGCTCAGCTGGAGAAAGGAGCACGTCAGTAGGTACCTCGGCTGGGTATCTGTGCTGTGGCTAATGCAAAGGAGTTCATGGATGTGGACCAGGACGACAGCCGCCGGTTCAGTGCAGAGATCCCACTGGTAGGGCTTTGTGTGAAGTAGAAACCAGCAACAAACCAGCAGGCAGTGCCACGGATCTGGACCGAAGCACCGATACGCTGCCAACACTTCAGCAAAGGTCTCCTCCAAAGCTTTTTTACCACAACTAGAAAAACAAACAAAAACATTTGCGAATGCACTACTGCTGAGCTCCGTCTCACTGGCGGTGTTCACAAGCGTGCTCAGAAGATACGCAGACCCGTCCGTAGCGCATCAGAGAAAGGGTGAGAAATTAACTCCACCTCCTTCTGCTCCGGCATCTGAATTTTAACCTGGAGTTCTGTGCTGCCCCTGAGCACCCCTTCCCTGGGCGGCTGTGCCGAGCACTGTGGGAGCAGTGAGGGACGCCCTGGAGTGGGCCGCAGCCGCGGGACAGCGGGGGAGCCGGCTCCCGCCATCCCCCTGGTACCACCRTGCCCTTTGCAGCATGGAGGGAAGAGGGCAGAAAAGGGAAGAGAGAGCAGAAGGCGCGTTTAGAAGTGAATTAGTTAAAAAGTTCCTCTCCACGTGAACCTGTCAATCTTCTGTAGAGGATTAGGCCCGCTGGGGTGAGGAAGCCCAGGCGCGCGCGCGCACACGCACACGCACTTTCACATAGCATCGCTAAGGCCTTGCGGTTAATTATAGCTCTGAAATCTGACAGAGAAAAATTAGAGGGGAGAGGGACAGCTGCGGGATCCTGGGGCATAGGGTCTGATTTCCADTGTAATCTGCAGCCCACCAAAGATCTTCACTTTGGAAAAATAGAGTTCAGCCATTTCTAGTCCCTGCCTGCTGCTTTTCCATTGCCTCATGTGTGCCGTGAGCCTCTGAGCTCCTAGCAGGGTCCCCACAGCAGCAGCCTGGCCCACGCTAAGCAAGGGTGGCTTGTGCCAATGAAAAATATGCGTAAGTCGGGATTGCTCAGACCTCCTTCTTTCCTTTCTACMCTGCTTTTCTTTCTAGCTTGTTGCAGGAGGGGAGTCGGGAAGACTAGGGTTAGTTTCTTTCTTCCTAGTTCTGCCTGCAAATCTCTCCTAAATCTGGAATTTAAATGGGGTTGGCAAGCTTTACCCTTTTCCGATCACAGGTCATTTGGCTCTTCTGACCTCCAGAGACAGAACCTCCAGAAACAATCCTGTTGATCCCATGTTTTGAGGATAAGGATAGTACAAGGTCTGTGTATTGCACCTGCCTCCCTTTGGAGCATGGGAGACTTCAGGGGGTCTTGCTGCCCATCCTGAACCTGCTTACCTGCTTACCTGCTTACATGTAATGTTCTCATATTAAAAAAAAGGACACCCTGTAAGGTGGTTGGAACATGAGCTGGAAGGGTGAATCCAAAGATTACACAAAGCTGGGATCACTGTGTTTAAGTTTGGTGCCTCTGGTCTGGGTTACAGAGGTTTGAGAGTCATTTTAATGTACACAGGCAAATAATAACTCCTCAGAGGTCTAAAGTACAGTCAGGAGTTGGGATCGGGTCTCCACTACAGGGTCAACACCGCTGTTGGATGCAATGGTAACTTTTAATGCATCTTGGAAGGACAAAGACACTCCAATGAATTGGAAAATGTTAGTGAAGTGCCAATGCTTGAAGAGTAAATGTGGTGGGGAATTACAGGCTGCTTAGCTTGACAACAACCTGAGGCAAAAGTCATGTACTGGCTGATCAGAAGATGGAAAATCCTACACAACTTTAATAACTTCTTTAGGTTAGGAATTTCTCACAGCAGTTCCTTCTTYAGTATTACCATTGTTTACTAGTATTTTCCAAGGAAGATTAATTTAAAACATCCATACCAGCTTAATGTCTTGCTGTACTACCAGATAAATGTAATTCATCTTCAACATAAGAATAAAGTGCAAACCTCATGCAAACCCAGACCCCAGACTCCGCCAGAGCTCATTAGAAGTTAAGCACAATGCAAAATATCAYGTTCCTTTTGAAATCTATGGCAAATTATTTTTAAATAATATAATTATGGTTAACCAAATTCTCATTTCCCCATTCGTAGCAACTCATCCAGGATAGACTACAACTTCCCAGACTTCTTTTGGGTAGCAGACACAGTCAGGCATGGTTGGCCAAGCAGACAGACACCTTTAGGATATAGGTGAAGCAGCTGAACACATTATCAAACCCATTTCCTTCAAGCAAACTTTCAGTAGAGCTCAGCTGGCATAACATTAACCAGAGCTAACCTGCTGCGATATAAAACAGGCAGGTTAGTTAAAATTACCTTTACCAGTGACTTGCGCCAGAACAGCCTGACTTTGCCCTCCCACAAAGATCATTGCCACAGCCTGGCTTGCCAGCTCTCTGGAGTAGGCAGTAAGCAGCAGCGTGGAGGCAAAGTTAGATCAAGTTGCTCAAAGCCTTGTCCAGCTGTGTTTTGAAAATCTCCAAGGGTGGGGATCTTAGGAAAGCCTAAGATGACATTTGTTCCTGGATGTCTAGGCCCATCACAAAATACCCATTCCCCTTTGGAGAGAACATTTCCCCTTTGCTGGGCTCCTGAGAATAAAATCTTCAAATCTGCTGTATTGATGTACTGATTTACAGCCTTTTCTGTATTCTGCTGGCTTTGCATAACAATCCCTTTCCTGCTAACCCATGCATGGAGGCATACCCCAGGGGACACAGATACAGTAACCTAACATCACCACCCACATGGGCTTTGCGGGTCCCACTTGATGCACACATTGACTCTGGGTCAAAAGTTTTTCTCGCAGCTGACAATAGCAAGGCGAGAAGCCTTGTTCCAGTTTTGATTGCATAGCTAGGTGATGGTGGACGGCAACACGTCACCTATCCGTACAGTTCCAACTTTAATGCAGTCACCACGATAGCTAGCCAGTTAGGTGGTTTCACCTCTCAAGAATGCTTTGGGATTGCCAGACGGAGGCTCTAGTGAAAGGCAAAACACCGTGAGCCTCATTCTCCACTAACTTACTCCTTCATATAATTCCAGAGAAAAACCGCTGAAGGTGTAAAGACAGCCTAAGCAAAGCAGGGAATCTGGTGCCGTAGGTCTGCTATTAGGACCACCGAGCCACCCACAGGGAGCCAGAGTTCCCAGAAAGGCCAGTCTGTGATGTGTCCCAAGGCAAATCAGGGCTGCGCGCGTCCTTGTTGCTACATTGCACTGAAACATTGCTTTGGAGGCCCGAGTTAGCGGGCGATGCCGAGACTAGGTCCAGAGCGCTGACAGACCCTGTAGCCACAAAGCTGCTTAAGCACTTGCTGTTTTCTCCATCAGGGCAGAAATTACTCCCTGTTTAACTGTTTACACCACAGCCTAGAGAATGTAGTCTGAGAAATTACCGAGTATTATARCACCGTAGTCATCCCACAGCTCAGCTGCTCTCATTTCTGCTTGTCTTTGTTTCCTTCCCTTCCCCTCAACCCCTTCATTCTCCTGGCTTACCCACCACCCATTCATTTTCTCTTCTTGGTATTTTTTTCTCCTATGCCTCCTTTTTACTCTCTTTCTCCAAACCACTTCTCTTCCCCTCCCCCTGCCCTGCATTTTCTGGCAGAGTTTTGGACTCTGAGTTCAGTTTTATTCTTCCCTGGAGAAATGACTTAATGCCTTGGCTCTAATGAGCAGTTTGCTAACTGTGAGCCCTTGCTGCTTAGTCTGTGTGGAGATGTGCATGCCAGTAATTGGGAGCCCCATTTTTCTTCTGCTTTGCTTTTCTTCTCCCCCCCGCCTTCTTTTCCCCGGTCTCATTTAGCCATATGATGGCTGAAGAGAGCAAAGTGTCAGACAACTTGGTAAGACTTTTTCTATTAGATCACTGCTGTTCAGGCGCTCAAGAGAACAAGCTCAACGGCTCAGGGAGCACGGACTGCAACAGGAATGAGCCTCCTGAGTATATATAAGGTTTCCCCTGCGGGGATATTTTCCCATTTATTTTGCAAGCAGCTTAAGCTGCCCATGGATTGCATATGCTCTGCAGTGTGGACACTGCTCTGGGTTGCCATCTGTGGAGGCATGTGTCAGCTGAGCCCTGCTTTCCCAGAGCTTTGGTTGGCTGAAGCCAGTCCGTTCACCAACAACTTTCCAATGTTCCCAGCTCTGACCAATTCCCCTCTACCTCATAAACACAAGATTTCTCTAAGTTTTAAAGGCCCTCGGGTGCCCTAACTTGATCTGTTCCGTTCAACCACTTCCTGTAAACAGACATTTATGGTAATTTTAGTGGCCACCAGGGCCCCTTCTCTACTCAAAGTGAACCTTTGCTCCCAAACGTCTAGACTTTGACCTTCTCTCTCCCCAGCTTTCATGCTCCAACTTTGCCGTGCTTCCCACTCCAGTGTTTGCCTCTGAAGTGCCTGGTCCAGCCCCTTTGGTTCTTCCTTGCCATCTTCACAGCTGCTGAATGCCCTACTTGTGAGATGTGAGAAGACACCAGCAGAGTGGTAGTCGGCAGGACTTCCTTGCACAAAGTAGTCACAAGGCACCCCACCAGCAAGAGGCCAAGCTTCAGTGCACTGCAGCTCTCCATAAAACAGTGGCTGAGAATACAGAAGGGATCTTGGCTGCAGCTGGCAGAAGGTGACAGACTTTTAAAGTCATTTTAGTGCCTGAAAAAGCTTAAGAACACAAAGTTTCATGATGAAAGAACCACTGATGTTTCTAAAGCTGTAGTTCACATGTCACCAAACCACAGAATTAGCCACATCCCAGAGATATCTGCGTGTCTCTCGGATGGCCTTTTCAAAGTCACCTAGTGGCTGCTGTCCTGTAACGAAGGACATCCTCCTGCCTACTTCCTTGGGATCCACCAGGGCCTCATGCTTGGTGAAGCTGCATGTGCACCACCCAGATGGTTGGCCACTGTGGCAGTGCCAGCACCAGCAGCTATCCACAAAATCTAGCTAGCCTTTGGTCATCGCTGTGTGCCATGCCATGGTTGCATCCAAATCCCTAATTCATTGTCCAGTCTGGGAGCCACATGCAAGACTTTTATTCTGAGTGTGTTCCCAAGAGCGTACATGACGTCAATCAGTATTTCTTTGGTGCGCAGCCTGGCCTCTCTGTCTTGAAAGCGTGGTTTTTCCCTATGTCATTCAATACCATATCCTCCCTTCCAAGACATAGGTTGATAACAAGGCCCATCATTAATAGAATGCATAATTAAAACCATTATAATAAACCTGTTAGGTAAGCTGATTAACAGTGGTCAGTTATGGCTACAAAGTCCCTTGCACTCATATTTGGCTCTGCAAGTTTCACCAGGATGTCAGTGATGTTGATCTCAGGAGACAGTCAACTCTCTTGTTCTAGTGATTCCACCCGTGAGGGCTACTGCGCCTCAGACCCCTGCTGCTGTTGCCTGGTGCTCTGTATCTCACTCTCTTTGCGAACTGGCTAAGGTGACTTCTGTCCTCCCACAGACTCAGCCCAGCACAGGTGATGACCTCATATCATCAGGGATTAACGCATCATTTTCAAGAAGTGGAGGCAGTTTCCAACACCATGAATCCGATCTTTCTTTTTTTTCCCCCTTATTTTATTTTTTTCACTTTGGCAGGTCTCTAGTATCTCTGACATCAGCTTCTAATTGTTTGGGGCATTCTTGGCTTTAGTTTTCTACTCAGCAAAACATCAGAGGGTGACAAGCCATGCTGACAATCTGCAATTTAACAGAGCTAAATATGGATCAGAGTCTGACTAAGCATTCTTCTTTAGTTATTTTTACACCATTTCCCACCACCCATATGTTGTATTGGGAATAATAGTAATTAGCAGTTCATATCCAAACCCCAAATTCACTTGCAACTGCTTGAACTCATGGCCACAGGTTGGCATTAATTTATCAGACCTCACTGCATCAGTAATGCCATGTAAAAGAAAACGAGATCTGACAGCTGCTTAAATTGCAATAGCATACACTAAGCCTATTTTATGTTGGTTAGAATAGTAGTGCAGAACAAGTACACAGTGTTTTTGCAGATAACACGAATAAACATGTGCTTACTTTTCCCCATGGAGCAATTATTCTTTTGCCAGGGGAAAAGTCTCCCTGCTCTTTTATACTTTTTAATAGCATGGACTTTTTTTCCTGTAGTACATTAGGGCTCAACAACCTGACACCTTTAAACAAAATTCCACCGTGTAATGAGATCTTACCCTCAAACTGATGCGGGGGGCTGTCCTAGCCATTCTCAACTAGTAGTTTGAAGAGTATCCCCAGCTGTAGCTCTAGCAGCCAGAGTCCATGTTTCATCTGAGAGCTACCATGTTTTTGGTTTTACTTTGTTTTATTCTAAACCAAACCATGTATGCTATCTAGTTCTGAACTTTGCTCCACTGTTCTTCGATTTAATGTTCTAAAACATCTCTGAAACCACTGAATCTTTCCCAGATTTGCCTTTAATCTTCAAATCGTACTCTTGTACCTAAAAAAGAAATGTGTGTATTGTACAGCATGAGAGGTTACCGGGTCCCTTTTGGCAATGTTAGGAAGTTTTTATGGTCAGTTCAGCGAATGCTGGCCTCCCATAAATAAAGAAGTGAAATTTTACACCTGTGGACTGGGGCCAAAGCCACCTTCCCTATTTTAACATGCTGACGCTCTGTTTTTGTTGGTGTGTGTGACATATAAGCCACTGGTCTCCAACTCTGACCACACTGGTATAGGAAAGCCATACTGATACCCTCCTCAGAGGCATCTGTGAACAACTCGCTTTTGCATTTACTGTTATAGTCTCCCGGGACTCCGGCCTCTTTCGTTAACTCCTTCAGCTTTGCCAGCTGTTGAAAGTTTGCACTCTGTGTCTTCTGGACATCTCTTGGTGGTCGCTTCCTATGTTCCTTTCTGGGCTTCATGAGCACATCACCCTTGACTACTTTCCCTGAGCATTCTTCCATTGCAGGCGTTTGTTGATCTGTCACACTCCGCATGCCTGTGACCTGCGGTTGCTACTTCAAGTAAATGAGCTAGTTGCAAACTTTCCTATGCACTGCACTGGTCCAAGGAATTTCTCTGTGGCTTCCTCGTCACTTGGGGCAGGAATACTGGTGTTTTTCTGACAACCCTGAGATCTGCCATCACGTCTTACTGCTTTAATATCTCTCCCTACTCTTTTTTACACGACAAAGAATTTATATTTGTAATTTTTTCAGTTTTACTCCAGCAGCATGAGCTCTTTCTTAAGATGCCTGAGGACCTGGTCATGCTCTTCTGCTGTTTCTCCCCAGGTCAAGATGATCTGCAGGACATGTTACCCTCTCTACCATCCAAAATTCACTGCACTGTCTTAGTGAAACACCTGGAGTGTTAAACACAGCCCAAATCACAGCCTGCAGAAATTGTGTCCTCTGAAAAGCGTGTTGAATGTGCACAAACATGTGCTTTATATTTTGAGGGCCTCTTGCCAGAATCCTGCTGGGGCATCTAGCATAGAAAATATTTGGCATCAGCTACATCCCCCAGTATTTTTCTCCTTTCAGGTAATGGAAAACTTGCCTTTTTACATTTTCAGTTCTTTTGAGGATCCAAAGTTCATCTGATGTACTAACAATTTCACTTCTGTCACCCCCAATACGATTCTCAGCATGACTAGCCTATCCAAGAACTTATCTAAGCCTCTGTTTTAAGGCAAAAGGAGTTTTCCCATTGCAGCGAATCATATCACAGTTGTATACTTTCAGCCTATTCCTTCCTGTGCTGACAGGTTCCCTATCATCTTGAAGATGTTCTCAAACTCTTCCTCAGTGTCTTGCTCTCTTCATCCTCCAATAAAGGCACGTTTCTGGGAAGACTGAAGGATCAGTCCGTCTTTAATCCAATAACGACTGCTCTTCCTTTTTGTACTTTTCAAGACTTCAAATTTGTAGGAGAAAAATCTAGCTCATATATATATACTTTTCAGTGGAGGTAAAGTCACTACATTTTTACCGTCACCTATGTGTAGATAATCTTTTACAGTTAGTGTCTAGTACAAAAGTATAAGTCTCATTTATTGGTTGGCGAGTCCATTCATCTTGAGTTACAGCAAGAACAGCCATTGATCCTATGAAAAAGCCATCTGTGTAGTGCTAGCATTGTCTTCTCATCCATACTGTGGATGCTCTGTTGGAATATGCAACGCTTAGCAAAGTGGTGGGAGCTCCTTTTGCATTTTTTCCTCTTCCATCAGAAAAAGACGACCGCAGTGTGAACTTTGATATGTTGATTTTGCTTTACTCTGGCTGAACACTGCACACCTTTCTGCTTCTGCTCATTTTTTTCCCCAAGGTAGTTGAAATCTCTATTGTGTTGCATAACCTTCCTCCCTTCCTGCCCTCCAGCATCATGCCACCCTCCAGAATCACATTCTACACACACCTCTACAGTCTGAACAACCTGTGCACAGTCCTCATTGAGGGCTTGATGATCTGCACTCTACCATACCATACCAAAGGTTTTTTTCTCTGGCTAATTATGTTCCAGAAAACATCCAGGCAAAGTATGACAACAAAAGGAGTCAACAAAGCCCTCTTTTATCCTTAAACACCTTTGACGCACATTAAGTTGCTTGTTAAACTCTTCTGTAGCTGTTTTTCATCCTGAAAACTATTTGCTTTGCTGGCTCAATTTCGGTAGCCTATGCTTGTTCACTTAACAAGGGTATTTCCAATCTCTGAATGGTTGACTGAACTTTTTATACCTAGGAAGGATAGCAAAGCACTTTCAAGTCAGAGACGCAAATGCTTCTAAAGAACGCTTTGGAACTAATTTCATGACATGTTGATCTTCCCTGGACTTGGTTACTTACCTTGGGGAGCTCCAGACTGAGCTATGCATAGGCCTTTGTTCAGTGTTCATTGTATTTCCCCATTTCCTGTCATTTTTTGTAACTGAAATCTATTACAGTCTTAATTATATTAGCCACTGTTAAGCATATAAAACCATGGAACTTGTTTTTTTTCCTTAATAATTTGGAAAATTTAATTTAGCTTTTAACATGACAACATCAGCTACAGGATTACTAACCGTGATTCAGTAATTTAGATACAAGCTGCCACATAGCTATTGCTCATTTAGTCTAGCCTTGAAGAATAATGAGAAACTTACTTCTTTCACGTAGTAGATTATTTGTAATCTGCTTGAACTTTATAGCGTATAATCACTGACCTCAACCATATCATGCTGGATCTGCTTCATGACTACATCAAGACTTGAAAGTTTTAAAGATGGTATAAAAACAACAAGAAAAAAATGCCCCAAAAGCCAGGTATAATAGATTTTTTAAGCTGAACTTCATAATTTTTAACATGGTGAGCATTCACTTGAGTGTCTGGAAATTGTTCTTGTGTACAAATACATGTGAATTAGGAAAAACCCTAATCATAAAGGGAACTGAGCTCCTGTCTTAAGATTTTCTAATAGGATTTGTCACTGCTCTGCTTATTTCTAATTGATTTTCAATCATCACCAGTTAGCAAAGGTATGGGTAAAGGCTTCTGATCTCATTTGTTCTCAGCCATTGTTCGTATTGCAATGTCACAGTCTTTCACGCTCTTTCGCAGGGGGATACTCATGTCTGAGCAGATCGAAGTAAAACTTTATGGTGCCTGAAACGGCTCAAAGCAACATTTGTGTCAAACAGAAAGGCTGACTCCACTCTAATTCCTGTAAATTCAGGCCTTAAATTCCAAATTTTGAGCAGCAATAAAGACAACTGAATTACATTTGATTGTCCCTCCCGGACTGCCCAACGTAGTGTAGGATGGCTGGAGCATTCCTGCCTCACGTCCTGGTGGCTCGGAGCATTCTCCAGTGGGCTGTATACCTTGTCTGCAGTCTGGTCACAGCTTCCTCTCCAACCTACTGTCAGATTTCATCGTCAGCTCCATTTCACTCTGAGAGGATGTGAAGATTGCTGCACACCCTTTCCAGATTTTTTTTACAAACCATGATTCCCAACTTCCCCGGTATTCCTGGAGCACTTGAGGAGCATTATAGTCTCAAAGTTGGTACAGACTCATAGCGACTGCAAGTAGCAACATGACAGACAGAACTATAAAACAATTTCTACAATAATGCTCTTCTAACATATGTATAAGTCTCTGAGATTTTCATTCAGTGGATCAAAGCATACCTATATTCAGTGGGATTCACACTGGCAGGTTTTTATTCTTGTATTATTTTTGGAGGAAAGAGAAACATGTCTTCCTTAGTGCACTGGAGAGATTAACACGGAAACCAGCCTTAAACTTGGAAATGGCATAGCAACGTGTCTGTTAATGAGGATTATGAGTTTTTCTAGCTCTTAGGGAAATTACAAGATTATTTCTGTTTGAAAATTTACTTGTGCTCAAATACATAGTATTAATAATACATTTCAAGCTGGAGCTATGAACTCCTAGGTCTCTGCACCTCTGTCCAGCTACATTTAAACACCAGTGCCACAGCTGAGGCATAAAATTACTTCCCCAAAGCTATAACTCTACTCCATAATATTATTACAATCACACTTTTAAACCTATATAAAAAATCTTCAAAGACAGAAAGTCAAGGACACAAAATTGGGAGCTGCTTATGCAATACTAACGTGTGATTGCAAACTCATTTTCCCATAGGACGCCTACGCTTGCAAGAAAGTCCCAAGGCCCCACCTCAAGAGGAATCCAGGCTGAGCAGCGAGAGGAGCTTTCATATGCAGGATGCTCACATCATCTGCTGCAGGAGCTGACAGCCGTGAAGCAAAGGAAGGAGAAAAATATAACAAGACATCCTTTATACATTATGGATTTTCCTAAGTTACAAGAAACAATGTAGGAATTTAAAAAAGGAAAAAAAGTTTGGGTCATCTAGCAGACCAGGATGACTAGGCTCACAGTTTATCATGTGAACTGTGAGCTTGTATTCCCACTTGACCCTCTGTTTGCCCCACTCCCACTCCACAGCCTGTGTCCTGCTCCTGGAACCATCTCTATTCCATCTGCACAGCAAGGATGAGCCCATGGGCACACCAAGGACTACCTCTAGACTAACTGCGATACTGAACAAGTGCCTGGTCCCTGCTGCACCCTGTCACTGGAGACACAAACGAGGAAGCTGGCAGCAGGCGAGAGGGGAGAAAGCAGGGAAGAGGGGAAGGAAAAGGGGAAACCTCTCTCCCAGTCAAACTGCAACACCGGAGCTATGGGACCAGGAGCATGCCAGGAAAATATTGGGTCTTCAGGAGACAAAGCTACCAATGTCTGCAAAACCTCCTTTCAGGAAGCACAGACTTACTAATTTAGAGGCTAATGTGTTGGTCAAATTTAGAAGAATTTTCAGAGAGACAGGGAAAAGCACATATAAAGACACCAGCCCTATGCCAAATTTCAAGCCCTTACTTCAAAGCTCGGACTTTCTTAATRAAATATCTCTCCTTCTAATCTTATGTTTGGAAATTGTTGTTCCAGTTTAGCTGAAACAGCTGATCCATCCTCCCAAAGTCATCATTAGGTAGACATTTGGCATGGAAATCTTYCATCTGTACTGTTTGTATTTGGCAGAGCATTTCACGGGGAAGTGCTTTAAAAGAGTATAGCTTTGGAAAGTGCAGAACATTGTTAATGATAAGATGTGTCATGCCATGAGCCATGAAAATTATTCAAGGAGCTTCACAGGCCTTCATGGAATAATTTGCAAAGCAGGGGGGGAATGATCCTGAAAGCATAAACTTACTTGCTCAGGACTATAAAGAGAACTAACAAAAGAGCTTTGAATAGAATTGCTGGGGATGATTTCCCAGGATTTTTTTCCCAACGTATACCAACTTCTAAGACTAAAGCCTCCTCATCTTTCCTCCYTTCTTAGCCTCTAAGACACATTGACGTTGACAGCTGTACATCTTTAGTGTGTTTGTTGTTATGATTCCTGCATCTTGCATTTGCACATCTAGAAGAAAGTGATTTCTGCCCAATGTAGGAATTCGTCACTGTAGTAGGGTGTCCTCAACCACACCTACATCCACCAAATCTCCAGTTCTCTTTTTGGGACCCCATGCAAATCCTCCCCCTACATAAACCCTTGCCCTGCTATGCCTGCAGCTACAGGGCAGCTATAGCACAMTCCCTTCATTTGACTACAAAGACTCATGTTGCGACTCACACAGTAACATGTCCCTCCCTAAACCACGTGTTGATTCAGGGGAAGCGGAGATGGCAGCAGAGAAGACTCATGCATTATGCAAAGAGACGAAAGAGGAGGCAAGCTGTCCTTCACCAGCAAGTGGAGAAAAGCAGCTGACCACAGAATGGTTTCCTCAAGCAGGGCTAGAAGTCCAATGGACTTATCACCACAAGACTAGCTCTGGCAGGAGCTAAAAAGGGGAGTTGTAAGAGGTTGCTAATGCTGCCCTGGTGGAGGCTAACCACAAGGGATGAGCAGTTGTATGGTTCTGAGACCGTCTGTCTTARTTTACTTCACCTTAGTCTTTAACAGAAAAGAAAGGTCACCAAAAAAAGCCCAAGATTATAGAATCTGCAACTTCTGCTGTGYGAGCTGAAAGTGTCCTGGGAGGTTATCTCATGCAGCTGGCTAGYGTGRTGCTCGGGGATGAGGGCTGGGACAGGYGAGGGTCGCCTCGTGGAGGAAYRCTGGAAAGAACCCATGCTTACTATTTCTTTTCTTCCACTATTTCTGGTTCTTCCTAGGCTATAAAATCACGTCATTTAAAGAAAGAAGAATCACAAAGCCCCGAAAAATGGATCCAAACTGACTTTCCAGTCACAAACAGGTCAACACAAGCCAACTGGCATGGCCACTGTGCAGCTCCCTGTAGCTCTAATTAGCTACTTCTCTTTCCAATTTGCTCAAGTGATCTAATTGGCCCCTCTGCAAAAGGCAATTCAGGGAATGTCTTTCCCTGTCTAGCTACTTATAATATGTCAACCCAAGCTCAATAGCTAATGAACCTCTACCTGCACTGAGTTCAGCAAGGGTGATTTCATCTTGCCTCAACCTTCTCTCCCCATCCATGCCCGTTGGGTGTCAGGAGTTTGTTTACACTACTTGGGCCTTTTCTCTCTGAAGCTGAAACTCTTCTAAATGTGTCAGGAGTATGGGAAAACACAAAAGGAATTTCTCTGGCCTGCAAAAAGTGCTAAGCTTAACACAATGGTATCTAATAACAGCAGTGCCAGTGTGACTGGCAGCTGGCCAGGATCCATACCGACTTCAGTGCTAAACACAGCAACACATGCTGAGGCCTCTTTCTTTGGCTAAGTCTGAAGACTTTTGCCTCACACCCAGCCCACACCGCTCTTGGCATGAATGAGTGGGGAGACACTGTGAGGTCTGGACATAATGGGATCTCCGTCTGCAAGTCTCTCTTTCTCCAGAGTGACACCCCCCCTACCCCCCCCCCCATTCTTCTCTGCAGATTTAATTTTCTGTGAAGTTCACACTTTCCATCTCAACGGCCAGGATATACAAACATGAGCTCAGCTACCACCTTTGACCAAACTAGAAAGGAGATCTTCTGTTATTGTTGTCATTGCAGAGGAAAGCTTCTCAGGTGGGGAGGTGTCAGAGCAGGGGGCACAGGCATTACCCCCCGTGCACCACCACCTCTGACAACATCGTCTCTGAGCTGGACAGACTGCCTGAGCACGACGAACAGCAGCGGGTGAGGGAAGCAGTCAGAAGATGAGGGCGATCTGGTCCGGTTTCAGAAAGGTTAGGAATTTCTTTTCAGCAGCTCCCTAACTCCGGGCAGACCAACACCACCTCCCTGTCCAAAGGTCAGAGCCCACCACCCTGCAATGCCCTTGATATTCTCCCAGTTAAAGCATTTCCTGCTCCTGGAGGATGGGAGGAAAAGTCTTCCTCTCCCATCCTCTGGATGCTTTCCAGTCAACGAAACGCTGCACACTGCATGCAGTGCGGCAATGGTGGAAAAATACCAGCAGCGTTTGGAAAGGAGCTAAATACTCCTTCACTTTTGCCAGGACCAATGGAGAAAAGATGGGCTGGAGCTGCAAAACTTGTGACCCAGTCCTTTCGGATGCACCGGTGAACAAGAGACGTCCCTCCACACACAAAGGGACATTTTTGTTGTTTGTCTGGTTGAGACWGGTCCGTGAGTAGACAAAACCGTGCTCTCCCCAAGACTGCTGGGGATGGTTTAACAACCTGAGCGACTGGTTTGAGGCAGCGAGACTTCAAGGAACCGCAGTTTCGAATCCCAGCAGAACCCGTTAAGCAGTTTATCCTTGGACAGATAAAATGCCTGTCGTGTAGTTACCGCGCTCAGATCTTTTCGATGAGACCTCAGAGACTGAGCTCATTGCTGGGCTTAGCGGAAAGTAAAGACCTCATGATGCTAGTGGTAAGAGCAGAAGTTTTCCTCAGTGACTCCGGTTAAGTTTTTTTCCAGACTCCCTTCTGTGCAGTTGTGTGCTATCCCGCGCAGAGGTTTTTTTATGGCAGCCCAGCCTATGGAATAGTTACGTGCGTATGCTGTGCTCTGTGCAACAGTCCTCTGAGAGGAACCTGCTCCAGAAATATACAACATATTTATAATCAGATCAAACAGAGGAGGTGTTGTTTTAAGATTCAGAAAGCTCAACAGAGAAAAGGTTTTCTGAAAAAAAAATTTCCTTTCATTTCGGATCAAAGGAACAGAGCGGGAGGAAGTTTTCCTGCTGAAAAATATACTTTTGTCAAAAAAGTCTCTGCCTAGAAACAATCTCCATTTGCAGATATATTTTTAATGTGCAACTTCCCAGATTAATTCAGTGTGGCCATTTTTACTGTCTTTTTTTGTTTGTTTCCTGTTGTTATGCAATTTTCAGGTATTAGATAATTAGGCTACCACTTCCTCCCTCCCTTTTTTTTCCTAATTTTCTCCCTTCTTTCACCATCCTTTCTCCACCYGAAAGAATTTTTAACAATTCAGAAGCCTGAGAAAGTGGAAGATGAGCATTTTGACATATTTATTTCTTCTCTTGGAAGACAAAACACAAGAAAAAATGTATATATTTCTTTTTGCTTTTGCCTTTGACAAAACCAAAATCATAAGAAAGATTACTCCGGTGCTTTCTTGCATTTTTCATGTATGTGTATTTCTCATTTTCCTATATTTTTTCTCTCTCCTTTTTATAGAGGGAAAGGCAAGAGAAAAGAAKCAAGGAGCAAAAACTAAAATGTGTTTCTCTTTAGGAATCAAATTTAAATGAAAACTTCAACATAAAGTGAAATAAAGTAACTCATTTTATTTTGATTAGAATTTTTCTCCAGAAGAAGTTGTATGAGAACTTTGAATAATTTTTTAAAGAGCTTTTCACTATATAAAGTGGCTTTTTGAGCTAATGTTTCAAAAAAGTACAGCTGGCAACAGGCAGTCTCCAGGACACATTTCACCCGTACGTCTACAGTAGGAACATATTTTATCAGAGCAATTACCAGACATATAAATCTAACATGGGACTTACTATAAGTCACAGCATAGACATTAATTTATGCCAATCAATAGTAAGTAACTGTTTAAAGCACAACAGGAATTTACCTCGAATAGGAGAGACAGTGTGAGGAAGGAGTGATTTTATTCAAGGAGAGATGACAGATTTACCATCATCAGATTTTCTGAGTGCAAACAGGATGGCAAGATTGCAGCTCCTCACATTTAAGGGACTGTAATAAAGGCTGAAACATTCTCTGTAGGAAGGAGATGAAATATTATCAGTGGGTCTTAATAAGGTTCCTCTGAAAAAGAACAGATGGTTTTACACAACTGGACTTGCAGCAAAGCTCAGCAAGAGCTGAAAAAAAATAATTTTGGCTAGAATTTGTGTAACTTTCCAAATTAATTCACTGTGGCCATGCTTATACTGCTTCTTCATTCATTTCCCATGAACATCAGAGCGATCAAATTTTACCCACACAAATTCCTGCAGAAGGCACATTTTCAGCTTGCTTCCTCACATACTCAGGAATGATGTATTTTAAAGTTGCCCCCAGAGTTGACGGTCTGATATGAAACTGGTCTTGGCTTAAGAAAAGCAGGCAAAGGCTTCCAAAGCCCCTTACTAGAGCCGTGGTGTTGCAGCTTTTCAGATTATAGGATCTTATGTTACCTCTTGAAATAAAGATCCACAACAATTTTTAGACTGTGTGACTGTGATCACAGAAAATTAGAAGAAACCCTGCACTCATGTGCTGAATTTCACATGAAGCAATGTTTGCTAGGGAATGATGCTTTAGGTATGGTCTGGCTCACAGAGGAGGGTTGGGGTTTTTTTTAAATATTGTTCAGCAAGCAAATCTGAATTCTCTGCTCTCTTTTGCCAAGCTGCAGCAGCTTGTTCAAGCCCTCCTATTGGAGAGGGCGTGCTAATTAGCATAGCATACAGAGAAATGTATTATAAACCTTGAAACSAAGCATAGCTAATTAACAATATTTCAATTGCAAAATAATACATAAGAATACAATTCCTTAGAGAGAGAGAGAAAAAAAAAAACCACAACAGAATAATTTTGAMTGAGGTGTGCCTTGCAAGGAGACTGCAGTTGGTGAAGAAATGACCAAGAGATGGAGCAAGAAACAGGGATAAGTCACCAATAAGCTCTCATTTGTAACTTTATGAACAATATCTCATTTGCATGACCTAACCTGGCCAGTCCTCAGGGTGAATAACCTTTCTTTATATATATAGCAGGGGCTAGGAGMTTTTCCTGACATTTGAGACAGAGACAGCAGCCACCTTTTTTCATTCCAGAAGAACTGCAGAACAAAGCTGTTCCAGCAATTTTGCCGGTTTGACTGAGGGAGGGAGGGAGGAAGAAGAGCGGATGCTAACATTTCCACCATGAGACTTTCATCTGTACCATCAACCATGTATTAAGGATTAGGCACCAGTGAGTAACAGAGCAGACATGCTGCCAGCACTCCTAGACCTGGAGGGAAAAGACGGACAAAGTGCCTGTTGGTATTTCRTCATCCTATGTGGAGTGAGAAATGGAGAATGAAACCTTCAGCCCTCTGAGAAGGCACTGCCACATCCTCCCCGAATGAGCCACCGGTGTCCCTCCAAGGGTGACGCAGACTTTCTGACGTGATGAAAGCCATGTGATGAAAGAAGGATCACTGGATTATCTGGCTGAAATGCTGAGCCTGACCCCGAGGGCGCTTTGTGAACAGCACTGGCACATCAGCACTGGGGACCTGCCAGTGACAGCTTTGAACCCTGGAGTGCTGTCCTGCACTGACCTTCTCTCGCTCTTGCCCTCTCTCCCTCTCTCACCTTCCCTTTAGGGGGATGGTGRTGGTTAGGCAAATGTCCCCTGCCACCTGGAGGAGAAAAGACAGCCAGATTGTTCTTCCACCCACCCTCTGGAGACATGTAGCCTGGCCTCTGCAATGTCGTAATGTGCCAGAACCGTGTCACATATTGGAGCACAATGCGATCTCACGCGCTGTGGCTGAGCTGGACTTTCCAAATGTCACACTGGTTTGACGCCGGGACCAGGCAGCACTGAACTCCTGYGGTCCCACAGCCTAGGGCAGTCCCTTGGGTACCATCACTGGCCCTGATACATTTAGGCCCCATTTAAACTGGCCTAAACTTAGGCTGGAGCTAGTGCTACTGAAATGCTGGTCCTCCTCAGACCACACAGACCCCAGCAGTGCCCTTCTTGCTGGCTCTCCCGAAAGGTGCAGCGTGGGGCCCTGATACAGATGGGTGCTGCTCCCRCAACTGAGCAGCACCATATCCCCACCCCATCGCAGGGCAGAAGCCATTTGCCTCTATCACTTCCCATCGTTTTCCTCATCCACAGTGCAGAGCACCAGGTGTCCTATAAAGGTYAATGTCAGTGCGATAAATCTGTGCTTTCACCTCAACCAGCCTCCTCGGTGGTTCTCCACCTCTGATTTCTGTTGCAACCAAAGATGCTAAACACTTCATTAGCGAGGAAGTAATTCAGTTATGTATCTTGGATCTCAAAAGAATACCCCACATTCAGACATCCTTTCTAAATGAAAAAGACCCCAGTTCTGCCAAAATCTTTATTTTCCTACAGTATGCCTACATTTTCACTGCTGGTGAGAGGGGCCAGAGGGTAAAGAAGGGTGAAAATCAAAGCACTTCAATACACCCAGTTACACCCAAAGCAGTAAGAGCAAAAGCCCCCTCACACCACCTTTGCCCAGGCACTTCATCTCCTGCCTGGTGTGTCTGCAAGTCTCAAAAGGATTTTTTAGCTCCCACCGGCACGTGGCTCAGCAACAGAAAATGACGGAGCAGCTTCGTGCCCTTTCTTGTGTTGCGTACCTTCAGGACAGGACTATACACCTCGACCTGTTTCACACAGACCTGTGAGAGCATACGCTACAACCGCAGCTCCCAGCCACTGTGAGCTTAGGGAGGATTTCAAACCATAATCTGGGGGTGAAAAGACCTACATTCCAGTAAACATTCCAGATCTCACAGAACTGAGTTCACTGGGAAAAAATCTTGGATCAAGTCGGCATTAAAGGGATCATTTTAAAAAAGAAGGAAAACACAGGCTTAGTATCAGGAAATATTTGCTAGCGGGGAGCTTTGTTCAAATGTGCAGCTTTCTCCCAAAGGAAGAGATGGCGCTTCCATCACTGCAGTCAGTTAAAACTAGACCTGACAAAGCCCTGAAGAATAATTTGCTTGTACTGGCCGGAGGCATGTATTAGATGRGATAAGAAGCCTTTTTTCCACTTCTGAATTTCAATTATTCCTCTTTAACCTTCTTYTTCTGTATGCTCGCTCCCCTCAGCTGGGTATTGCAGGAATGGATTTCAGCTAAACGAACACAGAGGAGTGGAAGAGGCACAGAGCTCAGTTTGAATTTCAGTGTAGGCCTGAGTCCAGGAAGAAAATGGCTTCCCAAGGCTGGATAATTAATTTCTAATTTAATTACCAGCTTAATATCAAACATTTAAGTGCAACCGCTATCTGTGCACACTGCAGCCTTCTATTTTCAGGCGCTATCTGCTTTAAAACTGCAGCTCTAATGCTGTTAGCAGATGGATGTGTGTTATTGCAGTATAGGGAACTGGAAATTCTCCATATACCAAGCTATAAATATTTCTTTGACATTTATTATCCTCACTTGAGTTCAGGTGCTAAAATACTTGGACTGAAGTCATGTTTGTAGCAGAAAAAGTCAATCTTGGATCTTACCTTGTTGCTGGCTRAATTATTAAGAACAGACAAAGACAGCAGGGAAAGGGAGTCCCTCACTTAGTAGAGGTCATGCAACCTTTGAATCAAATTAGCTGAAGTTTCGACTCATTTAATGATACCAGTTCTCAAACACTCCTGCTCAGACAATATGATAGATCACTTCACCAGGGCTTTTCTTATTCTCTGTCTCTCTCTCTTCCCCCCCCTCCCCCCCTCCACCCCCCCCTTCTCTTGTCCTTCTTAGTGTGTGTGCAGTAGGATTGCATTTGCGGTCATGAATCTGAATCCCAGTTTTGCCAGCTGCATTGGATTGTAAACTCCAAGTCATATGAATCTCAATTTTGATTGCCCTAAGGGAAGTGTTGGATTACGTAAACCAGGAGATAATAGCCCTTATAAAATCCCTCCAATAAAATAAAATCAAGGTGTATGTGTCATGGTGGATTAACAGACTTGCCTATTCCTTTTCTTTTTTCTATTTCAGGCTCCTGGTTGCAGTTGACTGGAAACACGTACCACAGGGGGAAGGGGAGTGTACTGTCATTTGTGAATCATACAGAAATGTGTGATAATCTTTAAGATGGTAAGTCAGTTCCCTGTGGTGAAGATTAAATTGAAGAGAAATGGTGAATTGTCTGTGTGACAGTACTCAGCAACTGCTTATGTAGCAAAGAGCAGCTATTTGAAACAGCATGGGAATGTGGTGCAGCCAAATCGAGTGRCCTGACTTGGCATTTGTYCAGGACAAAATAATGACCATCTCTGCCCTTCAAAAACTATGGAGGAACTTCCAATAACTAAACCCCAAAATTTACTTCTAGCAACCAAAAGTCTCACCCAACGGTAGGCCTTGAATAGCATGAGGTCCCTCAGTTATTCACTGTGGCAGAGATGCATTGTCAGCTCAGAAAGGAAAGTCCCGGCTGTCCAGCTGTTCCCAAAATACCCCCCCASGCCCCCCACCCCGCTATGGTGCATGTACGGATTGCTGGGAGCTTTCTGCTGAGATGATTCCTTTTTACGGAAGAACAGGGGAACATCTCTGCAGAACAGACGTTTTTCACCAGAAAGCTCCCTGTTGGAGCTCCATGTTGATTTTTGTTTGATAAAACCAGGATGCCCCATTTCATCTGGGGAAACTGGTGGTTAAGCTCTGGAACACTGTGATCCCCMGACAATTAGAGTTTGGGGGACCTAGATCACCAGTCTTTACCACAAGCTAAATTACCCCTGTGGACTGTATCTCCCATGGTACCCYACTATCATGAAGAGGAGGTCCTATCTACAGGAGGACCATGATGCATTACATAAGGTCACCTGTGGATGGGCTTTTCAGCTCTCTTTTTATACGGACCAGACAGGTCAAACATTAGCAATAGGGAGGGTATACCAAGCAGCCTAAAGAGCTGGGGTTGTGGTCCCCAAAATCTTCTGCCTGATCTATGGGTGTCTCTGCAGCCTCAGGTCTAGGCTGCAGCGCTGGCATCCTGCTCTGAGGACACTCTGCAGGTGCAAGTCTGCCAGTCCTGGGCCACAGGCTGCCAAGCCCAGCAGTGAGGAGGTGCAGCTCCACAARAGCCCACAAGTGCAGGTCAGTGTTAATCCAAAAGTAGATGAAACGTTTTGATTCATTCAAAAGAGAAAAACTTCAGAACTTCTTGTCCCACACAAAATTTCAGCATCTCAACCTTTGTGTGTTTTTTTTTTTTCTCCCCCCTTTTGGGGCTGAAAAACAAATGTCAACATTCACAGCAGCAATTCTGTCTGTCTATTCTCCGGGTTACTTTCAAGATATTTCTCCCAAATACTGAGTCATCCGGACACTACTTTGCTGACAGCATGGTTCAGTCAGCGGCCCACAGGCTTCATCTGATCCATCACAGRCAAGACAAAGAATGGGGCCACTGGAATCACAAATAAAATCTGAAGAACTAAAATAACCCTTCCTCCTACCACYCTCCAACACAGAAAGGCCAGCTGTTGGTGCTGGTGCTATCAAATTTGGCCCTCCACAGTGGCATGGTTGTGCTGTAGGAGTGGGATGGGAGCATGTTGGGACAGGAGGAACACAGTCAGGGTAAAGGGTCCCTAAAACAGAGATTCAGATGTCAGTGCTTTTAAAGTCAGACCACACTTAGAAAATCTGCTTTAAAGTTACTAAATTGATTCAGAGGTGGGTTGATAATATCATTTCTAGCATGAGAAGGTTGTTGACTCTAGCAAACAAAGGCAAAATACGATGAAGACAAAAAAAATCAWATAAGAAATGCCATGCCTGTTTAAAGCCCTGCAAGTAATTAACCTTTGCRAGAAAACTACCATAGGATGTGGTAAATTTTCCATCACTTGAGTCTTAAAATCAAGGTTAAACAACTTTTTGTTATAAGATACGCTTTGGTTCAGCTACAAGTTGTTGAAGTTAAGGCAGGATTTACTTGGTGACATTATTTGGCATGTGCTATGTGGGAGGCCAGGCCRGACCAGATGATCATTAAAGTCCTTTCTGGCTTTACAATCTATGAAATTACTAACCTGAGAACTGAGCYGTTGAGCTTGACCACATTGCTAGTGGGTGAAATAACTCCTCAAGGTGTGGACAGACCCCCTACCAGCAGTAAATGTCTTGCTCTACAGGGTTCAGATTAAGTGAGGGCATCCACCCATAAGGAACGCATGTTGCATTTGCTGCTCAGAGCACTTTTACTGGTGTTACTCTTTCTTGGGTAAGGCACTTCTGTAGGATAAATCAGCGTCTTCGCACACTCATGGGTTGCTTATGGTTGCTGACATGTCTGCATTAATGCTGAGCTGTGTTTTCCCACCTCCAGGACTAATTAGGTGACTTCTATTGCCAGGTTCCTGTCAGCCATCTTAGCTTCATAAATAAAGGCTGAAARCTGGTTTGTGGGACAAATTGCTTGGAAATGGGGACACTCTTGGAAAGGGATGGAAAGAGTCTTTGGATCACTGGCCAAGGTATACCCTTCCTACTAAAACTGTATCATGAAACTTCAGAGAAGTATCCATTGTCAGCTCTTGATTCCTCTCTTTCCTTTCAAGTCCCCAGTTCCTGGTCTGAACTCATGGCAATCTTCCTGAGAGACTTCTCCTCCTATAAGAATCTCATTCTCTCAGCCTCAATTCGAATCTTTCCAGTGTGTGGTCTCATCCACCTCGGTCCTGACTAGTCGTCTCCAAACTCCCCTATAACATGCTTGCTCCTAACCCCATCCCCATGTCAGAGCAGCACACGGTGGGCCGGAGGGAGAGCACTTCTTCTAGAGGAGCAACAAGAAAACAGAAGAGCTTGTCCCAAACTGCCTCCGCGGTCGTGAGGTTGCCTTGAACTTAGAAGTAGTCGTAGCTTAGTTCTCAACACAGACCACATTTGAAGGTATATCAATCTTGGTCCAATATTCATCCTAGAACTTTAATAGTGTCTGCTGCTGTCCTAGCAGTAAAGTGTTTTATTTGTCTTGACATTCATCCAAATTTTAGAAAGGCTAAAATGTTAAATAATCCTAAAGCAGAAGGAGTTTAGGTATGGGGTTAAATGAATAGTTGGAGATTGACGCAAAATGATTTTACTGATCCAACACATTTCTTTTGAACTCTCTCAATGTCTTCATTATTCCCACAGTCGTCTCCAGCACCGTGTGGCCAACTTCTAACTACATCTACTGTCTCAACAGGAACTCCTTGCAGTTCACAGAAGGGTCAGCTGAAGGGAGGAAGTGGGCAGTGATTTGGTCAACAAAGGCTCCAGTTTATTAACTGCTACAGGTGGCCAAAAGGATAGCAGACAGCGAAGCAGAGAGCACTTTATCATGCAAGTAACCAAGACATTTTCACTTGATTTACATAAAGATTGCACTGTCAAGACAGGAGCACAGCCTGAAGTCTACTGTGATTATACATCATGTACAGGGACTGGTAAGAAAGCAAAGGTAAGAAGGTACAGAGAAATAAAACGAAGGAGACAAAGAACTGTATGCTCTCCTATTTCTGACCTCTGTAAATAYGACCTCCCTTTTTTGCTTCGAGCCAACCATATCAAAGACATGGGAACTCTCATTGAGAGCATCCTTTGGAAACCTGTGAAGTCTGTTTTCTGGCAATAATGCTGTCCAACTGTATCAGGGCTGTTTCTTTCTGAACATATTGAGCTGACTCAGTAAAGTGCAGGGCTTTAAAAATCCCTCCTACAGGGAGATCTGCAGCCACACAGACTATCTACAGCTACAGGAAAATACTGGGGGAAAGTATCTGAGAACCATGTGCACAATCCAAACGATTCAGCACTGACCTTCTAGTGTAGTGTTTATTAGCTCTTAACTATTAGCATTTGCTCAGTGTGCTTCATTGGGTGAGACTGACATAATCCAACAGT
Organism: Oceanodroma leucorhoa; assembly: GCA_030449065.1. Lineage (NCBI taxonomy): Eukaryota > Metazoa > Chordata > Aves > Procellariiformes > Oceanodroma > Oceanodroma leucorhoa. Next base: position 5,393,823 of record JASVER010000050.1, on the reverse strand, counting down.
ATGGTGTGGCATCTGGATGATGTTATCACACATACTCTTGCATGCACAACCACCTTCATGTGCATATGCATGTATGCACACACGCGCACATACATAGAGATATATGAGCTCGACGCAAAATGGGCAAGTGGAGGCTTTTCTTTTCCTAACATTGTAGGTGGCAAACTAGACAGGATGAACCGAATCAAAGCCTTTCTTTCCTCTCTTGTTGGAAAGGGCAATTTACTTCCAGCACTATTAACAGGTTTTGAAAATCCACAGAAAGATACAGGAATACACACGAAATACAGAGGGAAATATTTTCATGGAGCTGGAGGCTAACAACAATAGCGTGTGCTTTCTGAACAGGCTTCACAGGCAGCAACCCGTAACTTCCCACACTGAGGTGGAAGAAGCCCATTTATGCTTGTCTTTATTCAACAGTGAACAGACTCATGATTACTGCTGGACATGACCATACATCTCTAGATACCGCCCTTTGTCCCTTAGGATAGCGCAGCGTAAACTGAGATTATAATCTACTATATTGTCTCTCTTTCCACTTCCCTCTCCTCGGGAAATGAAGACCACATGGGAATATCGTAGCCAGAGCTGGAAAGGACACCTACACTAAATGTTGCTCTGCTCTTCCTATTACACGTTTCTTCTGTCTGTTTTAATGAACTGTGCTGAACCTGAGCCACTGCTGGAGCTGTTGGAACAGATTTCTGCCGCACTGGAGGGGCTGTTCAGATTCATTTGTTCTTTTTTTGAAATATCAGCAAAGAAAAAAAATATTCAGCTATGTCCCAGAAAATCGATGGGGCAGAAAAATACAGTTTCATCCTTAGTATACGTTTATGGCAGGGCTTTCACCAAAGAGTTGGTGCCTCAAAGTTTAGGATCAGCAGTGGTGGGAGCTCAGGTGGAGGGGTAGCTACAGGCCTGGGGGGGAGCATCATGGGGAGAGGGTGAGAGAGGAGGCTAGAAATAGAAGGGGAGGCTGGGACTGAAGGAAGCAGCTGGTGACTGTCTGGAAACTGAGAAGAGGAGGTGGAGATGAGGAGCTGAAGTGTAGGGGTAGATGGGAACAGGATGAGGGCAGGCTGGAGGGTCATGGACAAGCTGGGAGGGGAAAAGAAAATAAGSGTCTGCAATCATTTGATCCAGCACTTCCATGCCAGGAAGGCGGTCTTTGCTGAGGAAAAACAGGCACCGCTGCACGTTGCATTTTGCATGCAGAGTCCTGGGTCCTGGCAACCTCCGGGCTGTTCTGCATGGGGCTGGATGGGCACCATCCTGGAGATGGGCAACACAGCCCGGGGCAGGTGGGGGTGATGGTGGCACCTCCGGGCAGGGCAGGGGGACCCTGAGCACTCTGAGAAGGGGGACACTGCCAACTTTCTCAAGTGAGGTCCAGCCAGGATTTCTGGGTCATCTCCTGCTACCAAGTTGCTGCAGACCTCCTGGGCAAAGTGTTTGCCTCCTCATCCTCTAGCCCATATACAAAAATGACCCCTTCCTACTACAGCCAGTTGTGCTGCTCCTTCAAGGGGCAGGAGGCAGGAAGGACTCTGGAGATGTGGGTCTTGCTGAGGAGAAACCACCACCACCACCGACTCCAGTGTGCGTCGATACTGCCGAACCATTTTCAGTCACGTGAAAATCCTGAGAAATCTGAATGTGTCATTCAGACAGTTTGAAAAGGAGGAATTTTGATTTTTCCATGTGGATTTACATCTCTATAAGAGACTCATTTCAGTTTGAATCAAAATTACTAATACATCACATGAAAAACAAAAACCAGAATGGAACCACTTTGTTTGACTCCTGTGATTATTTTACATTTTTGAGACCTGCCTTTGAGCGAAGGAATCAGCCCTCCTGATGGTCCACGTGGGAGTAGTTATTGCTTCTTATGAAGGAATTCCTAGGTTTTCAGTTTGCTGTTTTAAAATCTGAGGAAATTTAGACAAAAACTACATTAAAAGATCATTAGGGTTGTAAAATCAAATACTAAAAAGTTAGGAGGGACAAAAATTAAGATGGCCATGAAATTTAAGTTCAGTCCTCTTGCGAATGTACACTATAATGATCAATTATAAACACAACCATTTTTCTCCAGGATCCCCATCTCACGCAATATGCAGATGGATGATGCTTTGGTGATAAAAGGGGGTTGCGTAATGAAAAAAGCTGTTGTCTACCAGACCTTGCACAACTGCTGAAGAAGACGGAACCTGCAAAATAAATATGACACTGGGGGAAAAAAGAGAGAGGATGAGAGAGGGAGAGAGGATCATGCYATGGCTTAGACAACTGAAAGCTCACCTGAGAGAACTGGAGTCCAGCCTTGCTTTTGCCTCAGAGCTCCTGAGCAATGTCTGTCAAATCACTCCAACTGGCTTTTTTTTGGGGATGGTCAGTAATTGTGCATTCCTCCCTCCTCTGTGCACCAAAAATGAGAGGCCAAGCCTGGTCTGCAGAGCTGAGCGCTGAGTCAATGGGAGCTGTGCTTTGGAGCTGGGGGTGTGCCATGAAAGGAGTCACTTATTTATTTATTTTACATTGAGCTCCCCAGCTTGGCACTCACATGTTCACGGAGCAYGTTGCATAAAAAGCCTGCCCACGGACTAATAGCTCTGCCTTCGTACACGGGGCTGAAGAGCGATCAGTAACGCAGGGCTGGGGACCACACACCGAACAATGAGGATTAAASCAAAACACTGAAAAACTTGTCAGTAACCGAACACCATGCTCTGAGGGGGGGACACCTTTGGAAAGAAGATGATGTGATCTCATAATAAAAGACTGCAGCATATGCATATTATACCGGTCACCTTAAATGGGGTATTTCCTAACTTTTGGTGCTGGACTCAGCAATTTTAACATTTTTATAATCAATTTAGCTTATGGTGGTAAATCAATGTAACTCGTTYCTAAAGCACGTTAAGAATGTCCACRTGTTYGGCTGAATCAGTGACGAATCATATGCCTTTATGTATGGAGAGACCTTTGGATTAAATTCCTTATGGCCATGCACTTTGGTGAGCTGCAAAATAGTCACATAAAGGTTTATAATAGTTTCAATTCATTATTGTTTTAAACCAGTTTACTCTAACCTGATGCAAATTTCTTGCAAACATGYCTCCTGGGAGACTTTGTGGGAGATTTCCAAAGGCACAAATAGCAGTTCAAGCATTTAACTCTGTGTGAACCGGCAACACAGAAGTTTCATAAATAGGCTGACCTTTTCTTGCTTCCTCTGCTCACAGCAGACCCATCTGTAATTGTTCAGCTGTTCCCGGACTATTTCAGATCTACTTGTTTCATCACATTATCTTCAGGAGGAAAGAATTTGGGCGGCCATTTATTAACACAAAATTGCCTTTACAGTAGAAAAGCTTCACCTTAGACACATTCCTCAAACATGAAGGAATCCCTGCCATCATGAACCTATTTTAGCTGTCTCTTCTCTAATTGCTGCTCTGTATATCTTTCTTTTCCTCTCTTTCATTTCCCTAATGTTCTCTTTGTTTTTAATTGGTGACACCAGCCCAGCCATCTGGAAAGAGAAACAGGAGGGAGAGTTTACATAGAAACAAACTTTGGGTGCTTGTCCCCGCGCAGCGTTCAGAAAGTCACCATGATAAAAGAAGTGTGCCATCAGGATCCCTTATCAGCAGTTAATGCTTTTCATTCAGTGCCTTTCACTCCAGGACCTGACAGCCCTTCAGTCAATACCTTCAGGTCACAGATGGGCATCTGAGACACAGAGAAGGCCAGCGCAGGCTGTGTAACGGGCTAGCGGCAGAGGCAGAAACAAAGCTCAGGTCACCTGGCTTCCAGATCCCCACTCCCASCTATGCATCAGGCAGCAGTGCATCCCTCAGTTCATGGCTTTGGAAATTCATTTCCTATTCTTTCAGGAATTATTTACTTCCCAGTTTGGGCATGTGTACAGTGCATGCACTCTCCTTTRTCAGGGTTTAATGATACCGAAAGGATTTCCTTACTATGTTTTGTCATTCACCAGTGCTAGGATTACCAGATATTGCCTGTGAGATGGTGTTTCCCGTATCACGGTTTCAAGCCACACATTCCTTATTGACCGGGACACTGCTGCTCCTGTGTTTTCCTGCCTCCACCCAGATGGGAATTCGTTATCTACCACAAACACCCATGAAACCTCTTCTGCTCCTCTCTCGTCACTGTTCGAGGCTGAGACTACCCAGCAGGGGCAGCGCCAGTACCCTGACGCGGGCAGCGCCAGTACCCTGACGCGGACCAGTCCTGCGGGGTGCTGGTCACTGGTGGGACTCTTGCCCTGATGGGTTCAGGGGGAAGCTGCTCCATACTCATTTCCATTTAGCCTCGGGAGAAAGTGGAAGTGAACCTGCATCCCCCAATTCCCCCTGACCTCCAGGCTGACCATGGGGAGTGCGTGGGGCTGAGCACTCCGGCTGAGGAGAATGAGCTGTGTCCATACTTCTTAAGGTAAAAGCCTCCAAATCCAGGTAGGACTGAGGGCATGGYGCATGAATGTGATGGTTTTTAGTAGGATGAGCTCGAGGGTTTGCTCTGGCAGTATACAGGTCCCATGTGGCACCTTTTCAGGTACCTTTATGGTGCAATGGTTTGCAAGGAGGGAGGAGATATCCATGGAAATATTCACAGACAATCRTCTCCAAGGAGTAAAACCAGAATTTGCAATTGCTAAATTATGGTGCTTTTCAAAGGCAACAATATTCTCTGCAGCTAGGAAAAAGATTCAGTGGACAGAGTACTCGGTATCCAGACATAAGGATGAAATTTGCTAATGACAGGGAAATGGCTCTCCTGAGTCCGCAGTCCCCCTTTCCTATTACACCACRGGGGATGATTTAGTTTCAATGCATGACAGGTCCCACAAACGGAATTATGCTATTAACTTCTGTACTAAAATTAATATAATCATATAAATAAAATGCACTGTTTCCTGTCTGCACAGTGCATAAAGCTGGAAATTAAAAAAGTCTCACTCATCTTCTCTTTTACATTTAACAGACCCTGCAACCTTGCTGCTTTCTTCTTCCATCTTGTCTCTTCATAGCCATRTCTGCACACAGAGGTCACACAGATTCAACAGATCAGTTTAGAAACTTATATAGYTAAATGTGTGGAGCCTTTGCATAGYGTTAGTGTAATCAGTGAGGAATCAAGGCAAACTAAACAAATAAAAGCTGCTTTTCAACCTTTTCAATTGCTTCCCGACTTAGTTAAACTGATGCAACTTTTGAGTGTAGAGGTGGTCCATGTACCAGCATTTCCCTTGCTCTTCTAGGCCAGAGGAGAAGAGCAGTCTTTTGCAGTCTCCCAAGCAGAGATACAGAGAGAGACTTTCCAGAGTCCTTGCTCCTATTATAGAGCAATTTAAAAAATCAAAATCAAACAATCACTCAAAAAAAAGTTTCATATCTCCAAACTGGTCTCTTGAGAAACATGTGTATTCAAGACTTGTACTTCTCACATTGAATTTAAACATCCCCCAGTTATTTCTCTTTCTCACATAATCTACTTTTTTAGAAGAGTCTATGCTAATTGCATGCATCCTGGCTGTACAACGTATTTGAAATATTTTAATTGTCTGTTTAAATCTTTTCTCACATATCCTGGAACAAAGCATGGAYTCATATACTAGTGACATTCTTCAAGATGTGCAATCTACACATAMATGTACCTTCTGGCTGTGCATATATGTCTATTACCAAGGATGAAGAACTTTTTATTCTTTGGGTATCATTAAASGACACTGTCACCCTGCCCTTCCTCATGCTCTGAGGAGTAACAYGCAAAGGAAATAATACCCACTTTCCTTTATTCTCCCTCTCAGCTAAATGTCCCAGTACAGCAATTCCAGTAAGGAAGAGAGAGAGAGCAGGGGCAAAAGATTGTCTGTGAAAACCATACATCCTGAAGAGTTCTGGTGACTGTTATGAAACACCAAATTTTCTTTTTCCAGTAGTCTGTGTGGACGTTCACCAGTTGGTGTCTCYAACCTCACTAACCTCACAATTTCCTGCAAGTGGATATAAGCACCTGAAACACCACCCACAATGTACCCCTCATCTTTAAATACCTCTGTGGTGGCACAGTGACCCTTAAAGATATAGGCAGAGCTCCAAATGACAAATGCTCATCAATAAGAATCATACTCGATGAGTGCACAGATGAAGCTTGAGTCATGGGTGGGTTTGCTCTAATGACCTAAAGGGCCTCCTTTGGCCCTTTGAAGGTCTCGTAGCAGTGTCTGGTATATCTTTCTTTCTATTTTGATGATCTTTGGACGAAGATAGCTCTTCCTTTGGACAGGTCTGYGACTGACACAGCCAGTTTAGGAAACCATTCACAGGGTCCAGTCCTATCAACATGGAGAACCATCTAGATGTCCAAGCCAGGAATTGGTTTGGTTCTACAGGAATGAACCTCAGGGTAAAAGAGGGAAAGGTCAAATTCTTAGGTAAGGTGAAATTTGTGATTTGGACTATCAGAATTTCATCAGCCTTAATTCTTTCAGTAATTGGGAAGTTATCACTGCTTAACAGAGCCACTACCTTCAGCTCTAGTCCTAGAGACCAATCTCAACAGCCTCCCAAGCCTCAGCCCAAGGGATCTGAACGTCCCAGTATGCCTTAGCTGGAGTGGAGAAACACAGCAGACCTGCAATGGCCTGGTCTCAGATTTTTTCAAGAATAGATTTGTCTTCCTGCTGCCCCAACCACCCCCACAACATTATGAGTCTGTGTTGGTGCAGAAGAAGGTGTGGTTGCCCTCCAGGAGGGACCAGATGCCACCAGATGCCGAGATCCAATGCTGAGTTAATATCCTTCTCAACAGAGAGAATTTGTTCTCTGTCCTTCCTAGTAAGCAGATTAAAGGGCCTTCAACATATCTCTGGTATGTGTCTGTTAAGAAGACAGCAGAGGCAACTGATGCAGGGAAAACTAGTGAGAATATGGCCATTGCAAAGTGGGCAGGGCCAGAAGTTAACAACTGGAGAGTCCTTTGCCATAGGACTAGATGCCGTACAAAGATAAGTATGGTGCATTTTTTACATCTCTGTTCTACACCCATAGCCTCTGAGGAAAAATCCCTGCAGTAGGTTATGTGCCCTTCACTGCTAGGAGCTGCCAAAACTGATCRTCTGATAGATAAAAGGCTGCTGCAGCCCTGTGGTCCCAGGTCCTGCCAGTAGTGAGGCTGAGCATGTGTTTCCAGCAGGCACACTTACACACAGCACATACACACCTATRCACAGATCAGCACAGGCGGAAAACACAGCGCTCAGGCAAACAAAAAATGGCACCAACAGCCTCATCCTGTTCTCCTTTCTGGCTGATCAGGACAAAAGCCAGTTAGTGGGAAAAAAACCCAAAACCAATATGGATCCCTCCAATAGCTGGTCTTAGATACTCTTAGTCACAATGTCATTGCTGGCCTCTGGATCCCAAGTTTCCCCAGTTGCTGGCACCTKCACATATGAACYCACAAGGTCCATAATCCCCCGCAGTTCCTATCAGATCCCCTTACTCACACAAACATCCTCTCCAGCCACCCTGCCCCTGCCATGGATCGCTCCAGTAACTGGGCTTGGATGCTCAGTCTACCCAGTAGCTGTCTCCTGTGTCTCCTGTGTCCCCTGGTGTCCCAATTGCCTCATGTACAGATACACACACATATGAACAAGTGTCTCTGGTAGCTGGTCCGGACTCATGACCTCACCCATAGCCGACTTCCAGACCCCATAGTCTTTCCAGTAGCTAGCTTGGACCTCCTGGTCSTTCCAGTAGCCAGCTCCCAGCCTTCTGGTCTCTCCAGTACCTGGCCCAGACTTAYGGCTGCTCTAACATGCTCTGGAGTTACTTGTCCTACTTGACCACTAGTCCAGCTTGATATCCATAGTACCCACACAGTATGCACGTGCTATGGTCTGTCCAGATGCTGGCACCACAGACGCACAGGCCCCTGGGACCCATGTCCCCTACTCYTGTCGCTGGCACTTAGACCTCTATACACACACATGCATGCAGGCTTGACAGTCCCCTCACCCATGAAAACAGAGGGAAATAGAGCTTAATAGGAAGACAGGGCAGACTGCMCTCATCAGGCATGTGGCACGGCTGGACAAGTGTACTGACCAGCAGCTGATTTACATGCAAAGGRCTCCTTTCACTTACTCATCCTTCTATTTTCCCCCACTTATTCCTCCCCAATCCGCTTTGATCCCTTTCTTTCCCAGCCTCTGGTCCTTCCCCTAATAATCCTACTAACAACCTTGTTTTGCACCATCCCAAAATGTTCYTCCCAGCATCCCATATGAGTGCTATACCCCTGTAGGCCATAACCTCCTGAGTCTAAAAGGTGCTCCAGTCTTTCATGAYGACTCATCTTGATGGGTTTCATCCCCGGACAATGGGGCTGATCATTCTCTTGTGAGAGCCCTAGCAGGAGCCAGACCGGGGTGCTCTTTTCTCTGATCAGGCTKCTGGGGTTCCCCTGCTGGCCATTCCTCCGTGCGCCTTTGTGTTTGTGGASATGAGCCTTYAATCATGTAACCTAAGTGCCACCATCACTTGAGCTCTGCRTGGAACTTGCTCGGGAAAGCTGAAATTCCCACAAGAGGAGAAAACCTATAAGACAGGTTTCAAAGGACCTGCTTTGTTCAGGTTTGTAAGAATGGAAGAGAGTGAGATGTAGAGGAGACCTGAAGGGGCTACAGCTTCCCATCCCCTGCTCAGCTGCACCRTCTGCTTCGTCACACACTTCCACATCAAGGGCAAGGTCTATCACGACATAATGCACAACTTCATTGGGGCTGTTGTCCCTCGAACAGGGTTCGTTACCCGGTGTGCRATAAGCCAATCTCACMCACAGAGCCAASGTATTTGCTTATTTTSTGTCTGCACAGAGATGGGTGCTAGGTGGTAACTCCACAAAGCTAGCACACCAACATACAAAACAAGTCCTTATTTAYATCTTAAAATCASCTAACTACTGCCCATTCTACAAACAGATTGGTTATTATAATTTTCTCATTACCATTTTGCATTGTCATTCTCAACATTAACTACGCATGTTCRGTGGGYAAGGGGATAAATGTGGTAGGGGGAGATTTCAGYAGKGGASGTRTGGTTTTCATATTRTAATTAGGATAGGTTAACTTAGGACATGATCTTTGAGGAACTTGGCACAATTTTTACAGTTTGAAAGACACTTCATTTTTCTCAAGTTCATACCTACTGGTTCATGACCATCYGTTCCTTTCTTGTTCTAAAAATMAGTTTACCAATATGTTATAACAATTCCCATATTATTTTAATTAATTATTTACAAGATTCAGCAGCTCTCCCATGTAACCATGCTACAGGGCTGTGACTACCCATACTAACACTCATTTGAATACATATGTCAATACRCTTTTGGAGAGAGGAGAAACAAAAGACCGCATCAAAGATTGTAACTTTTCCTCTGTAGCCCAGGCAGAGTCAATGCAAAGAATATCCGTCCATTTTTTCTTTATGGCTTATGAAACTTAGACTGAATTGAGAACCTCGAGTTTCATTTTGCTGGAGAACGTGTGTGCGGAGGCGTGCGTGTGGCTGGGTGTGGGCGTGCTCGTGTTTGAACTCGTGAGCGTGTGCTTCGCTCAGGGTAAGCTGCACGTCTGCATCTGTGCAGCACTTCAGCTTGGCTGTGCAGCTTCATGTAAAACACACTGTTATGTCTATTACCTTGCTGCAGCTACTACCTCTTTCCCATTTATCACTCCCTTCCTCTCTCTACCCTCTGTTTTTTATTGTTTCTTTTATCGAGCCTGGCTCATGTCACTTCCTCCATCTTTCACACCACCTCCACACTTCTCCTTTGCCTGCCTTTTACTCTCTTATTTCCCTCATCACATCCCTTTAAGGTCTTCCTAGATTTCTTTTGGTTTTTATTCTTTCTCTTATTCATTTCCTCATCTCTGGACTCCCTTCTTTCTCCACCTCCCATCTACCTCCACTCCTTTCCTTTTCTGAACTCTGATTTTAATCCTGCAGCCACTGCTCTATTCTCTGCTTTCGAGCAAAAAAGGTCTCTAGATCTGTCAGTTCGATCCAATCTGCCTAATGTCCTGTCTCAGACTGGTGTAAAAACTGGAATGGCAGCAGTTTGCAAGACTTGTAAGAGTAGAATTATTTGCCAAAAGCTGACTTACAACGAGCCTTTACTCTTATTTTAGGAAATCCAGTCTCACAATTAGCCTCTCTGAGGTGCCAAACCTAGATTTTAACTCGTAATATATAAGTCAACACAGAGTCTTTTTAGCACTAGCACTGAAAAATAACTTTGGAATAGAATCATAGAATCATAGATTCATTTAGGTTAGAAAAGACCTTTAAGATCATCGAGTCCAACTGTTAACCTAACGCTGCCAAGTCCACCACTAAACCATGTCCCTAAGTGCCACATCTACACGTCTTTTAAATACTTCCAGGGATGGTGACTCAACCACCTCCCTGGGCAGCCTTGTCCAGTGCTTGACAACCCTTTCAGTGAAGAAATTTTTCCTAATATCCAACCTAAACCTCCCCTGGCGCAACTTGAGGCCATTTCCTCTCGTCCTATCACTTGTTACTTGGGAGAAGAGACCAACACCCACCTCTCTACAGCCTCCTTTCAGGTAGTTGTAGAGAGCGATA